>JAFBJS010004584.1:21607-172361 GCA_016785265.1 Paraplagusia blochii
CTCATTCCTGATCCTGTCCATCCTTGTCTCTCCTAAAGAGAATCTCAGCATCTTTAACTCCTCCACCTCCAGCTGTGTCTCCTGTCTTCTACCTATTCCTAGTGTCTCCAACCCATGGCTGGTCTCACCACCGTCCTGTAAACCTTTCCCTTCACCTTAGCTGACTCTCTTCTATCACAGGTTGCTCCTAAGACCTTTCTCCAGTTGTTCCATCCTCTATTCTTCTCCTCAGTCTCTTCCACAGTCTCCACTGCTCTGAACAGTTGATCCTAAGTATCTGAACTCCTCCACCTTCTCCACCTCTGCTCCTTGTAACCTCACCATTCCACTGTTACCCTTTTCATTCACATTACTATAGACAAGTTGAATATATAAATAAAGTGATCATACAGAATGTAGTTCCTTCAACAAACATCCTTCACGAACCTTAAACTCCTAAGGCCTAAGCTGTTTTTTTACATGCATTTTTTTTATTTCTTTTCTAAAACTGAAAACTGTGAAGTTTTCCTTCACGGTAAAATAAAAATATATACAATAATCTGTCCCTAGAAAACATTAAGACACTTCACAGACTCAAACCTCATGATGAAAACAGATCTATAAGTTCTTCCAGTTCTGAACTACTGATGATGATGTTCTGGGTTCCTGAAATTCCTCACCCCCCTGACCCTCCCCCTCCTCCCCCTTCACTCTCTCCCATCCAGTCCACTCCTGAGTGAAACCAGCTTCGCTCTTAGCAACGAGCCTTACATGGACACTTCCATCAGTCACACCGGACAATCTACATTCACGTGAAGCTGCATCACCGTCCTGCTGAGCAAATTCTACCCTGTGTTGTTATGTAAGGTCCATTAGCCCAGGAAGGTGTCAGGAACCAGGGGCCTTTTGAAATAGTGGCAGCATTTGTCCCGAGCCTGACAACTCTCAGTTCACTAACAAACTCAGTTCTCTGCAAGAACAGAGTCCATGGGGTTTCAGGCTTCACCGGTGAAATAGAAAAGTCAACACTACAGGGACAGAAACAGCTTCTGGTTCAGGAAACTCAAACTACGTCACTCAATTCAGAGACTTATCATTCCAATTGTCTTAATTTTGACACAAACATGGAAATATGTCTCTCAACAATGTTTGTCAAAAAGCATGTATGTCAAACCTAAGGTTCGAGGGCCAAATGCTGCTCACTTCATAGTTTTATGTGCTCCACCCGAGGTGATCTAGGTCTATGGTTGTCTTAAAACTAAACGTCTTAGAAATATTCTAAACTGATGTTGAATATAAGGGTAGAATTCCATCCAGAAGTTTGACCATTCTCAATTTCACCTCATAAAATACTTCAAACATTTGACTTTTACCTTTGAAAACACCTTTTGTATTTTGTTTTATTTTTATCTGATGAAACCTGACTGTTTTGCATGTGATTACCATTTAAACAAAGGACTATTTTGAGTATTTTTGGCTCGGGGTATTTACTGTTTACCTACAGACCCTGCACTCAGTTAACTTAAAGAAGTGAATTTCACCAGTGCTATTGGTGCAAATCTGTTTAAAATGTTTAAATGATATTTGTATTTGAAGGAGACATTTATCAGCTTCAGTTGTTGAAATCTAACTCTAAATGTTCACGGCCTTTATTAGGTCATGTTACGTTCCCAGTTTTCCCAGTAAAGGAAATGTTGTCATTCATGGACAGGAAGTTTAGTCACTGCCTCAGGACAAATTAAATATAACACAACAATACAAACTTATAGTACTGTAGTGACACTGTATGTGGCAATGACTGTTGTTGACAAAAGTCCAACGACCCAGACAGTCTTGATGGGATGAACTGAGGACATCGTCTGACATGTTTTTATGTTGGCCAACTCTTTTATACGAGCACTCTGCATTTTTTACCCCAGTTTGTGGTAAGAAGTTAATCATAGTTTTGGTGTGTGAATAAATTCCAGAATAACACAGTTGTGGCTCAGAGTTTAGTCTGACTGAGTCTCAGACTCATCCTCTCTCCTCACTTTCTCTCTGCATCACAAACAATTAAAATGTTTGTCCTGTTCAGCTCTGGCGACTGAGCCATGAAGGCCGTCATTGTCGTGGTGTTGTGATGGTCAGAGGACAAAGACGCAGAGATTGTACGGGGCTATCAGTGCATTCAGCACCACATCTATTAGACTGCGGTGCAGAAAAAGAAAACTTTACTGAAGGCTGAAGGCACTCATTATCCCCCAGTCTGCAGGCAGTGGACTCACTGCCAAACCCCGAGCCCTATATTTAGCATACTCAAAGTTTAAAAAAAACATCACCCAGAACTTTCCAGCAGCAGCAACAGAACTTTTTGCACATTGACCCTGATCATAAACCAAACTCACAAATCTGTCATTTTATTCCATTAAATATAAATAAAGACAATGTTATGTAAGAGCTCCACGCCACATAGGGGAGTCCCGACCCCCACCTTGAGAACCTCTGCCTTAAAATGAATACCTATGGTCTGATGCACATACAACAGAAGCCAATGACAGGAAAAGAGCTGTTGTGACTAAAAACAAAAACAACAACCATGACAAAAGCGTATTTCCTGTAATGTGTAAAGAATATAATTTTTTAGTTAGTTTACACTCACTGGCCAAAAACAGGTGAAGCTAACAGTTCTAATATTTATTATATAATTAATGTTTCATCTTAAGTCTGTGTAAAAACAAAATGATGAAAAACATTCCACCTGTGTGAGTGTACAAAGATAAACACAAACTTACTTTCTACCTTTGAAACATCCAATCCCAGCCATGCTGTGAGGAGAAATAATAAATAGTAAAAAAAAAAATTAAAAAAATCAAAACTCTCAATATTATTGGTCCTTAAAATGATCTTCTCTCCTCCAGATTGGCCTTCTGCTCCAGGTCAAACCATCCTGTCAGGTTTATTCACTGCTTCAGCTCTAAGTTAGAAAAAAAACAATGCATTTCCCCAAACGTCCAGCAGCAGCAGCAGTGCAGCTGGTTGAGCTGCTCAAGTACAAATGACTCAAAAAACTCAAAGTTGTGTCTGTAAGAAGTAAAGACCGACTCCTCCGGTGGGTGAACACTCTGCTACAGCAGAGAGGATTGACGGCATCCACCCAGTTGTGGCTGCTGCATGCCTTTCTCCTCTCCTCCAAGTAACCACGACGGGTAATACCACAGGAGGGCTGGAGGGGGAAGATAAAGAGGGAGGAATGAGGGAGGAGGCAAGTAGGAACAAGAGACTACCCCCCATGACCTTATTCTCCACCCTACTCTCTCCTCTTCCTGCTTCGTTCCCTCCGTTTCAGGATGTCAATTTGTTCCCTAAAGATACTGGAAAGACACCAGTCTGTCCTGATGTCCAGGGCTGAGGAGCAGAGAGCCATGCTGCTCAGTGGAGCCGTACACCACCAACTTTTGTATGACCTCCTGAGCTGACAGTCATCGTTCACCCACTCACCCACAACATTAGGGAACATATTAGTTAAAAAAGACAAACAAAACTCATGAACTTAACTGTTTTTTTGAAACACAATAATGTTGTTAACCCCAGAGAGCCAATCAGATGCAGCGGAGAAGCCCAACAGGCCTGGCTGCTTTACTATTCACAGCTCAGCCCTTAAGTCATGTGTGGCAGTAAAACATGACTCAATCATTTACCGTTCGCAGAGTATTGTGTCAAATGAGGCTGTTATCGTGATCAGAACCAACCTATCAGTTTAATCTCTGCCTCGGACTGAGGAGTGGTAACAATGGAATGAATTTCCTAATTCCTACAAGTCCAGACGTGGAGACGGTTGATTCATGTTGCACTTCCAACATGGTGAAATGTAGTATCAGTGTTATTGTGTGTGTGTGTTTTTGTGAAATATCCTCCCTCTGTCTCCTCTGAATCTATGAGGACCTTTTCTGCCGCTACTTGTCTCTCCGACCGCTCTACACCATTGGAGACACCTCGAACTTGTTCATCCCCTGACCAACAATCTTGTACGTATGAAATTTTGTGTGTCTGTGCATGTGTCTTGACTTGTCTTCTTTCTGCCAACTAGTGGTCAATATGTGATAACGCACAAACTTATTCCAATTTCTCTTTTTGAGTAGACAGATTTAAAGATTGTAGAAAACTCTATATTTACTATTGGTAAATGTAATGTGATGTAAATATGCTTTTGTGAAGGTTTTTTTTCATTGGTTACATTTGGTCAGACATGGTCAAACTATGGCCCCTTAGGAATTTAAACCATCCCAACAAATGGGTCTTACTTATACCTTGAATTTATATTATCATTATATCTTTACCTCTTCGCAGCAATGCCTATATTGCCCGCAATAGATTACATAGAAAAGGCTAACATCTTGGAATCTTAGCCCTAATGCAAGACACTTCCTTTACACTAGTTAGCTCTAACCCCTGTGTCAGATTTTGGTACCCAATGTGGGCTGGGAGTCTAAATATCTGGCCACCCCTGCATAAGTTATAGCATTTTTCTTTTTTTCTTTTTTTATTCTA
This sequence comes from Paraplagusia blochii, assembly GCA_016785265.1. Classification (NCBI taxonomy): domain Eukaryota; kingdom Metazoa; phylum Chordata; class Actinopteri; order Pleuronectiformes; family Cynoglossidae; genus Paraplagusia; species Paraplagusia blochii. The sequence continues at coordinate 26,114 of JAFBJS010004584.1, forward strand.
TCCACGTGGAAGCACATCAACAGGTTTTGTTTAAAGGTCCAGTGGATAGAAAACTACAAAGGTATGCCATGAGATTTCTCTGTTCTACTGTCGGATCAATGATAGAGGTGCAGGATATAGTGTTTCTTCATTTACTTATGGTTACTTTCTTACTAGGAATTGATCATCGGGTCATTGACTTATGAGTGGTGGCAACGGAATGAGGAATGACTTTCCTAATTCCTGCAAGTCCAGACGGAGAGAAAGGATGGCATCATTAATTGTGTTTGTTGCAGCAATTTCTTAATCTTGGGCGGCATACTCATACACATACACATGCTTGTACACATGTCTGGTTTTCAAGGGTTCAGACGACTACATTTTCTGATCTCTAACCCAAGGGTCGGCAACCCCTGGCCCCAGATCCGTATGTGGCCCTTTAGCACCCGCCTAGTGGCTCCCTGGAGTTTTTTTTTCCAAAACGTGTAAAAATAGAAGAAGAACTTAAAGGGCATCAAAATAGACCAAAAATGGCCATAGAGTTTGTTTTTTTTTTTCCAAAGGTTTTACCCTTTTTTGATGTTTTTTAGGATACACAATATTTCCATCAAAAATACTATGCTAATTAATGATAGTTTAACTCTATTATTTTACTCATTTAATAAATATGAATATGAATAAACGTTCAAATCATGGAACAAGAAAAGTATAGTTTCAGCTAAAAAAAAACAAATAAACAGAATAATTTCTATATAAAGCAAAGTAAAGAGAGGATTTTAGCCCTTTCTAGTTTCTGTGAAAGGGAACTGTTTCTACCTTTTCTCAGACTTTCTCCAAAATAACACCAGGAACCAGGGATTTCCCATCCTGGCTCTCTTTCAGAACAAAGTGACTCATTCAAGTCAGTCACATGACTCTGCAAGCAGCACATGTTCTTTCATATCTGCTAAGGGGAGGAGTATTAGCACTTACAGAAATATTATTTATGTTTTGCACTGTGTCAGAAAAGACAGAAAAAGTCAAGTAAATATGCAACAGAATGCATTTATCTAAAAGCTAGCGTACCCTAACAATTCTCGATAAGGTTGAGGTCCTAAGGAAACTCCAGTTTCTGTGTGTGTCAATACTTTCCCTTGTCCTTGTGGACGACATCCTTGTATTTTTGGAAATCGGAGGACTGACCTGCATGGAGCATGTCTTTAATAGAATCACAACTCCAGTATATCTACCACCGCTTCTTTACCCATCTTTTGCATCTGCTTGAGCTACCTCCCTGCAAGTTTCCCCCACACTGTGCAAGAAAATGATTTGAGCATGGACTTCAGAGGTCGAAAGTGCAGCTTTTCCAGATTTTCCTTATGGCCGTCAAGGCAACTCTTCCCTAAATGATTCTCTCAGTGATATACTTCAAGAATTACACACATATCTGTTTATTCAGCTAAAAGGAATGTTGGTCAGTTTTCCCCTAAGAAAAAAAGGGGAAAAAGGAGGTTGTTGGTATTTCCTGAAACTAGTGCGGACTCATGAAGACAGAGGTGAGAGAAACACACATAAAGGAGGGAGCGAGCGAGACAAATGGACAGAAAGGGAGAGACAGACACTCAGAAACACACAGGGTGGGAGGGGTAGAGGCAAGGGAAGTGGAAAGCGCGACAAAGAAAGAGGGCTTGGTCAGACAGAGAAACGGAGTAGAAATCAGCATGTATTCATATGCAAACCAAAGGCTAAGTCAACCGGTCTTCTCAAATAGAGGGGTGGGGCTCTCGGGAGGGGGGTTGGAGGGGGTTGGCTAAGTTGCGGCAGAGGCTTAGGAGGCCTCCAATAGCAAACGGCATACATACGTCACGGAAGAAAGAGGTGGGAACTATGAAGAGAACTGCTACTGGTTGGATGTCTCGTCTGAGCTTCTTAGCATACCTTGTGGGCATGCTATCAGAACAGTGTAAAAAATAAGAAATATTAATGTTAAGTTTTAGTTTTTTTTTAATCTTTAGGTATGTAAGCCCTTCATTGTCACTCTGTAGTCATACAGGACAAAGGATAGCCGTTAACATGTTTCTGACTCACACCGTGATAAAAAAGGATGGACATTTCAGACCTAACATATACACGTTGCGAACAGATTCATAAACGTGTTGCTTCGGCAATACATATACTAAAATTGGAACGATACAGAGAAGATTAGCATGGCCCCTGCGCAAGGATGACACGCAAATTCGTGAAGCGTTCCTCATTTTGTCCGATTTTTACCTTGTCAGGTCAAAAAAATGTAAAAAAAAAGCAATTTTTTAAGAAAAATACCCCACAAAATAGAAGTACCAGAATAAACACACACACACCGGACGCACACACACAAAGGTGACACACACATTTGTGAAACATTCCTTATTTTTGCCGATTTCGACCTAGTTCCAATGCTAAAAAGGCACTCGTCAGAAAGAAGACCCCACAAGGCAGAAATACAACAATAAACACACATACACACACATGCACAGTAAAATAATGTTAAGCAACTATCTGAGGCTTTAAGGGTTTCAATAAAAAAAAAAACACACCAGAAAATCCACTTTTACTACCTATGTGTTGGTCCCCATGTCAAAAGAGTATCCATTCGAAAAAAGACCCCACAACGCAGAAATACATGAATAAACACACAGAGAATTTCAGGTGAGAAAAACAAGAATAAACACACACACACCAGACACACGCACACAAAGGTGACACACACATTTGTGAAACATTCCTAATTTTTGCAGATTTTGACCTAGTTCCAATGCTAAAAAGGCACTCGTCAGAAAGAAGACCCCACAAGGCAGAAATACAACAATAAACACACATACACACACATGCACAGTAAAATAATGTTAAGCAACTATCTGAGGCTTTAAAGGTTTCAATAAAAAAAACACACCAGAAAATCCACTTTTACTACCTATGTGTTGGTCCCCATGTCAAAAGAGTATCCATTCGAAAAAAGACCCCACAACGCAGAAATACATGAATAAACACACAGAGAATTTCAGGTGCTTCTTAATGTCAGAGAGCGTGGACACTACTCTTGTGGCAACAGGAAGATTATTCCACCAGGGAGGATTGTCTTGTGTGTAGTAATGCAAGAGGGAAACGCTCCTGCAATCGGGTGATTCATAAAAGGGTATAAAGCCGTAATCAACGAGTCAAGATAAGTCTCAGCATTTCTGTATTTTATAAACAAGGGAGCATGACTTGTGTGTGATCTGTGGAATGTCAGGAATACAATGAAGGTCCATGAACACCAGGCTGGTTGAAGACCAGTCTCCAAAACGGTATTCCGGATTTTCTGAAGGGGTCTTGTTGGGCTGGAAGACCAGGTAGGAGGACGTTGCAGTCCAAGTGAAATATGACCATTGCCTGAAGTACCAGTTGGGTGGTGTGCTGAGTTGGGTACAACAAGATCTTACAAATGTTGTAGTGAACAAGGCATTAAGATATGGTGACGGAGAGCAGAAAAAGAAAGCTGCTTATCCACCAAGACATACATGTGCTACATACTGCACAGCTGCTAAGAGGAGGGAGTCTCAGCAACCACAACAACCGTCCATCGTGGCTTCTTCTATTCAACATGAGAACTGGGAAATCCAAAACAACCACAAGCAAAATAATCGAGTGCATGGCACTGGACAACCAGCTTTTCAGCGTGGCACAGGATAAAGGTTTTGTAAACCTGGTGAAACACTTCCCCACGGTACAAATGACCAAGTATGCCCTACTGTTCTGATACAGAGCTACCAGAGTAGTTTGCAAGCTTTTCAAGCCATTACTGCAAACTGCTTTGTGCCACTAATATCTCATTTTCCTTCCTTAGACTTGAGTTGAGGTTGAGCAGGAGGCTGCACTTTTCTTTTCTCCATTTCTCTCTCCTCATCATCTCCACTGCTGTTCTTTGGCTGGTCGGGTTTCCTTTCACTCACCCCAGCAGAGCTACGCCTTTTCCTTCTCTGTTTTGCGGTTCCCTCTGCTCCAGCTTCTCTCCATTACAACATGCATGGGCCGATCAGTGAACAGGAGAGGACGGAGGCTCTGAATTCTTTCTCACATCTGGAAACCATCTTCTTTCTCTCCCTTTGCACTACCCTTGCCATTTCTTGTTCAGTATTTTGATGTAAAAACCCCAAGTAAACACTCTTGCCTGAAGCCCGCTGCAGTTGATGCTGTGATAAAATGCGAAAAAATCCCTCCAAAAACTCTTTTTCTTCATTACAGATTAGAGCTCAGACAAACAGGGCCACAAAACAAAACAACTTCCTGAGAAGGCTGATGCAGCAGGAAGTACGAACTCAGTTTATTCTACAAGAGTTCTCCAATTACCCAGAACCCTTGAACTTTACGGTGTAAAGTTGTCACATGTGAAACCAATGATATTTCTTCACGGTTGTTTTTTCCCCTCGGCTAATTGAAGTTTATTTGGATATATATATTTTTTGTACCTCATGCCTAAATGCTACCCACTGAAGAACTACGTGCTAGAACTTACAAATCTCAACCTTTCAGTAAGAGCCAACTTTATTGTGTACAAATAGAGGCCAACATTGACAGCTACTGGAAAACCAAGAATCAATAGGTTAACAGAACAAGTAATTTCATCACATGATCTTTCTAAGTTGGAACTTTATCACAGCCTCATCCACAGCAGCAGCCACCATGTTTGTTACTGTCTGAGAGTAACAAAAGTCTGCACTCTCAGCACTGCCACCTGGTGGAGGCATTGCTTAACAAGCACACAAATGTCAGGGCAGCATGTAAATGGCATTTGAATCGTCTATTTATGCGTTAACGGAGCATGAAGAGACTTTACTGGTTTTCTCTACTGCACCCATGGTGAACATGTTCCAGTACAATGTATAAACATAACAACGACGACAGGTTAAGACCAGAATAAATTTGACTATTCAGCAAAGAAATGAAACAAATTATAATAAAAAAACTAAACAAAGGAATAAAAAGCAGGAAACATTAGTTAACAGGACAAAGACAAAGACTAAGAATCTACCGATAAGGTCAAACTCTAAAGCTAAAGCAGAGACATGGAGGCAGATACTAGTTTATACAAACATCTTCTTCATCATTAGATGAACAACAGAGGGCATTTATTCAGGTCCAAATACCTGCTTTTAATGGTAGATTTTTCAGTTCTTTTTTTAATGTACACCTTTTTAACAGCGTTCAAAAATAAACAAAATGTATTTGCTATCACATAGCACATTCACCGCTGGCCAGATATATTTACATTGCGGGTCAAATTTTGGCCCATGGGCCTGAGTTTGACTCGTGAGCTCTGGACTGATCACACAGCAGGACACAGGAGCTACAGCTGCCATCGACCAAATTGTTGGATTATGTGTGAGTGACTGTTGAAATAGAATTTTCTCTCGGAAAGGAAGAGTCCTCAGGACATGACTGGGAAAACTCACGCACTTTGTTTACACGTCAGCTGATCAGCCCTACATGAGTCACATGTGAGCGTGCACTTGCTTCAAGCTCCAGGGACAGACTTATGTCCCTGCATCTGCTGAACCTCTGATGAAACAGGAGCAATGGTTGAAATTTGTTTACTGTGTTGACATTGAAGGGCGGAGGCAGACTTTGTTCAACAAGGTTTCAGGTGCAAATCCACCAGCTGCCAGGTTATAGCAGGCATGGCACAGTCCTGACTTACATGGCTCACCACAGGCTCATGGTGTAGTGTTATTTGGGCGACAGTTATGGAGATTGTTGCCCCTTCAACCCAGTGACGGAAGCAGTTCATGATGAATGACTGTGTTGACATTTACTGACGCCTACAGACCAGTCCTCCACTTTGTCACAGGATCAGGAGCAGATCAATAGTCTTTGATCTCCTGCCGTACTCTGAAGTCAGTGTCTGAGCAAAGGATTACGGAGGTTTTTACACACGACTGTTTAATCTGGACTGTCCTTGACCTGTTCTGCCTCCAACACTAACTCTACTGTACTACTGTTGATAAACAATCAACTTCATCGAGGACATAAGACAGTCCTGCACTTCTTCAGCTCCTCACATAAGGTTGTCAAATACACAAAACACCAGTATATTTAATATCCTAGCATCAGACACCAAGCAGAAGAAGCAGAGATCCACCTGTGAATTAGAGTTTTACACCACGATACAATCATTCACACTTGTATTCACACCTATGGATGATTTAGAATGAAATTATTACATTATCAAACGTTAATAAACCAGAAAACATGCCGCCTGAACAACCATTCACACTAACATTCACACCTAATGCCATTTTAGAATGAAAACATGACAGACCCGCAGCCAAAGGTTGAAACTCGGGATGTCCGATAATATCGGATAATGATGTAGTACCGGGAAAATCGTTATCGGCTTGACATTCTTCACAACTTCCGTAAAGAGCAGAATAAGTGACGTATATTCAACGCATACTTGGAAAAATGACGTGGAAATGAAATGCAGAGTTCACCCGGGATAAACTAGCAAACAAACAGAATCCCTCAGCGGCTTCACAAAGTGACAACAACACAGATATATATGTCAGTGAACACAACTGACATGTAGTAACGCAGGTTAAGTTTGGATTTAAAGAAAAGTCAAACTCACCAAAGGTCCTCGAACGGTCTCAGAGTAAAGTCATCTCTCAGGGATTGGAACCAAGACATGAGCGTCTCTGCTGCTGCTGCTCTTCCGACTCTGTCCGCTGATAACATGGGATTCGCCTCAGTGTCCCGGGTCCTGGAACGGTGCGTTTAGGGACGGCTCGAAATAAATAACCGTATCGTAGATATAGCACTGAAAAACGAAACGGTAACGATTACAAACTTTTCAAACACGTGTATTATCCATGAATTTAATCATTAATCAGGAATATTGTGTTATATGACATACTTTACTGTAAATATTTCATGACAACCCCCCAAAAATTATACTCCTATGTCTTCGGTCTTAACCCTGTAATTTACAACTTTACAAATTCCCGCTCACCTTTTCATATGGTTAATTTTAACTCTTTAGAGCATCCTTTTCCATTTTGATCAAATTTATCGTGTACGACTTTACTGTACAATCAAAGATTTAAGTTTTTTCTACGTCATTAAAACTAAACCGATCGAAGCATCAGGTTTGTATTTCTTAGTTGGGTTTTTACGAATGATCCCTGAACGCATCGTAATCACAAAATAAGAGCTACACCCAAATGACTCCAGATCAGATTAAAACTCTGAAAGTATTTCCATATAAACAGTTTACTCATATCTCCTGTCTGGAAGTATGGAGAGCAGGAGAATGGGAATGATTCCACGACCTTCACCAGATAAAGAAAGGAGTAAATCATGGTTGGGAATGTGACCATGAAAAAGACACTAAAAAGACACAAGGTTGTATCTAATAAAGCAGAAACACAGAAGCAGATATTGGTTCATACAAAGACCTTCATCATTAACAGCAGAAGAAGTTTATTTCGGTCCAAACACCATCAATATACACAGTATTCATTTCTGTTTCACTCAGCACAACACTCAATTACTATCACGAAAACACACACCTTTTATATTCACCTTTTCAAGAAATATAATAAAAGATATATATCTATAAATATTCTGGTTGGAAAGACCTTAACCTGCTTGGAAAACTTATAGGATCAAAAAGTCCCACTGTATGGATATAACAATGGCGCAGCAAAAATATTTATAAAATTGGTATAAAATTGTATTTAGTGTCTTTTTTTCACACAGACATTTTCAGCCTGGAACTAATATTGTTCACATTAGACACATTAGTCCTGGTCACTGGCTGTGCTTTTTCTCCTGTTCCTTCAGTTTTAGTTTTTGGAGTTTCAGGTATTTATTAACCCTATATGGGGATATGGTCCTAGGGGTTAAATTGTTTTCACCATTATCAACTATATATGTAGTTCCTTTGGGACAGTGGTCACCAACCCAAGGTCTGGGGGCAGCTGCTAGCCCCCACGGACCTCCTAGGGTGTCCATAAGGAGTGTCTAAAAGTAAAAGTAGCTAACAAGAGTATAAAAAAGGGTCTACATTTACAAAGAAACTGATGAGCTCATGTTACAGAGTGCCACTGAAGTAGCCCTCAGTCGAGGTCTTCTTCAAGAGGTTGGTGACTTCAGTCTGGGAGTTAATGTCTGAGATTTCCTATGACAAAAAACGCTCAGAGCTCAATGGTCGGACAGATCACAGCCGTCTCTGTGCTTGATTCCGAAGTCTCTCCCTCCACCTCTTCATTTTATTTCTTTCCCAGTGCATAAGGTTACAGATATTTCCTGATTCCTGTCAGGCACAAACATGTCTTCACAATACAAACATAGTAAATACTCAGGATACAGTGTGTGTGTTTCACTTGGATAAGTGAAAAACAGTAAAACTTCAGGAAAAAAAACAATATAACAACAAGAAAGCATCAACATAACTTTCAAAAAGGTATTCAGTAAAAAAAGTAAACAAACAGCGTTCAGAACATCATTTAGGATAAAAACTCAACTGTGACTAAAGCAACTTGGACAAGACTGTTGTCTGACCATGACAGACCTCTGACATCAGTGGTTGGAACTGTAACCTCGTCCAGTACATGTGTAACCACCAGTGTTGGGACTAACGCGTTACTTGTAACATTACTTTGTCCATTCAGTAACACAGTTATTGTTACTGTGGGGTAAAGGGGCTCGTTACTCGTTACTATCTGTGGTCCAATTGGACGGTTTCTCCCGACCACGGAGAGAGGACTGTGTGGAGGCGGAGTCCGTCTGCTGCCTGTCAGTCATGAGTAAAACACACTAACTGAACCCATGTGTTGAAAAGGAGCGATGATTGGTTGACATAGGTTAACGTTTCAGGCTAAGCCAATCAGGAAGAGACCTGGGCGGGTCTTATTGCCTTATAGGGAAATAAACAGTCTCACGTAAACGCGACGCAGTAAAGCGGCAAACACCGCAAGTGGCAAGTTGAGGTTACGATAAAGATGTCTGTCAAAATGTCTAGACATCTATTTAGTTTTTATTGTTCCACTTCATTTCATTATGTTAGTTGCTACAGAACACTAAACTTTTGTGAAGTGTTTTTAAAATAAACTAGTTACTTTTATTTTGGAATTTAGTAACTAGAAAGGTAACTAGTTACTTTTTCAGAGCAATACGTTACTAGTAAAGTTACTTTTCTAAAGTAACTTGCCGAACACTGGTAACCACATACAGTGACATGACTTGATCCCAGTAGAAAACCTTCTCCTGAATGAGAGGAAAGTAAGACAATCATCAAACATGGGTCACCTCCAGTGTGACCCTAGCGTGTTCGTAGGACATCACACTCGTCCAGCTGCCCTGAACATCTTGAGCAGGTTGCTGTCCTCCTTGAGAGGGAAGTACATCGTCCTTTTTTTGTAATAAAAAGAGTCGCACTGGAGATTTTGAATGACGTCGGCCAGCAGGTGGGAGCGTTCCACGCCACAGCTGGGAGGGTTGAAACCCAGTTTGGTGAAATGGACGTGGAGGTGGTAGAAGGACGGCTGGTAGTGCACGAAAACTCTCAGCTTACTGGCATGAAGACTGTAGTTCTCCTGGACAGCCATCTTAATCACAGTGTGGGGTCATCAAGTCATGTTAATATGTCCTGAGAACAGAATCTGCTGCAGACTTGGTGTTTACCTCCTCACCTGTCCTTTGCAGAAGATATTCATCAGCATAGGTATGTGTTGTGCTGTCAGGTCCCTCAGAGTCCTGATGTTTGTTTGACGAACAATGGCAATCAGGTACAAATCATCCTTCTACCAGAGAAAGGCAGAACTGTAAACATGTTCTGTCTAGTAATAATAATCATTTATCTGAAGATGGACGTGAAGTTAAAAAAATTGTTAAATTATATTATAGTTTTACTGTTGCCTTCTCCTTACAATGCTACCATTTTCCCAATAATAGAAAACGCTACAAGCATTTTGACATTTATTCATGACTTAATCTGTAATTCACCTCATTTCACACAGATGTTTAATCTATCAGTTCCTAACATGGCTCACTGTAAGTGTTAGTACCGATTGTGAGCCACGAGTCAAAATAGTTGCCACAACAATAGTCAAAATAGAGTCCTAGTCTACACACCAGGTTTAACGCTGGCTAAAACAGAAATTAAATTGAACATTTTTGGTTCGTCTTGTGGCTCCTACCTGTTTCTGGTCCCATTTGAAGTCAGGCAGGAGGATGAAGCCAGTTTGTGGGTGTGGATCTTCAAAAACTATCCTGTCAACCTCCGCCCGCTTATGAAGGATGTTATGAATCCACTAGGTAGTGAATAGAACTGTGTTAGCTAAGACTACGGTGGACTGACTGATATTATCGGACTTCTCCAGAAAATACCTTAAAAAAAACTGACCTGCAAAGAGAAACTCCTGTGCTTCCTTATAAATGGTAGGGTGATATATTCATAGTCTATTATCGTCTCCTCCACTAGGATGCTCTCCTTATCGACGTATTTGCGAATACGATTGTTGGTGACTGGACACACCAACGTGGTCTTAATCTCTGCAAGTGGACGTGGATGTTATTCAATCCCTGTGGTCAAAACAGGAGCTTCACTTTGCTCACGAGGGACTGTACCATTGAGGTGAGGAGAGGCCTGGAGTTGGTACGTGCTGTAGATGTAGTTGGTCATGTTGGGCTTCACCGTGGAACCGTTAAAGATCTCCACCAGAGTGTCCTCTGTGAATGGCGTCTTTTCCAGAATGATCACAGCATTCTGACCAGCTAACTGGAATAGATATGTTAGTTACCTTTACCTGAAAAAAGGACTGTTGACAATACGTCAGGTCAACATTCAGGACAGGACTGAACCCATCTGCAGGACACGATGGTGTGACACAACACAAGGTCAACCTCTAGTTGGTTGACCTCAACCAGAGGTTGACATTAGAGACAAGACACTCTTTATTTGAATAATGCATTGTGATTATTTTTAAAACAACTCAATTCAAAAGACAATGATCTCTGAACAATGGACTGTAGGTTTTGATACCTTCGGTATCAAACCTTAGTAAAAATACCAGAGAATTACTGTATTTTCTGGACAATAAGGCGCACTGGAAAACATTTTTTTAAATAAATCCTCAAGTGTACAACATGTGTGGATTCTGGTTGTGTTTACTGACCACAAATGTTGCTCTGAAATCTGTCGTAAGGTTTAAGTACAAGTTCTAAAGCTGTCAAAGATAGCTGCTAGTTCACACTCAAGCTTCCTGAAAACTTGATTTGTTTAATTGCAAAAGTGGGTTCAGATCAATGACTACATACAGAACTGGACCCAAAGAAGACTGAACAAAAGGTTCAGAGCTTTTTACACCGTCTTGTTGTGTACATCACAATCAGACAGTTACACCTACAGAGTTCAGGGTTTTTAACACTGCTCTGTAGTTGTTCCTGTTTCATAACATCGAAACCAGTCGGGACCATGTACAGGACCATGTCTGCTACACATCATACTCACTTTTTGTAACCCGTTCTGTTTCGGTTTTGGCCAAATGAACCTTTCGGTTCCTCTTTCTTTAAAGGTTAAAAATACCACAAGTACAAAAATAGCATAATATTCAAATACAATGCAATTTTCTTAACAAATTCCATCTATTTTGTGTTGCTTATTGCACCTTAAAATCCAGTGAGCCTCATGGTCCAAATACACGGTACCGACAACTTATTTCTCTGAGTTAAGATTTTGAATGGAAACCTATGAAAGTTACACACCTTTGAAAAAACACTGTCTCTTCTTGTAAAAACAATAAGAATAAAACAAATAAAGAAAAACCACAGCTGTAGAAACAAAAACAATGGTTGTCAAACTGTGGTACAGGGAACACCAGTGGTACGGGAACTCCATCTAGTGGTACACAGTCGGAGTTGGTGAATAAGTTAAAATATTAAATACGGCAGGATACACCGTTGCCAATTGAAAAAAAAAATCCACACACATTCTTAACAGTACAAAGTGAATCACAAGCACCGCTGGTGGCACCAGAGCCATAGTTTGAGAACCACAACCACTGTGCACTTTGTAAAAAAAAAAAGCGATAAAGTTAAGAGTTAAGAGTAACCACAGACAGGTGAATTCAACCGTTAGCTGAGATCCGTAAATTATTCTCGTAGATAAATATTTGTGGAGGAATTGAAGCTCAAATTAAAAGATAACCAAAGACACTGATGACGTAGTCATTTCTTTCAGATATTTTCTAATTAAAACCTACTCTTGTATTCCACAATAACTTCATTACATTAATGGGTCGCGCTTTTTTAAAGATATAAATATTTAGAATTTAGCAAACTTTTTAAATTCAAACCAACCTTTCCATTGACGATGATTTTTTTCTCCCGGGCATTTACGCTCAGAACTCTGGACATTTCAAATCTAGAAACAATATTCTCGCATACAGCTTCGACGGCAACGTCATCATCCTCCAACTTTGCCTTCTTTACAATCGGAAAAAACTCGTCGTAGTCGTCGTCGCTATCTAACCCCCGTTTAGTCCCTTTTCCTGCCATAGCCGACCGAGCCGCCCGGTGTACTGCACCGACAGGCACCCTGACTGTTTCGTTTCCTTTTAAGTACACGCCCCCCCCCCGTACTTGAGCGAGATGTTCAATTGTCTTAGAGAGAAAGCTGATGTTTTAAGAACAAGTTACCCTAATTTACGATTAGGTACACTGCCATCTACTGGACAAAACCTGTACTTCTGACATGGGACAACAACAAAGCAAAATTAAAAAAATCCACATTGTCCACAAAAACCTGAACCAGTTATTTCATAACGTGATTATCAAGCGTCCTGCAGATTAGGGTTAAGTTCTTCAACTCCCCAAAATTAAATTAATTTAACTAACGCACAACTGGTCTGGGAATTTGTTGTTTTTGCTAACATGTTTCAGGAAAATGAAACCTAATCTACTATTAGTCTTAAAAAAATTGTACGATTTTAAGATTGTCTTAAATTCTGAAATAATTGTACGTTACGCAGGTTTTAACGCTATGAGAGCGAACAGGGAGAATTCGTATACTACCTGACAACATCTATCAAAGTAGTATCCATTACTACATGAGTATTGACATTTCACGTATAAAATTATATTTGTGCCTAAAATTATCAAAGCATAAAGGGAAATGCTGACGTCATAAACATCCACCCATTCATTTCCTGTTTCCTTTTATCGTCAGCCACGATAAGTTAATCATCAAAGTATTAATAATCCATGCTTTGCTGTAACGTAAATTGAATTCAGATTAATATTGTACTTTAACACATGAGGTCCTAACAATGGTAAAAAAATGTTGTAATGGTAAAAAGTGTATTTGATATTAATGCTGATGTTTGCTTTTGTTTGCTACCGACACCTCTGTTGCTGATGCTGTTTAAAGAAGTGTTGTTGGAAGTTTGTAGGGAGTTTAGGTTTCGGGACAGAACATTCTGTATTGGAGAGTTCTTTTCTGTCCAACTGGAGCATACAGATAAGATAAGGACACTCTGACCTGGGCAGTAAGATTTATATCAGTAAATCTAGACTGGACAATGCTGGGAGTCATAAATACCACCGATCACTTTGATGCTTTATTAGCCAATTAACCATTACCATCTCAAACGTTGTATCTTGAGAATTTACTATATTTGAATCGTGGGAACACGTGAGGGTCGTGTAACCTCATGCACTAAGAAAGAAATAAAATGAAGTGGTGCGGGAAAAGACTTCAGGGTTGAGTGCGGATAAAGTTCTATCTCCCTCTCTCTCTCTGACTGAATTGCTGATCAGTTCATTAAACATAGTAACACCAAATTCGGACATCCTTGTGATTTGGAGAGAAAGACGAAAGCGATCTACACCATCTGATGGACAAATCCTGTATATCAACCATATGACGTCAAACAAAGATTAAAAATCCACATAAATCTAGCAATTTGTAGAAAAAGTTTATTTAAAAAAAAACTTGACTTTACAAAAAAGCTTCCTATTTCTGTGTTATAAAACGCATTTCAACCTGATCAACAAGATATTATTTTTTAAAATTGTTTTCTTACCTAGAGAAAGCTGAATGTGTAACACTTGGTGGTCACAACAGTGTTACTAATACACCACAACCCGTTAGGTCAGTACTGTAGCTCCCATGTGGAATCACCTCTTCACAGCCTTCCTGCCTCTTTGAACTTGCCGAGCAGTTTGTCCTCCGCTCTCAGAGGGAAGTACATTGTCCTGTTTTTATAATACTGAGGATCAGACTGGAGGTTCTGAATGACATCAGCGAGCAGATGAGCACGCTCCACACCACAGCCGGGGGCATCGTAGCCCAGTTTGGTGAAGTGGACATGCAGGTGGTAGTAAGACGGCTGGTAGTGCAGGTAAACTCTCAACTTTGAGGAAGGAAGGCTGTAGCGCTCCAGGATGGTACTCTGAATAACAGTGACATCATGTTGTGTCAGTCAATGTTGTCATGGTGATGAATGTTAACACAGACTTTGCAAAACAAGCCAGAAGATGAAGGCATTGTCGTGGAAATTTTGCTACGTTTCCACTGGTTCTTTAACTACAAATTACTTCAACATAGAGAATCAAATCTGACAATAAGTTTCTTGAGTTGAGGAGGTTTAATAAAGCAAATTCAAAGCAGTGATGAGGTGTCAACGTCGTCTCGAGGCGCCCTCTCCCTCTCGAGCCAAAGAACACACACTTTTTATATTGTTGTTCCACCCTTCTCCGTTAACCTTTGTTACCATATAAGGGCTTGTTATATTGCTATGTGCTTTTACATTTCTATACATAGGTGATCTGCCCAGTAACAAGGTTAAATATAAATGCATGAGTAATCTTCTCAGTAGCAAGGTTGAAGTTTCTTAACATCCAAGTTCCTAGAACTAGCAGCCAGTGCACCTGGAACTGGTGGTTTCAATAACAACAGGATGCTCTTGTGCTATGCACATGCACTTCTTATAATGCAGTTTCAGCAGAATACATTGGCAGCAATACATTTTACCATTACAGCATCCTTACCTGTCCTTTCTGAAGGATGTTCATTAGCAGTGGTAAATGCTCTGCTGTTAAGTCTCTCAGACTTCTGATGTTCATCTGATGAACGATGGCAATCAGGTACAAGTCATCCACCTGGAAAAAATAAGGCCCAGACGGAGATACTCAGTCTTACTATCAAAAACAATGACAGAAACTGCTCTTCCAGACCACAATGAACAAGATTTTAATACCATCTTAACTTACTTTGTGTGGTTACTGTTTTTTGCAGTATAATTCAGTACCGGAGACAGGACCAGAATACTACACTATTTAAGCTGCTCTTGAAATTGTTGTTAGAATCAATTATTAAAATTCTCTGGTGTCAACCAAATGCCCACTTACCTGTTTTTGGTCCCATTTGAAATCAGGGAGAAGAATAAAACCGGTGTCTGGGTCAGGATCTTCGAAAACTATCCTCTCCACCTCGGCCTTCTTCTGCAGGATGTTGTACACCCACTGAGAGATAAACAGTTAAAAACAACCCTGTTTAATGATGTGATCATTTACACTGTAAGATATACCTGAAGAGACTGACCTGTAGGCTGAACGTTGTCTGATCCTCAATAAATGGAAGGGTGATGGTCTCATAGTCTTTCTTTGTCTCTTCCACCAAAAAACTCTCCTGGTGTTTGTATTTACTGATGTGTTTCTCGGTGGCCGGACAAACCAACGTAGTCTTTATCTCTGAGGATGAAAAAAAAAACAACACCACTGTCATGTCTTGTCCATTCACTCAGGAAGACAACAGAATCTCATCTGTCCTGGTCCATACCGTTGTACTGAGGTGAGGCCTGCAGCTGGTACGTGCTGTAGATGTAGTTTTTCATGTCCAGCTTGAGGGTGGCACAACTGAAGACCTGATTCATAGTGTCCTCTGTGAACGGGGTCTTCTCCAAGATAACCACGGCATCTTCATCAGCTAACTGTCAAAAAGTAAAACTATAAGTTTCGTAGGGACACAAATGTGTTATAACTCATATAGTGGACGTTTTAGCCTGGTTTCCATTGTGTAAATGCGAGCGGGAAAAAGACGTTAACATAGACCGACCTTTCCGTGGAGGACGATCCTCTTTTCCCGGGAATTTACACTTAGAACATTGGCGTTTTTAAACTCGGACAAAACATTTGTACTTTCAGCATCTCCACCGCCGTTATCACCATCGACTTTTGTCTTCTTTATTTGAAGATGTGAGCCATTTTTTTCACTCTCGCCTTCTCGTTTCAATGTTGTGTCCGCCATGTTTGTTTGCCGAATCTTATTACTTCCTCTGTCCGTCATTTCCGGCAGACGCGATACAACGGCAGGAGTTTTACTGCCACCTCCAGGTCATTACATCATAACATCATCAACGTAAAACTAAATAGTTTGGGCCGTTTACTATCATAAATCATTTAGCTTTTTAAGTTATCTATTTTAATACATTTTAATTGACGCCAATATTGTCTTTTTTGGAATTTACTTGCATAATTTCCAGAAGCATGTCAACGTTGTTTATTGCTATCTCAACGTAAAAACTACACCTAATATGCCCATGCACAGACTGTATATAAAACCATTGACGCCATAAATGTGATTAATGTCTTAGGGCGGGACAATAGCTGAGGCCAGCCAATAACATCCCGAAACGTACGTGACGTCAGTTTCAGGAAGTTATTTTAAAATGACGGAGCTGCGGCGCTACGCAGTGTTGTGACTATAGTTTACACTGGGACGAAGGGTTGGACGCTGCGGCTGTCGTCCCTGAAACCAGATCGAGATGAAGAATTTTCACATCCTCCTTCTTTGTACTTTGCTGCTAGCTGTTTGTGCAAGAAGAGGTAAAAACGAACCCACGAACTTTAACGACACAAAAGGGATATTTTAACAAAACAAAAAACGTACATTTTCCATTATTTCATAAAGTTACTTTTACCCTTAAAGCGGAGCTTCACCTACTGTAAACGCTGTCGATCATCATTCTGAGCTAACCAGTTGACATTCGCGGTAATTGATGCCTCATTAAGTCGTTATTGTGTTTATTGAAGGACTGTGGCTCAAGTTTCCGGCCTTCATTAAAGTCACCGTGTGGCTGAATGGACTTCTTTGTCCCTGCTTTTAAAATGTGGTCTGTCTCTATTAGATTTGAAGCTTTATCTGCCAGTCTTTGCAGAAAAAAGTCTTTTTACACCACTACATTTCAGGCTTTACTAACTTTGTTTTCTGTTTGCTTTTAGAGTAACAATTTTTAAAAATGTAGAAAAACCTAGCAACAATAAGCTGTGATCCATTGTGCTGATTTTATCCAAACACTTAACTTCTGATTCTTTAATGCTTTATTTATATAAATCATTGTATGAGATTATTTTAATGAGCTAAAATGCTGCCATCTAGTGACTTTCACCATATCCAATGCTACGTATCACCAAAATGTTTTAGGACACATCATTTGGCCAAACCCAGGGATCAAGTTGATAAAATCAGTTGGACAATACTATTGGACTTCCCTAGTCTTAATGCTTCATCATCTCTAGTATCTTTATCATAATATAGCATTTAATTCGTGATGTTGTAAAGCAGAGTGTCATTGTAAAGCTAAAGAAATATGGGGTATTTCGAGTTTATAACTTTCTTGTCAACTAAATTGCCCCAGTGATTGCTCACATGTGAATAAACAGCAACATGTGTAGTTTCAGAGAAGAATGTTCTCTTCATCATGGCTGATGACCTCCGAACATCACTGGGCTGCTATGGCGACCTAGTGGCTAAATCACCCAACATTGACCAGCTGGCGTCCAAAAGCCAGGTTTTTCTCAATGTCTTTGCACAGGTG
Organism: Paraplagusia blochii; assembly: GCA_016785265.1. Taxonomy (NCBI): domain Eukaryota; kingdom Metazoa; phylum Chordata; class Actinopteri; order Pleuronectiformes; family Cynoglossidae; genus Paraplagusia; species Paraplagusia blochii. The sequence continues at coordinate 43,969 of JAFBJS010004584.1, forward strand.
GGTTCATATCTGGGTCTGTTTGTAAAATAGCAAAAAAACACAAAACATCATGTTAAATCTTTAATTTCTATTATTATGTCCACTACCCAGCAAGCGTTATGTGCGCCCAGTCGTGCCTCCATGTTAACCAGCCGCAGACCAGACACAACCAGGGTCTATGACTTCCAGTCCTACTGGAGAGACCAGTCTGGGAACTATACCACTCTTCCCCAATACTTTAAATCCAGAGGTTACTTCACCATGTCTGTGGGCAAGATCTTCCATCCTGGTAAGACAAGTCGAGTCACCAGACAGAGCCCATTTTTCACTGACAAAGCAACTGTTTGTTATCTCCTCTCTTAAGGTATCTCTTCTAACTTTTCGGACGACTATCCATATAGCTGGTCCATCCCTGCCTACCATCCCACCTCAGTGCAATATGAGAAGAAAAAGGTAGAAATAGAATTTCTATAATGGAGTTATTACACATATAATACATGAATTCTCAATAATGAGCAAAAGAGTTAAAGATGCCGAGATTCTCTTTTAGGAGAGACAAAGATGAAGGACCAGGAATGAGGTGATTAGAGGGACAACACAGACAGGAAGGTTTGGACAAGATCAGAGGAGGGACAGTGGATACATTGGTAGAATGATCCTAGAGATGGAGCTGCAAGGTAGGAGACAAAAAGGAAAGTGATGGATGCAGTCAGGGAGGACATAGAGGAAGTTGGAGTTAGAGTAGAAGATGGAGAGAACAGAGGGAGATGGAAATTGTTGACTTGCTGTGGCAACCCTGGAAAAAGGGACAAGCCGAAAGGAGAAGAGTTGTCATGAGATAAGCATGAATTAGTACAAATTCTCATTATAAAATAATAATTCCAAAGTATTAGCTTGGTTAATATTGTGTTTCTATCCTTTTGTGTGTATTTTTGTAGATGTGTAGAGGTGAGGATGGAAAACTCCACGTCAACTTACTTTGTGCAGTGAATGTGACCGAGCAGCCTGGAGGAACCCTCCCTGACCTGGAGAGCACAGAGGAGGCTGTGAGGCTGCTGAAAAACCAGGTGGACCAGAGTCGTCCGTTCTTCCTAGCGGTGGGCTTCCATAAACCTCACATACCCTTCAGGATACCACAGGTACAGGCACAAGACAACACCAACTTGCGCTGTGATCGGTTCACCAAGGCCCGAGATTGAGATGCTGTTATTGTCTGTCTGAAGGGAATGAAATGAGAGGTGGTGTAAATTTAGAGGAGATGGTGATGCAGTGGAGTTTGAATTAGAGCAGAGAGTGACGGAGCAGAGATGGATGTCGGTGCGTCAGGAGCGTCAGCTGAGAAATGAAAAGTGAGGAAAAGGCTCCAGCGTTCTCCTCCCTACTGACCTGTGATGTACAGAACAATTTTTGGTCACATGTCATGTGATCACACCAGGAGAACAAAGCGCAGCCAAAGGAGTTGTCACGTCTGTAATGACAGAAATAAATCAAATCACAGCCGTCAATGACGATCTCTACACGGGGAAATTAATTTTCCACCATCATAGCTGTCATTTAAGAACAGCTGCTCGTGCTATTGCCCTGCAGCAAAATGATTAACAGGTTACTAGTTTAAATCCTGAATTGACTTTGTGAGTTCTGACTGTACAAGAAAATGGAAGGATAGAATATTATTAGTCCCTTGGGAGTTCCCTTCAGGTAATTGAGAAGAACGAGGATCAGGCCAGGTGTTAGAATGTTTTGATTCGTGGGCCAGAATAGTTTGGGTCCAGAACATTTATATAGACTACAATACATGGCATGTACAGTAGAAGTCATTTAGGCTAAAAGTCTAATGGAGACATGCAGTCATTGCAGGGAAAAGGCTCTCTATGTATCTCGTCGTCTCCTCCTCTGAAAGTGCTGCATTCAACCACATATGAACACAGGTGTGAATATGTGTGTGAATGATGGTCTCATTATCTGGCCTTCAGGAGTATCTCAGCCTCTATCCATTAGAAAACATGACACTGGCCCCGGACCCCAATGTCCCCAAAGCCCTCCCTCCTGTGGCCTACAATCCATGGACAGATATTCGACAGAGAGATGACGTCCAAAGGTTGAACATCAGCTTCCCTTATGGACCGATACCTAAAAACTACCAGGTAAAATCCACCTGGTTTTAATGGACAGAGTGCCCCCTCTCAAAGGTTCCTTTTCCTGTTGATTAACTGCGTTAAATGTCTCTGTCTTCCAGCTGCGTATACGTCAGCACTATTACGCTGCTGTCTCATACATGGATGCTCAGGTTGGACGTCTGCTCTCTACTCTGGATCAGCTTGGACTGGCTGACAACACTGTGGTGGTGTTTACCTCAGATCATGGTTAGTAGACACCAGGTGTGAGGACGAGGGCAAAGCTACGTCTTGTATCTTCTCTAATAAGTATCTACAGAATTTCTAGTCTCTGAAGCGACTTCTGATTAACTCTTGAATTTCCAGAGCTCTTATTTACACACACACACACACACACACATATATGTTCACACATGTATATATTATATATATATCGCTATATTTGATCGCTTATTCTTGCCGTTCTTCTGCTCTACCACCAGATGGCAGTGTTGTAACAGTGTATGACATTTTAGAATTGAAAAACATCTCACACCGTTTCCCCCACTTTTGCAGGTTGGTCTTTGGGTGAACATGGTGAATGGGCTAAATATTCTAATTTTGACGTGGCCACTCGGGTCCCTCTCATGTTTTACGTTCCCGGCGTCACCACTCACCGCAACGAGTTCACAGAATCAACTTTTCCCTTTATCGACATCTTGACACAGTCAGACTACAGTTTCAAATGTAAGTTATTGATTCTTAAGGCATCAAATGTGTTAGTTTGAAGTTGTCTGTGAAATAACCTTAACTTACAGAAAGATCTGAAATGTATTTTAAGGAGAAAACCCTTTGATATTTTGCCTGCAGATCAAATTTCATCAAATGCAAATGACGATGATGAAATGCCAGTGCAGTGTCTAGTAGAACTTAGTAGAATGTCTGGATTCATTTGCTGTCAGCATCTTTCTCTAATTGGCTGACGTCTCTTTCTCCAGACGACAGAGTGAGGAGAAACGTGGCGGAGCTAGTGGACGTCTTCCCCACGGTCTCGTACATGGCCGGTCTTCGAGCCCCTGAACCATGTCCGGATGTTTCTTTTCACGTATGAAGAAATTCCACGGCTCACATTTCGCCTAAAATATTCTGAGTTCACGAAGTTCACTAATTACAAAGGATGTCGAACATTTACTTTTTCCAATATCTTAATATTGTTGAAACACTCAAGTTCTGATTCCGATTACAGCCAATATCGAAATAGGCCTGTTAATATTTAATTATGTATCTATACAAACCACTTTATCAGTATCAAATTAAATGAGCTGCTATGGTGCCATCTAGTGACTTTCACTTTAATATACAGCCATTTATCTCCAAAACCATTTTAAAGGGACAATTTAGCAATGTCCAGGCATCAGGTTATCAGGTTTTCATTATCCGAGGAAAACTGCTAATGACTTACAGTTATTACATAATATGCTAATATCAGTCAACTGATTATTATCAGACATCCCTAACTTATTACCTTCAACCCCAAAAAAATAAATTTAAAGATGATGGATGACATATTCATAAGTAATTGACTCTTAACTACATTCACTTGCCTCTAGGAGGAGCTGTGCACCGACGGGGATAACCTGGCCCACACTTTTCATCATAGGGAGCGAGGGAAGAACGAGGAGGCGATATCGTTCAGCCAGTATCCCAGACCTGCGGACACACCACAGGTACTGTATGAGGAACTCATGTTGAAGCCAACAGGTGATTTTTTTTTTTTTATAATGATGAAGATCAGATAAAGGTAAAAGTGTAGGTAAAACCATTTTAAGTGACTTTTTGGCAGGCACACATCAGCCCATCGGACCTCACACTAACGGAGTTGGCAGCTGCAGATGTTGCTACACCAGGGACATAGGAGGATTTAGTAGCCGTGTCAAAATTGCAAAAAAAGTCATTACAGGACAGATGTGAATTTATTGTGATTCATTCAACGTATTTACTCAAAACATATACAGAGTATATATATATATATATATATATATATACAAAGATTCTGAAAACCTGATAATGCAATACGTGGGCATTTAGTTTACCCCAAAATTAAAAATAATTTTGGGGTAAACAAAAAAAATGTGAAAAATGTTGTGGATTAAATAGCAACATTGCAGCTCATTCTGTTGATCTATTTTGGTAATCAAGACGGTGTATTTTGGTGGTTTGTACAGATGAAAAATATTGTTATTGGCAAAAGGTTTTTATTAAAATTTCCTTTTGACAGGTGAACTCTGACCAACCACACCTTAAAGACATCAACATTATGGGCTACTCTCTTCGTTCTTGGGATTATAGATACACTCTGTGGCTAGGATTTAATCCTAAAACCTTTCAGGTTAGTGCGTCATTTCCACCTGGGCATTATTCTCAGATGAGTTTTTTTTTTGGTTCAGAATTTTAAACAGCTTTTAGGCTTTTTTTAAAAAGCGTGACTGCGTTTCTTAACAGGTGAATGTGTCTGACGTCCACGCTGGAGAGTTGTACATGTTGGCTGATGACCCCGGGGAGGACAAGAACGTCTACAGTGACTTGGATCACAGCGGGCTACAGAGGAAAATGGCAGGAATTCCTCGGGCAAGTACTAACGTCTTCTCCTGAAGGATCTTTCAACCTGTTTACTCGTCTTTCTTTATTGACGTACTTGTTTTCTTCTGTTTCCACTCCAACAGACCGTGCCACTGCAGATGAGGATGAAGCTGCAGCTCCTCTACCTCACAGCGGGGATGAAAGGGAACAGAAGGACGGTGTGGTGATTGGGACAAACTACAGCATTGTAATCGAATGTCAGGATGAGGGCTGGGAGAGACTGCCTGGATCCTTAGTAAAACTGCAGAGAAGCCAATAGTTAAACAAAATGTCGAAAACTAGGACGTTTCCTCCAACTTTGTCATCTTGACGTTTCTGTCCGACTGCTGTATTCGTCCTCATAATTTAACGACTGAACGTTTTGTGCCAAAGTGATTTGGAAGAAAGAAAGAATTTCAGTCTAAATTTCAGGCACAGAGACGGAATCAAAGGGAATTCAGTTTGACAGCTTTGATCGCAGCCAACACTGTCCTCAGGTTAATGGGTTGCCATTAAATCATAACAGTCGGCAGAAGAAGATATACGTTGTAAATCAAGTTAAATTGAACTAATATAGCTGGATTCACATCAGGTTGGAGTTTGTGACCGTTTCTGCAGGAAATATTACAAAGTTGTATTTATTTTGTTTTGTTGGTTCACCATGGTAAAGTAACCTTCAGCCTCAACCTCATCTTCCTGAGGGGATGAAATAAAACATTGTTGCTTGGAAAAAGAAAACAGTAAATACTATGACCTTGCCTATTGCACTTTCAAATATTTTTTGTCAATTATCATTGGTTTGCAAAAAGGAAAATAAAATATTTTTGTACACTCTAGTCTGCTCTGATGAATTATTAAATTATTATCTGAACCTCTGGCAAATATAAAAAACAGTCTGGGTATAATTTGCTTTCTATTCACTTTGCTTCTGTATTTTTTTTTTCTGCACACATGCTGAACAGCAGAGAGTGGACTCCTCAGGGACACTACCAGAATATTCTGTGTTCTCTTCCTGCTCACTGTTATTTCTCTACCTTGGGAAGGAATAAAACAAAAAGCTCCTCAGTGCCAGACAAATGTAGACTTTACTCAACAATGATTAATCTGAGTAGAAATCCATAATATGTGGAAGAATGGCTGCAATTCTTTACTTATAATAATTGGTTATTTTATAAAAATTTAGTGAAGCCTCTAGATATGAGCTACCTGACATTTTTTCCAAGTTATGAGCAAGCAACTGTTGCCAGATGTTTTTAATATACAAGGTAAAATCTTGTTTCCACTGTCTCACTCACTGTTTCTCCCTTGTTATTTTAACAATTATCTAACATAATACAAAATTATTTTCTTCGTTATTTTACATTAAGGAGTGGGCAGACCGCTGTTGAACATAATAAACTCGTATCTAGGGGTTTATACCAACACTCAGTGGACACTACAGCAATGTCGAACGCAAAAAATGGGTTAGGAATTTAATTTCTGGGGGTTTTTTTAGAGAAAGTTGACGATAGCAGCAGTGAATTGAAACTTAATAGATATATTTTTACCTGAAATTCCATCAGTGTTCACGTGGATTTAGTGTGAAGCAGAACAGTCTCTCCGATGGTGGTTAACGATCAACTGCCACAGGAAGTAAACAAAGTTTAGATGTGTTGACTTGATTCATGTCGGAAATGTTAAATATTTGCAATTAATGACAACGGAGCTGCATTCTAATAACATAACAGCCGTGTTTTCTACCGTATAACTGAGTTTGTGGCTGAGCTTTGTGTCTTAGTTGATGAGGGAGACGAAAAAATCGGACTTTGTTCCAACTCCAATTAACGCTTCGTCCTAATATTGATGGTGAAGCTAGCATAAAAGTAAACAGCAGCGGCGGATGTCGGATGTATGAATCCATAGTACTGTTGGTCAACTACATGGTACAATGATAATAATGATAATAAAATATATATTATCTCAACACAAAACTCACCATTACACCGAGGTCGAGAAATAGTCCAGGACATCAACCATATGCGACGAATCTGCTGCTAAGAATGTTGAGAAAACCTGTTCACAAAATAAAAGCCCAAGGTTAACGTATTTCTAGCAACATTATTTCATAGCAACCATCATTTTATTTCTAATTAACCTGAATTTGACTTACACCATCTACTATATCAACTGTGGCCCATTTTTGTAATAATGCTTTTATTATTTATATTATTTTGGAAACTATGGACCAATCTTTTGTTTTCTTACAACTTCAGTTTTAGCCAAAGACAACCGTGCTGACGTCTGTCAATAGAGGCCGAATGCCTTTTACAGCTTTAAACAATAAAATGTGAAATTTCGTAGTTTTTTTTTTATCTGAGGGCCATATGTTCTAGTCTGTAACAAACACTTGGACAGCTATGCCCCTCTGTCAATGTTATATCACATAGACAAGTAAACACATTTGTAAAAAAAAAAAAAAAAAAAATTGTTTAGCTCAGCTGCACCGGAAATTGGTTTATTTTTTTCTCTGTGTGAATTAATGCATGAATGGTAAACAAACTGCTGCTCTATGCCTCTGTGGACTTCACATATTTTCAGCTCCTTAGCTCAGGCTCATCGTGTCTTTACACAAGGCAGCTTACTTTACTGTAAAGTGTACAACAACTGTAGTCAGATGCCTTCAAATGAGTAAAAAAACTTATTTATACACCACAATATATGTACATAGAAAAGTACTGGTAGGGTTCTTCATCTGTTCTGTCTGCACAGAGTCGTACACAGTGCACAGTACCGGTTGTTTACCTCGACGAGATTGTGCACACATAATAATAGTACAATATATACTCAACGTACTATTGTCTCAGTCATCGTAGCGTTTCTCATCATCTGTCCTTGTTTGTTGGCCACTTGAAAGCTCACTTTGCATTCGCATCTGCATTTTGATAAAACCTGGCACACATTGTATTGATCGAGACGATTTTGCCACGATTTTTCAGTTGTGCGACTATCTAATGATCAGGAACCTAGCATCAGGACCTAACAAAAGATCGAGGGAAAATCAAACACGTTTGAAATCCATGCACCTCCTGCTAACGGCTACTTCTTCTCATTTTTAGTTACATAAAATTATATGATATTATGTTATAATACATTTGCTCAAAGCTCTTATACAAAGCAGTTCTGGTATTCTGAAGTGTTGTCCTACCTATAGTTTTTTCCTACCGTGAGTGGCAATCCGTAGCTATAGCTGATATTTTCTCACAAATCTTTCTCTCTGTGTTCAGGTGGAAGCAAGTTATTACAGTCACACACAGAAAAACCCTGTAAATATCCTTTCTCATAGATTTTACAACCTTGTATACATGGAACTTACAGTCCAGTAGCAAAGTATGTTTGTGAGTAGCAGAAAACTACAGCAAGTGCCGTCTGTTGCACATATGTGGTTTAGTCAGGTAGGACGATTCTGTGGGTAGGATGAATCTCCAAGACTCTGGCTGCAAGGAACAGGTATGTTGTATTGTCAAAATGCAACCGATTATCGGAGTTGTGTGCGGCGAACTGATCACCTCTGCGAGGAAAAAGTCCCACAATCTATGTCTTAGAATTTCTTGAGTCTGTCTTAAATGTCTTCAACCCCTTCTCCAACAGTCAGTCATGCAGTCAAGAAGGGGTGATAACAGTGTGGGGGAGGTTTGTTGGTCTTGGAACGCAACTACCTAGCGGGATTGCTCTACAACGGCACAACAGAAATATACTGTATTTGATGATTCCTGACAGAATGTGGAGAAACTGGACAGAAGTGTTTATGTTCACTGTCACCGCTGCAGGATTTCACCACTTTGTTTTTAATTCTCTTTGAAAAACATGTTGACTCTGCCCGGCTGTCTCCCCTGATCTGTCCAACATACGCAGCACGGAGTGAACAGACAATTAGAAGTCGGACAGGATGTGATGTGATATGTTGGCTGTCAGTGCCAACGCAGTTTAATCAGGAGCCATTCAATTAGAGCTGACGAAGGCTCCTGTCGTCAGCGCCTGTGGAAGTGTGAACCGGGGAGGAACCTCTGCGTCCTAACAAAATCACTTTCAGACGTGGCACAACACGGAAGGAGGGGCAATCTATTAAATCTGCCACCGTGCAGAGACAGACGGAGGGAATTCATTTAGTGAGCAAGTTGCCTTTAATTAAGTTGAATAGCTGTAATCAGCTCTTTGCTGCTTGGTGTTGGAGGAAACCTGTGATTTGAAAAGACGCAGTAAAAGAACATTCTGACTCAGTTCTGAATTATGTTAATTAAGGTGATATTGTTTGACAAATGTATATTTTACAAATCAACAGATTAGTGCCGGCTCATCTGTCAGGAGAGACTTGCGACGTTCCTGTAGCATTTGCTGGTTTTTAAGTTGAATTAAACGATTCAAGCCGTATAGACTGACAACATTATTTACACAGTTTCCAAATAAATACTTTAGGGAAAATATACTATTCTATTTCATGTTTACAAAACAAAATACATTGATTGAACAAAGTGACTGGGGCTCATGTGAGTGACTGTGTGATATGAGAAAACAGTATTGTGTGTTTTGTCGTACCTTCACAAGTCGCTGTGTGTTTTTTGCTGCAGTTGTAGAATCCTCTCCTAATTCCCTTTGAGGCAAATAAACGCTTATTATTTCAATACTATTATATTCCACCAACTCCCAGAGTGAACGTAATGTTGGATTTTGCATAATTTCATTTTTTCACAACTTAAATATTTATACCAAAGAAACATATTAACATTTATTATTAAACATATATTTTTCTGTAGTTTCTTTAACTACTCGGTGGCTAAGTGGTTAGTATTCATGCATTACATCAAGGAGGTCACCTGTTCAATCCCAAGTTCACCACCAGTGCCTAAGTGGGTGTGAATAGTTTATGCAAAACTGTGTCAGGTTCCTTCAAGGACCAGCTGTAAATGTAAAACTAATCCATAACTTATTAATACATGTTATTGCAGTTATAAATTTTTTCCATGCAACAAATATTGTTCACTGCTGTGTAATAAAAATTTTTCATCAAGTTAAAAAAAATCTACTGCAACTCCAGCTCCAACGGGCCACATAAAATGGCTTGGCGGCCAGCATTTGGACCCCAGGCCTTGAGTTTGACACATATGGTTTTACATGTGACCCTGTGTGGGAGTGAATAAAAACTTTACAGGGTGTAACCCTGCCCTCACCTGGTGATAGTTGGAAATTACTCCAGCTCCTGCTGTGGCCCTGAAGGAGATAAAAATCATTCATTCATTCATCTCCATCCTGGGTGTCAGGGGCAGCAGTCTCCACCACAGCCACCCAAATCACACCGCTCCATACTGTCAGCATCCTCCTGGGTGGTGAGCCCACAGAGCATCTCACCGACCCAACCCAGATAACTTCCATGGGCCTAACCACCTAAACGAACGCTCCCAGGATGGTGTGGTGTGATTTGAGTGGCAGTGGTGGAGACTGCTGCCCCTGAGACCATGTGACGGATCAGTCCAATGAATGAAACTTGGAAGGAGACACAGGAACACAGGCAGACTGTTTCAAACAGACTTTAATCCAGACATTAAATATTTAAAATCAGTGAAACTGCATCACAACTTCTGATCATCACATAGAACAACTTCATTATAAAAAGAACAATAGAAAAGGCAAAAAGAGAGCACGGATAAAAACGCAAAATGGCTGAAGTTGTGCGACATCTTTAAGGACACAACACAAACCATGTCGGACAGACGTGTGGTCGGAAAGCGAGCGACGCTGCTGCGAGCCACTGATGAACAGACATCAGACAGAAATCTGTGTTACAGCCCGACTCCAAACTCTCACATCTGGTTCAATTAGAATCCCACCAAAACATGATAAACAACATTAAAAAAACAGGCTGTTGATGCTGTTCTGTGAATGCACCAGAAGTAGATCGCCACGGTCTCAACTCCGTGCTGTGACGTTCCAGTGAAACTAAAGACACATCCAGCAGAGCATGTTCACAACCCACGGTGGAAAACTGCTACATGATAGACCTCGGGGACAAGTCTGAAAAGATCTGGATCAGGTTCGTGCTCCTCACTCCCTCCCTCTCTCCCTCCCTCCCTCCCTTCCATAACATGATCACAGACCTTCTGTTCTAATGTAGCAAACAAATCCTAGTGCAACATCGTCATGTGTTTGCATGGCATTGATTTGAACACTTGCAGGGAGAAGACAGCGTTTGACGCCCTGACAACACACGGATCACAGAAGCAGCTGAACGTGGATTAAAAACCAACCACTGTTTGAAAACTGATTTGTGTTTTTGTTGAACTGAAAGGAGACAGACTGTCTGCTCACACCGGCTCTTTCATTGACTACATCGCTCTTTCTCTGATCATTTATAGCAAACATTCATAATGGAACTCTTCCTGAAGGCATCACTTCACCATAATACTGTGTAGAGAGGAAGTCTTTGAGCCACCGCCGCGCGACTTACCTATATATTTATACAGTATATGTGTATATGTTAGGATCTTCTGATATTAACTTCTTTGCCAATATCATCCAAACACTTCAGATTCCAACACCCATATCAACCAACACTGATATGTTCCACAAAATTCTGAGAATCCAATGTGAGATTCCAGCAAATCTGGCAAAATCAATATATTGTGTTATCAGATTTTATTATCAGAGGAAAATTGATCATTATTGTCATTTATTTATGCTAATATTGGTCCACCAATATTATTGGACATCCCTAGTATGCGTACTACGTCACTAAGATTTTTTCTCTGTCAATGAAAATGCCTGGGTTTTGCAAAAAAACAGCTGGAACTGCATTTCTGCTTGGTTGATATTGGAATCAGAAATGTGAGTGTTTGGACAGTAAAGATATCAGATATCATCGGAGAGCTAAGCTGTTCTAACACCCGTGTCCTCGTATTAATGATTTTATTTTGTTTGTTCTTTTAATTAATGGGAAAAAATATTGCGTTTCTGTCATTGTTGACAATGTGTCATCAGAGGCTAAGAATACTGTTGAAATACTCAAATCCAAGTTGGGGGGCGCAACTCTTAGTGGTCCGTGGAATTACTGTCCGGGGGTCATGACAACGGATTTCAATGGAGTAATATTTGACATGTGTTAGACTAACCTGGATATTAAAACCTGGGTTTCAGTTCTCATTGCAATATAATAAGGAAGGTTTGAGAGTTCGGACAGGTTTTTTCCTGAATCATGTCTACCTCGGTTTTTGGGGACGAAGAGCTGCATGTATTGGAATCAGAAAGGAAGAGTTTGTTCAATATCTGCAATAGTTTATGGGAAAATCTGAAATTCTAGCTATTTTTTACAAGCACTAAATTCTTTCATCTCATGGTCTTTTTGTTCAAACCCTGTTGAAGACCACTGACCACTGATCTACTCCAAATACTTGTTTCTTAACACTACACAGCAGTGACAGTTCACTCCAGAGAATCAAACCAAATAAACGTAGTCGTTGAAAGCATTTTAAAAGCCATAAGTATAAATCACTGAAGCTGTAAGTATATGAGGCAGTTGTGACTATTTCCTGGAGTGAACGTATTCCTAAAAGACCGTTGATCCGTCGCCAAGACACCGTCGACGGCGGCAGCGGCGGCGGCTCAGTCATCTCAGCTCCGCGGTGCCGCCACGGCAACGACGATGACTGAGTCACTGCTGCCTTTTATAAACAAGTTGACAATTGTAACGGCGTAATTAGAGCAAATGGGATATTTAATTAGAGGAAATAAAAAGCCGTGCTGAGGCAGTCTGTCTCCACGTGGTTCACTATATACAGAGCGTGTACAGAAACCAACTTCAACATCACGTGACACACACGTGGCCCGCAGCGGTAGGAAGGTGGCGCTGTCGTGATGGGACGTACAGTATGCGAGGTGGCAGACATTTCACAGCATATTACTTTGTAATAATGTATATTGCACTTCTGTTTTTTTTCAAATGTACTGTGCGTGAATTAACAGTAACGTGATTAAAAACGTACACCATTTCACTATAAAAACAACAATAAACATCGTTGAATTGGACACGGCGTCCCCGCGGACAATGACTTGTTACGATGCCCGTCTGACAGACCAGATCGTGGCTTTTATTTTTTGGCTGTTGAAGAATTTCATTGGCTCATTCAGGACAATTTGGCTTTACGACCTCATAAAAACCCAGTTCTGTGGGAGAAGCTCAAAATTTCAAGCTATCAGATGAACTATCCCAGTGTCCATTCTAATGAGACGGCGCTCATTACCGGGCTGAAAACACAAAAGCAACAAGCAGCCAAACATTGCACAGAAAACAAGGGTAGCAGCTCGCCTGGCTCTAAAACCGATGTTCTAAAACAGTGGCCTAGGGGCCTCATGTGGTCCAGAAACAAGCCACAAAGTGGCCCAGTCTCTTAGAGACTGAGAAGCGATCGAATCAATCGACTGATATAAGATCAGTTTACAGCAACGTCAAAGTTGACAACAATGCGTAGGTTGTGGGTTCCAAACTATTTTCTATTCCATGTTTCATTCTATGCCCCAGATGTACAGTAGTTGCCTCCTGTCCGTTGTCACCAAAATAGTCAGACTTTTGTGGTTTAGAAACCATCAGGAGGTGGATACACGTAACCATGGCAACGTAAAGTGAAAAAAAGGTCTTCTTGTGAGAACCAGGCGAGCTACACCACGTTTCCAGCCTTTGTGCTACGTCCAGCAAACTTTAAGTGCATGGCATTAGTTCAAGGTAAAGACCCCAAAAAATAAAGATGTAAAATAAAGTAAAATTATATCTTTTAGAAAGATATTTAACCTCTTTGAGGTTCTTTTTTAATCTTAGTGCTGTGCTTTAAAAACAACCAAAAAACTAAAATCATACCAACACTGATTCTGCATGAAGACAATGTCTTTTTTCATTTCTTTTTTTTTATCGTTTTATTTTTTCTGTCTTTAATGGACACAAGTAGTTCTTGGTCTGAAGCTGAAATTTATTGCATGCCATGGTTTGGATTTTTCGGTTATTCCAGAAGAAACAAAACAACTGATGCAAATTGGACATGTTTAATTACACAAATTTTCTTAAAGCCAAACCCTGCTGTCGTCATAAACGCCAGTAAAAAGCTTATGGAAACATTTCATTTTACGAAAAACAATCTCATATTTATACCAATATGGTATGGAAAATCATTTAGAGTCATTCTTTGTTCTTAAATAAATAGAGCACTTCCCACTGGACACAAGTAGAGGCACTTGAGTTTTTTTTTTTTTTTTTTTGTCTGGAAAAAAAACTCTCTTCCATACACACTCAGCGATGCTGGAATGAACCAAGACTAAAAAAAACATGGTGCTTGTTTCGCTGAATTTACAAAGACTGTTATGAACAAATGCAGATTTTAAATCAAAATCTGTCTGGTAGCATTTGATTGCACACAGAAACACACACTCACACACACACATGGATAAAGACGGAGACGCTTCCTGGTCACGTTCGTGTCCGTTCACATTGACTCATTCACGGGACAATATAAATAAAAAGACACTGTTCTCACAAACTGTACATATAATATTGTCCAATCAGGCGATGAGTTAAATAGACCTGACATCAGCTTTACACACACACACACACACACACACACACAAAAACACAACTCGACAAATGCTGGGAAGTGGCTACACAGCATCAGGCAGATGATTCTGTCTCATTACGCGCTGTACAGTGTTTCTGACACCAGGGCAGAAAAGCTGCTGCGAGATTTTCACCCTGTTTACATGATTTGCACACGAGTGGAGCCTAATTAGAGGCAAATCATTCTGAATCATGTAACCCCCCCCCCAACCACACCAGTGTTTGACACCTTAGTGGGTGGGTTACTATGGGAACTAGAGTCGGCTGGAATTTCACAAAAAAGGCCATAAGTTGTTGGAGAAGAACTGGGAAAAACAATGTGTTTGATGGAAGAACCTTAGTTTTTGTAGAATTGGCTGAGCTTATTTGTTTTGGGCTGAGATATGAACTAGAAGGACAAGGTCATCTAGTCAACTAGACTCTAGTCAACTCTACCCTAGTCATTAAGACCCTAGTCGTCCAGACCTTGCGTCTTCAAAACCCAGTTCTCTAGACTGCATTCATCAAGATTCTAACCATCTAGACCCAAGTCATTTAGACTATAGTACTTGGCAAAAGTCATCTAGTCTCTAGTCTTCAGAACCTAGTCGTCAGGATTTTGAAGACTAGGGTCTAGATTACAGACCCTAGTCTTCAAGACCTAGTCATTAAGTCATTTCATCTACAATAGAGTCAAAAGTCTTCTAGACTCCACAGGCATCAAGATCTAACACTGGACTCTAGTCATCTAAACCCATGTCATCAAGCTCTAGTCATGTAGACTCTAGTCATCTAGATCCCAGTCCTCTAGACCCTAGTCCTTTAATTCCCAGTCATTTGGACCCTAATCATCTAGACTGGGCGTGGGCAAACTCTGACTTGAGGGCAACAGTGGGCACTAGAAGGTTCGGTGGGCCAGATTAAAAAGCCAAACGGACCCCTTACTGTCCCCATGCCATAGTTTGTCTATACCTGGTCCACCCTAGTCTTTAGTCTAGTCATCCTCACTCAGGCCACAACTGTTTTGAATTGTTTGACCACAAATAAATAAAAATGAACCCTGACAACTGTAGTCAGAACTCTGGTTAAAAGGTTTCACGCATGCTAGCATTTATGCTGGTCGCTAAAACATAGTTGTTTCTGGGCAGATTCTAACTTTCCTGGAGCAACAACCGCTGAACATCACCAAAGTCTGAGGGACCAAAGGTCCAGGAGATACTGGAGTGATGTTGTCGACCGTTTAGCCCCAGTAGTTGTTCCTGAACCTCAACACTTTCACCAGAAGGAAACAAACTGGAACTTTTGCACTCGGATCAATAACTGTAACTGGACCGGTTCTTACTTGATGTGCCAGCACTTTTTCAGGCCACTGTTGGAAGAGACAGGCAGTGGTTGTGCTTCTTTCATTACCACTGTATCGCATTAAAAAAAAACACGATTCACTCTCTTTCTCCGTATCCGAGGATGTGAGGAAAACTAGAATCTACCAACTGTCCAACAATGTTACAGGTGGTGTGTAATGTATCTCACAGTGGAAACTGTCAGAGCAAAGATCATTCCAGCCAGCTCCACCAAGCAGCCTCTGCTGGTACTGCATGTTACCGTCGTCATTTGAAGAACTCGATGGGAACTGAGGCAGGATTCCGAGTCTGGTCCCAACGGTTGTCCCGCTCCCATCACCAGACTCATTTCTAGTCTTGATTTTCTAACGCAGTGGTGTCTCTACAGCAGGTGGGCCTCTAGGCGGAGCCAGTGCAGTCCTTGTCTGATGTAGCGTACCAGTTCCGTCATGCTGCTCTGCTGACTCAGGGGCTCCATGACCGAGTCCAGCTCCTGGAAGAATTCTACAGCGGGAAGACAAGACCATTACTTGACTTGTATCTGTCCTTAATGTCTATGAAGACTCAAAGTTGAAGAGTTCTGTTAGCTAACAGTTGACTAACCCAACTTTTCAACCTCCTGCAATGTGAGACACTGCATTGGAAATATTTTTGGAAAGGAACACAACTTGAGTTTTGACTTTTACATTTATATAATTGATGTTTCCTCTGGGAATCAAACCTGAGACTCGGACAGAAATTCTTTGACCAAGTACGGTAGGTACAATGTTCCCTATATGAAACTCTAATTACTTCAGTACGTCTCCAGTGACTCTGTCCTCCCTCCTACCTTGACCATCGGCGGCCAGTCTGTCTGCCGTCTCCCAGTGTTCGTAGCTCCTCAGAATGTTGTTGGTGATGTTCACGTGGCTGGCGGCCATGTGGTGAATCCGCTGGGGTATGGCTACACTGCCCAGTGAGCCTGCTGCTCCTCCCGAGCCTCCACCTCCTCCACCTCCACTGCTGGCAGGAGAAGGGCTGAGTGAGAGGGGAGACGGAGTTCCGTTCACCCTTCAGCAAAGGGAGACAAGGGACAGGTTGGGTTTCTTTGATTGGTTGCTTAACTGTGTCAGTCATCAGAACACTTTCGCAGTGAGCAGTTGGTTTTTGGAAGTTGAAGGACATTTCGTCGATTTATCAGATTAAAAAAAAAAACTTTTGTCCCTTGAGTTTTTAAACTCTCGTGGGCCGCACAACATGACTTGACGGGCCACATTTGGGTCCCAGGCCTTAAGTTTGATGGCTGTGTACTATACATTTTTCAATTCTGGATTTCCTTTATATAAATGAGTCAACTGATAAACTATAGACACCAGGATTTTTCAAGAAAGAATTTAATCAGATGTACAGAAAACCTGACGTTCAGAGAAACTCAGTCTGGACGCAGTTGTGTTCTTCACCGCGGAGACATTTGTCAAACTGTCCTTACCTTGTACAGTTATCTGTGCTGCCCTTGTAATGATGTAATGTCTATGATGTGGCCTAGACCTTCATGGACCTGACGACTGGTGCCTGCTCTGCATCTCACACACACACACACACACACACAGTCCTACTGTTGTGCAGCGTCAGAGCTGTCCAAACTCATTAGCATCTATGTCTTTCTCCTCCTCCTCCTCCTCCTCCATCTATCATCACTCCCTCTCTCCCAACACTCCACAGCCTTTTCACTCTCCTGCCTCTTACATCCACAACAATCCAATCCCTCCATTTGCTTCCTGAGGGGTTTGTTTGAGAAAGTGTCTGTCAGGGCGGCTGCTGTTTGGCAGCACAGCTCCACTGAGTTGGAAATCCCTAATTACTTACATTACATGAATGAGAAGTGTGAAAATACTTACTTTCCGTTGGTCCTCCAGGGAGAAGGTGCCTGGTGAGAACTTTTGGCTGAATTCTGGACAAAAGACATTGAGACGTTTAGTCCTGTATTTTCCAAATTTCTGAACTTCTACTGCAGACACAACATGTTTCAACCAGTTACACCAGACCAACACCTGAAGAGACCTTTATTCTGTTTTGGTTGTTAGAACATTAGAGGAATGAACCTGTGACCCAAACACCATTATAATGCCTTACACCCATATCAAGACCAGAGGAATTGATGCAGGATTTTGATTATTATCTGATCAAATAACTCTACCTTTTTATTCCCTAACAGTCTCCAGGGCAGTAGGTGGCAGTAATGCACTTCTATGTGACATTGACACCAGAAAAAATAAATCTATTGTATTGATCTGTTGATTTATTTTTATAAAAAGGACAACTTTTTATTTCCCAAAATTCTGGCATATACTCAAACCCAGTAGGTGGCAGTAATGAACTTCTATGTGACATCAACGCCAGAAAAGATAAATCTATTATATTGATCTTTTGATTTATTTGTAATAATAACTTATAAAAGGACAAATTTTTATTACCTAAATTCTGGCATATACTCCAGCCCAGTAGGTGGCAGTAATGCATCTTAATGTCACATTTTGCACCACAAAAGACGTTTCACCGACTAGCGTTTCTCTTTTAGACCAGCTACAATTATGATGTCACCTTTGTGTTTTTTTTTGACGTTACAACATTGGAGAAATCGAACCTGTGACCTCTTTTAGATGATGCTGATGGTTGTACTCACGACATTCATATCCAGACTAATCTGATTTATTTCTGATTAAATAACCTACATTTGGCCAACATTTTAATTTTCTTAAATTCTGGCATAAACTCCAGCCCAGAAGGTGGCAGTAGTGCACCTTGAATGTGATGCTGAGTCAGGTTTTTACTGTTTTCTTATCAAACTGGTTCGTCAAATCTGAAACACAGCAACACATAAACTGATGCCTTCAATAACACACCATGGCGTAGGAAATGAAATAGTAATTTAATTGGACCTCTGTGATTGGTCTGTTTGTGACATTTTATTTTCCATAATTAAACACGTCGGTTGGTGGTTGTTTTTTGTCTTTCTCGTCTCCCCGGGTCCAAACCCCCAGTCGTCCGATTCTCACAAATCCAGCGCAATCACAGTGGAGGCTGCGCTGTGATAATCACATCCTCAGTAATTAATTTAACTGAGGATTGTTAATCAAAACAAGCACATTAAACCTGAACAATCCAGGCCAATGATTGATGGAGCTAATTAATAGACTCACTCTACAGTGGGAGAAATTAACTCCATCACAAACAGTCAATGTACGGACTGTATACGAAGTCAAGGTCCTGGTGTGTGTGTGTGTGTGTGTGTGTGTGTCTTTGCGTTCTACTTACCTTGAAGTACTCCATGAGAGACCGCGAGTACTTGACAGCATGGTCTTTTTTCAAATGGAACATCCTCAGATACAGCAGAGACAGACAGCGGTTACTATGGAAACAAAACCATTAGGAGGCAGATGAATCCTCTGTACAAACACCCTGCAAAGCTCCAGCCCTAACATTATTTCCATTTCACTCACACAAAAAGCACCTGGACTTTAAACGCACCACATACTGTATAATTTTTATTTCTTTCGTTTGAGATGGAGCGAAGATCATGAGAAGAAAATAATATTAAAAATCAATGTAAAAACAGAATAATCTCCAAAAACTATTCACTGTTTGACGCTGACCACAACACTATCAGTCACCATCATCCATTAGGGCAGACTGAGATGCTTCAAGGAGCAGAAACCTTATCATTGACCCCGAAAACTGGACATTAACACAATGGACATAACAGTGTGTCCCTTTGTTTACATGGGGGCTGCAAACATTGTTTTAATTTTTATATTTATTATACAACTTACAGGTATAATCTTTTCTATTCATCTTTTATCCCAGATTTTTACTTATCAAAATAAAATAAAATAAATCAAATATGTATAAGATATGTATAAAATATTTAATATGCATTTAATATTTATATAATAAATTAAAAAATCTTGACATAATAATAACAATCGTATATTAAATTATAAAGTTATTGTAGAGAATATTATAAAATGCTAAATTATTATGACAATAAATACGATTAAGATATACACATGCTGATGATAAAAGGAAATATTCTTAAACTAACAACTTTTTTATCTAATGCCAAAGTTCAGACAGTTTACTCCAGTTGATCTCCACATTTAATAAAAGTAATAATTGATAAAAAAAAACACAGACAAGCAGGAGTGACAACTGCAGATCACATTCCTACCACAGCACGGCGAGCTTCTTCTCGGTGACAGAGGCCGAGTGGCTGCTGAAGTTCTTCAGCCTCATGGCGTACCTGTTAGAGAGGAAGACGTGACATATGAGAGTCAAACACAAACACACTTCATTTTTCATTATGATGAATTCACTTCAACTCAAGATTTTATTTAAGCAAATTAAGGTCACAATTATCCAAAGAGCTGCTGTTCCCTGAGAAAAAAACCTGCTCAGGAGTTAAATGGCTGTCAGTAATTAAACCCCTCAGCCTGCTGACAGCCAACATCAATTCTGCTGAAGTGCCCTCAGGCAAGGCAGGCAACACGACAGCTGCGGATTGAAATGTTTCTCCTCCGGTTGTTAAGTCGATGTAAAAATGTTGTTGAATCTTTTAATCATCTTTAAACTTTATATTTCTGCTCACATTCGGGGGAAATATCACACTGTTTATTTTATCTGATGATATAATGTTTTTATCTGTGTCTCATTAAATGGAAACAAACTCCAGGGACAGATTTGTGAAATGACGTGAAAGTGTGAGAGTGTTTTTCCTCTCGACTTTTAGATTTGATGTCAAAGTTTTTTAAACGTCTTAGTTTCAGTCTAAACATGTGTGAAGCTGACGATTCCTCCTTTGCAGAATTCTGGGCGATGTTGTTGACATTTGAATAAATATTTCTCCCAGTTTTATCAACATGGGCATCAAGAACAAAACAATCTCTATGTTGTATTAACTTTGCTGGTATCCAATATGCGGATGTTGCCTGAATCCTTAATTTCCAATAACATCAACCGATACCAATGTAGACCTTATTTATTTATCTGTACAAACCACTGTACAAGTTACTGGCACCAGCATTCTGCATAAACATTAAAGTAAATTAATAAATTAAGCTAGAATGCTGCCATCTAGTGACAGAGCTGTTTATACCCAAACTATATTTAAGCCACATGTCATTTTGCGGAACCCAGACATTGCGTATTCAGGGTTTCATTTATGTAAGGGAAAAAAAAACAATAGCGATTCTTATAAACATGACATAATAATGCTAATATTGGTCAGCTGATGTCATAGGAAAACCCTAATAGGTTACCATATGATGTCTAAAGCAGCCTGACAAGTCCTTCCATGCTGTTCTGTCAGTGGACCGATGAATCAATCCCAAGAAGTTCTGCCCCCGACAGGTGATTCATGAGAGTTGACTTCTACCTTTGTATCTCCCTGATGTCTCCAGGGAAAACCTTCTTTTTCTTCCCAATAGTGGGGTCAGAGGCCAGAGCCATTGATCAGCACACCTGCAGGAGGGAACGAGCCGGTGTTTTGCTCAAGGACACGTCGGCCGGGATAGATGAGTGGATTTGAACAGAGCCTGTGCCAATCGTCCTTCAGTGAAAAACCTCTTTCTTTGACTCCCTGCTGTTTTCCTGTCTGCCTTTAGAGGGAGCACTCATTATTTATTCTGTCTCGTCTTTTCAAATCGCACGACACGTAGTGAAAGGTTCCCACTAACACGGCCGCTAAACTCTAGCCATTAGTAACCCAGCAGCCACGCTGTGACAACAGGAGCAAGAACACATTCGCTAAAAGCCAAAAGAGCGGGAAAAAGTTCATATTAAACAAAACACAAAGATTTAAGTAGATGCAGTGACTGGATAATGAATTGGCATTAATTGTGTAGTGATTTACTTTGAAATACTAAATAGTACACTTTACAGTAGGGCTATATGGTCGTAACGCTCATCCATTCCTATAATAACCTATACCAAGAGCAACCACTAGGGAGAACAAGCTACAGTAGTGTTTTTAGTGCTGGTCCCGAAGCCCAGATGAAGTGAGGGTTGCGTCAGGAAAGACATCAAGCAAAAAAAATCTTTGGCCAAAAAACATGTGAGTAACAAAAAAAGATATCAACTAATACCAATATATGAGGGCAGTGGTGGTCTGGGAAATGTAGGAGCTGTCGCTGCTTAAGGTAATGGGTTAAAGCAATGTTTCTCATTTATTTCTGCCATGCCCCCCCTAGAGGACAGAAGTTTTTTTTACCCCACCTCCTGAATACTGTCGACACCAGCATTCTGCTTCCAAATCCCAATTATTAAAATAAAGTAATAAAATGAGCTGCAATGCTGCCATCTAGTGACTTTCACTTTTATATATAGCCATTTTTCCAAAAGCTGTTTATAAGGTACATGTCGTTTAACGAGGCCATGCGTTATTGGTTTTTGATGCCCGACAAAAAACAAACTATTGAATCATTTCAACTCTGCCAGGACGACACACGTCTTCGCTTCATTACACGTCTTTACGTGACTGCGTCCGTCCCCGTACCTTATTAGTTCCACGGTCTCAGAGTACATGGTGTAGGGTGACTTGGCCTCCAGCGGATCTCGCTCCATGGCGTTCCCACACTCGATGAAGGAGAGCGCTCCGTCTGCGTAGTTCACCGCTTTACCAAGTTTGTCCATCTGCGAATAGCGAGCAGGACAGAAGAGAGCGATGAGGACTCACAACAAGACTGATCTGAGATCTGCAGACGTCTCTCTGAATAATCTTCAGTTAATTTGCAAATCCCCAGACGAATCTAACGGGGAGAGGCATGAGCGTAAGATAAATAATGAGCTAAATAAATCTCATTTTATTGTTCAGATGGGATCAGATAATTCTGGTGATGTTGTATAATCTTGCAGACATAATCGGTCCTTGAAAGCAACATTTCCTTGGAGATAAATTGTGCAATAAATAACACACAATGACACACTGTAGTCCTTTATATGGAATAAAGCACTGTGTAAACACACACACACACACACACACACAGAACCACAACAGCAGCATCAACACAGTGTGAAGTTTGTTCAATGATTCCCTTTGTTTTTACCAAATGACTGTAATTTACTGTAACTGTGATTAATTCATTAGAGAAATTATTTTTTATTACCGTTTTTTTCACGACTATAAGGCAACATTAAAGTCTTAGATTTTCTTCAAAATGTGCGACGCGTCCTACAGTGCAGTGCGCCCTGTGTGTGTTGTTGTAAGACAGAGTAGAGGACACCATGAGAACGTTAAAGGGGAAGTGTGGGCGGAGCTTGTATATAAAACCCGCCCCCTATGATCAGTTCCCCCATATGTGTGTGTGTTAAATATAGTAATGTCACACAAAACTGAGACTGCACCTTATGGTCGTGAAAATACGATAAATTTTCAACTTCGAGCCACTGTTGTAATAAGCAATGTGTCAAACTCAGGGCCTGTGTCCTAGAGTTGGGCCCCAGCTGCTGTTTACTGGCATTTGTATATGTGTTCCATCTTATATTTTTATTTTATTGTTGTTTTTTACCCACACTGTGTTTTCTTTTCACTAAAGCACAGAGCGCAGGGCGGTGAATAAGTGGAGGACTGACAGGTCGACTGACAGGATTGTCAAAACAGTCACTGATGTTTTAAAAACAACGCTCCGTGTGTTTTGAAGGAAATATTTTAGGATTTCATAGATTTTTTAAATTTTTTTCCCCCTCAAATTTAAGAAAAAAGATTCAACACTCAATCACCATTGAACTGGTCAGGATAATCGTGAAGCTAATGAATCGATTAATTCTGATTAATCTACTGTCAGTGAATAGTTGGTCTGACAGCTTCACTTTAAACATCTAGAAATGTCAACTCCTGTGAAATGTATCTTCATGGTGAGTTCACATCTGCAGCTGTCGACTGGTGCTGTGCCAAGGCTAAAAAGGCTGATGTGTCTCTGCCAAAATGGTCACTTACAGAATCCTAACCTACGACTGGTCCAATCAGAGACACGTGTGTGTGTGTGTGTGTGCAGCAAGCTGGACACTTTGGTTCATACAGCAGATGTTGAAAATGTCGACAGCTCATATTAACACTGTCAACAAGGAGAGTTGATCCCAAATATTCTCAATAAATCCTGATGAATAGCAACTATGACTAATCAGTTTATTAGTTAACAAGTTATCATGACTGATGTTATTTATTCATGATTATTCAGGATCACAATTGATCATAAACACGGTATTTTTCAGACTATAAGTCGCACCACTGTTTCAGAGAATAAGATAAACTACGGCCCTCTAGTGGCTGTCAATATGAAAAAAAAACCACAGGACACAAGCCTTGAGCACCCTCTATTGACTGTCAGTATTAAAATAAAGAACATTAACATTATTTTTGTTGCAGAATGGAAACACTTTTCTAAAAATAACGGTAACCGGTTAATATCAGTATTACGTTATAAAAAATCCTGTGTAGCCCACCATCAAAGTCATTTGTCTCCTAAATTACTCCAGAAACAATATTTTTGGTTCTAACCGGTCCAGGAAGTGTTGATTGCAAGAAACACATTATTTATAAACGCACATTTTTTGTTCTGGATTTAGATTTCATGTTTTCTGTTTTTGTTTCCGTTCTTTGAACCTGTTCAAAGCCCAGGGAGTAGCAGACACTAAAACACAGACCTAGAGTGCCCTCTAGTGGCTGTCAGTGTGAGAATAACCAACCTGAGTTATTATTTTTTAATATGTAAATCACAAACCTCGTCAAAGAAAAGTACAACAGTGGTGAAAGCGTCAGATGAACAACGTTAATGAATGATTAAGTGCGGTTGCGGCGGTGACTCACCAGAGCGTCGGCCTTGTGCTTCAGCCTCTTGGCCTCCTGCATGTAGTAATCTGCACTGTGGACCCTGGGAACCACACACGTGTTTACATCAACACATTATTGATTTACATAATCACTGACTCCAAGGAGCTCGGCGTGTTGTGTTCAGGAGCCGTTCACACCTGGGGCTAAGTATAACCTTAGTACAACAGCAGAACACGTTGTTTCATAAATATTACACGCTCCCTGTGGGACAGACAATCATCAGATGCACCGTCTTCTCAGGTTTGAACACAGGGCAGCCGGCGGTGGTGGGGTATTTACAGCTGCTCCACCAGCACAAAAAAAAAACCCACCTCGGCCTCGATGTGCCAATTACAACATCTGTCTCAAAGACGCTACGGCGTCCACTTGGACTTCATCTTTGTCTTAATCGATAATATCTCTGGTTGATCTGTGTTTCAAAAAAGAAATGTGAGAAAAGTAATTATATTTGTTTGCCTCAGGTTAAATTTTATGAATGATTAAAAAAAAGTTAGAAGGCAATCAGAAAAAATGATAATGATTTTCTAACAGGATTTTTATAACCAATCAGAGTAGATTGGATCTGATCTTTTTCACAGATAGAAAGATTGATAGATTGATACATCAATACTTCCAAATACATCCGATATTATTGTTTACCTATAGCCGCGTTTGCCCAAATACTTAACATTTCGATACCAATATTGAACTGAGGTGAACGTCTCTGAATGTGATTGAAGCAAATTTGTCCAATCAGTCATTGTGTTGGAATTGGAATTTCTTAATTGAGGAAAAACAGATTACAATCTCACTAACATCACTTCTTCTTCTCTCAGCTTGTCTCCCTGTCCTCTGTATCTTCTACTCTGACTCCATGTCCTCCATCACTGCACCCATCAACCTCCTCTTTGTCTCCTACCTGGTAGCTCCATCTCTAGGATCATTCTTCTACCAATGTATCCACTGTCCCTCCTCAAAAGATTTTCAGACAAATGGGCGGTCAATCTGCCCCTTTGTTCTCTTTGTTCCTTTGAAGGAACCTGATCAAAGACTCGAAGCAACTCAACGGCACAAAGACACAAACTCTCCAAGCTTTTCTCCTCTTCTCCTCTTGATCTGTTGCATCTTCTCAGACTGACAGAAGAATGAAGAACGGCTACATACGTGTCACAGAATGTCAGCCTGGGCCTGCGAGGTTCTGCGGGTTCCAGCGGCGGTTCTGACCAGATGTCGGAGTCCGACTGTCCGTTGGCATGGAAACCATCTCCACAGGCCTTCTCACACGGATGATCCATTTCCTGTGGTGTGCAGACAGTGAAATTCCTCCTTGTAAAAGTATTAATTAATCTCACGGTGTGTGACTTCCATCCGTCACTTCTCTCAGCCTTGGTTCACAGTAATGAATTGGGCCGTGGACTTACAGCCGGCTGTGGATTTAATTTGTCTTTTATGAAGGAGACGTGCCGCCAGTGGCTTTAATGTAGTTCAGCAGTCACGCCTGTGATCCTCTGGTAATTTGTTCCTTCTCCACTGGCCTTTGTACTTTTGTCACCAAGTAAATATCTGTCGGAACGACTACAATATCTACTCAGGGTTGGACAAGAAGAAGGAAGAGTCTGCTGATCTGCTAAAGTGTTGGATGTGATTTATTACTGGATAATTAATGTAAAGCAACTTAAATGAGTCCATTTATTCCATTCATCCTTATCCTCTTATCTGCCACTGGGTCACATGAACAACTGTCTCCACCAATGCCACCCAAATCACACTGCCCCATACTGTCAGCCCACAGGAAGTCACTGTATGTGAGTCAGGACGGTGCCGTGATCTGAACACCTTGATGGAAACCTGGTGGATTAGAACCTTAAGCCTTGTGGATCCAACTTCCCTTCTCTGACCACTAGGCCACCGCAGACTCACTCCTTGTCATTGTGATGTTGTGGTCCACACCACTGCGTCACCCATATTTAACCCAACAGTGGGCAGTAGGGAGCACCCAGGGAGGAGTGGGTGAAACTGGTGCCATGCTCAGTGGACCCCAGTGGTAACATGGCAGCTGGTGGATTTGAACAGGACACCCTCCAGACCCAAGTCCAGTTCCTTAACCACTAGGCACCACTGGACAATATTATCTATATGGTTCCATGTAGTAAGAGCTGTGGCCCAGAGTGTAGAACTACAGGGTAGGGTTGGCGTTGGGATTGGGGGGGTAGTGTTGGGGTTAGTGTCAGGTTTAGGGCTTGAGATTAGGAGTCGGGTTAGAATTAGGATTAGACATCACACCAGAAGGGTTGTGTAATGGACTTTGGAACCTCAACTACCGGGCCACTGGGCAGTTGGTGGCCTAGTGGTAAAGGAAGGGGACTTGGGTCCACAAGGTCCCCGATTCGAATCCCCCTACCGCTCAGTTACCACTGAGGTGCCCTTAGCATGGTCCCCAACACTGCTCCCTAGCAGCCCCCCAGCTCACTACGGTGATGGATTAAATGCAGACATGTTATAATTTCTCAAAATATACTCCAGAGGGATTAATAGAGTTCTAAAAATTACGGGGGTGAAAATTATATATATATATAGATATATATATATATGTATATATAGCGTCACTTACGCTGCCATTCCTGGAATGTGACGACACCTTTCCTTCACCTCTCCTGTGCCGGTGACTGGAGGAGGACGAGACAGACGAGGCAGGACAGGGCAGGATCCCTGGGTCGCCGCCCTCCTGGTTCAGAGAGGTACTGATGTCGCAGATTCGTTTGCGGGGCGGATCATCCGACAGGGGGGACAACAGCGGAGGGAGGAGCTTCTCGTTGCGTCGTCGCGACTGCTTCCTGTTCAGAGAGCTGTGGGAGGGACACACACCAAACACACAGAATTATATGTTTTTAATCTGATGATATGTTTTAGGAACTCAGCGTAGGTGGATCA
Source organism: Paraplagusia blochii (assembly GCA_016785265.1). Classification (NCBI taxonomy): domain Eukaryota; kingdom Metazoa; phylum Chordata; class Actinopteri; order Pleuronectiformes; family Cynoglossidae; genus Paraplagusia; species Paraplagusia blochii. The sequence goes on from JAFBJS010004584.1 coordinate 71,377, forward strand.
CTTCAGTCTGGTCGCTAGAATTGCAGCTCGTAGTTGTAATTTGTTGAGAATTTGAGATAAAACATTGTATCGTAAGTCAGTTCAAATTATAACAATTGTAAAAAGTGTCGTGAAAGATCTTCTTGAGCCAAAAACCACGTACACAAACTCTCAGACAGTCGTTCCTGCTTCTCCACACAAGAACATCATCGACTCACTGTTAGAATTCCATTATCATTCCATTACAGCACTGGCTAAATGATCTTTTCCTCCTCAACCCGGAGCGTCGACTTTCTTATCGCGGCTCCTGTGACTCATTGTGTTTGCACCACAACACTTAATATTTTCATATTTTTTGCCTTGGCGGGGAAACTCTGGGGGTTTGACGCAGGGAGAGAAGTTGCTGAGCGTGCAGAACGACACCCCGGGCCCGACATTAGTGATAATACACACAACCAGGGAGACAAAGACTAATTAGTTTGTGTGTGTGAGTGAGTGTGTGTGCGCGCCTTTGTGAGCAGCATAATTGATGCGCACTGCTCTGTTTGTGTGCATGACTATGCTAATTTTGTGTGTGTAGCTCTACGGCGGATGCAGAAGTCGTACGAGAGCCGTCCTTGTTCTTCTAACTGGATAATGAGAAAAAAAAAATGACCACGGTATATCTGCCAAATGTTTCCCGGTAATAAATTACCTTGGACGTGAACATTACTGGGAATTATTTAAAGATTTTTGGCATCCGTACCTGAGCCGTGCCACTTAGTCTCGGAGATCACCTCGCCTGCTTTCACACTATGGTGGCGCTCACAGCAAATCAGAGATTCACACTGAAACCAGCTGAGATTTTATTTATAGACATTTGGGTCAGTGCAGTCAAATCTGGGCTAAAACTGTTGCGGAGGATGAGGAACATTAGCAGCAGTTTTGCAAAAGTTTGCTCTGCCATTGCGACTAAGCAACTTTTTCTACCCACCCACCTTCACCCACTTATCCACTGTACGACTCTGCCTCCGTTTTTCAGTCGTGCGATGATTGGGGTTGAATTTTGGCTCGGCCGTGCAGTGTAAAAGCGTGAAATGTGAAAATCGTACGAACATAGATCCAGACCAGCAAACAAGTTAACAGCCTGGAAGAACGGAGGATGAGAACTTGAGTCACGGATGCTATGTAAACATAAATTTAATTACTCATTTTTACGATTCTTTATGATTTTGTACGTGTATTTATTTTCACCTGTTCAAATCAAGACTGCACGTTCTCCCGGTGTTTTCTCATCAGTCACGACTCAAACAGCTGACGAACGTCAGAGTTTATTATGAGCCTAACGTTTGTACCAGACTGACAGAGGTGGGAAATGAGGAAGTGAGTGATTTTATCACCTCCATAAAAAGAGTCCCAGGTGACAAACACCTGACTGGTACACGGAGCCACGGCTTAAACACCAGGTCAGTCCGGTAGTTTCTCCAGACGGAGACACTGAGACACTCGGCTGCTAAGTCTAAATCCAATCTTTGACGGTGGACACTTACTGTAGATTGACAGAGTGTCGTCCTCGTGTCACAGTCTCAGACTCAGACCCTTTAATAAACTCATCATCTTATTAAAGTCTCTGAAGAGACCGTGTCTGTGGGGGAGTGGATCAGCAGAGTTGGACAATGCGTCAGATACAAGAGTCCGAGGACTGAACCACATGTGATGCATCCAATCAGAACAGACATTTGAAGGTGAAACCATTTAGTAAAAAATGAGCTGTTTTATGCGAATGCTATTTGTCAGTGAAAATGATCGTAAAAATACGTGATACAGAAGCAGGGATACAATATTTCACGATACTATAAACTTGATGATATATTGAATTTTTTAAACAATGACATTGCTGGGGTTCATGACAGTTCACAGTAACAGAACATAAACTTGTGAACAGGGTTTGATTCCCTCTTCTGGTTTTGTTATCTCATCTTCGTAGCTTGGGCCTCTGCTGTTGGAAAAACGTTAAAAGTCCGTAAACATGGTTTAGCTAAACAACGTGGACTAGTGAAAGATGATCGACGGTGACGCTGAACCGTGACGAGAATTTCCTTTTTGATGGAACTCTTTGATAACAACAAGGCATTAATGTGACGTTAAAGGTCTGGTGATACGATACGTATCGTGATACGGAGAGGACAATACAAATGCTAAAAAGCTAACATTGGTGCGGAGGGATTAACGTCACTTACTCTACGACGTTGTTCTTGTGGTTGTGGATTGGAGAGATGCACGGTGGGAGGAGCTGACAGTCTTTGTCCAATCGTAGTTTCTTACTCCCGTTGACGGGGGACTCACTGTGCTCCGACTGGGAATTCAGAGGGAGGGGTTAGAGACAGAGAAAAAGGGACGTCCGATAGAAACTTAGAAACAATGTCACGATGACCGGTGTTAACAGAAATGAAAAGGAACTGTGTTGCTTTGAAAGCTAGTGGCCCACCTTGTGTTTCCTCTTGGTTTTGCTGGTGCGTTTGTCCATGGCCACCATCATAGTCCCCGATGCTTGTCTCCTGTGTTTACTCTCCATCTCCCCTCTCTCCGTCCTCCCAACCAACCTTGGGATACCCTGCTCCTGGATCGAGGGGTTTTCCAGGAGACCTTGTCCTAGACACACCTTCTCTCTGTCCCGTACCATCATCATCTTACCGTCCCTCTCCCCAAATCCTAATCTGTCTCTGTCCCTGTCTTCTCTCTCCGTCTGTCTGTCTCTCTCTGTCGTCCTGTCTTTGTCACTGTGTCTCTCGCCATCTGGCAACAGTTGCTCATTTTCTTCATCCTGTCTCTCACCCTTGATGAACCGATGTCTCTCTCGGAGACCAAGCCACTCTCTGTCCTCCTGCTTCTGCTGCCTGTCCCTCTCTACTCCACCTGTCCTCACCCCCAGTCTCTCCCTGTCTCTCCCTTCACTCCCCTCCACATCTATGAGGGCCACCCTCGATCTCTCCCCCAAACCCGGGGCAGGAACTCTACTCAGCAAACTGAGGTCAATCTTCACCCACAGACTCTGTCTCTCCTCATACTCCTTCAGGGGGGATAGTGGGATCTCGTGTACCAAGTTGGGAGGTGGAGACATGGACTCCAGGTCCTTACACTGTCCCCCCGACCCTCCAGGATCAGGGACAGACATGCCAAAGGAGCCGCTGATGTTGCTAATGCTCCGGGAGTTACAGCTATTAGTGCCACCGTTGGTCCCACAGTTAATCTCACTATTAGTGCCACTGCTACTATTAGTGGGCACATTAGCGCCATCTTTGACTCGCAGTCCTTTCCCTCCAAACGTCCCTAGAGTTCCAGCTGAGCCCAGACATGTGAGGAGAGGCATGTGCATGTGGGTGCTGGACAGAGTCTGTGTGTTGAGGGCAGCTCGTGCCGTCTGTGTCAGAGCGGAGATCTTAATGGCCTCCTCCGTCTCTGACGGACACTCAGAGGAGGACGACGAGGAGGAGTCCGTTTCAATGAACTCCCGGGACTTGGGTGTGATTCTGGTGTTGGGGCCTCTGTGCTTTCTTTTATCCTGCTGTATGGACAAAGGAAAACAGGACAAAGCAAACAGCTTAGACCGGTGATTATCAACTCATGACATGCGGGCAAAATTTGGTCCATTTAACCATCCAACTGGTCCATGACTGGATCCCAAAATAAACATGTTAACAGGCAAAAAAATGGTATTTTATTTGAGCGTCTGACCCTGAACACTACATAGTATTGATTAGAGGTGAGTAGTGGCAAGAAGATGCGATTCCGAATACTGTAGGCACAACGATACCTAGAAATTTCTTTTCACGAAATTGCAGCTAAACTGTCGTCATTACGGACGTCTGATATAAACCTTTGCCGATATATGTTTTTGCCAATATTGTCAAATTCAATTTTACAATTCCGATGCTAACCAATACCGGTATATACCAAGGCCATAGCCCAAACCCATAAAATGGGTGGGCCCCAAAAAATCAAGGTGGGCCAACCCCAATGTATTATAGCCAAGTTTGATCAGCCCTCTCATTGGATGGGGCAGGTCTGACTGACAAGTGGGCGGGCCTAGGCCCACCCGTGGCTACGCCTATGGTATATACATTAGCTGCCCTAAAAACTAAGCTAACTTAGGATCCTATGTGCGAGTCCAGCGAGTTTGGCAACACCCAAACATTGAGTAATCGGATTTTCATCACAATGATAACAATCAAACCCATATTAGATAATTACGCTAATATTGGTCAACATCCCATCATAGTAAACACACAAAACCTAAACAGTCAGGGAAGCCTGGGTTTGACTTTTGTCTTTACTGCGGGAAAGTGACTGGTTCGACTCCTGGTCTTTTTGTGTTGAAGGTTGTTCTCCTACTCTTGCCCCTAATTTCTGCCTGAGTGATATAATTTGGATATTTGAAATAGTTTCATGAACAAAACATGGAGTTCGTTCCACTTTGAACGCAGACTTTTCATCTCGGCCATGTGTGTAAAATCACCAGCAGAAATCAAGGCTGGGAGCAGATGCAGCAGTGAAAACACTTCTAATGTTCCCAGCAAAGTCTGCTCACTTGGCACCAACCAGGCAACAGTTTTCTAATGTTTCTGGAGTCGCTCCAGTGCGTGTTGCCATCTGCAGACGTCCATTCTCAATAAAAGCAACGCCGTGTTTGGTGGAAAGAATGTAAAAAAACAAAAAACAAAAAACAAAACCTAGGCCTGGTGTCACGTTAATTTTTGCTGGGAGGCAGAAGCGTTTTATTTTCTTAAGTCTTTCTTCAGGCCTGTTGACTTGAAGGCTATGTTGACATGAACATAAGCTGTCCTGCCAGCTGCTCTGCACAGCTACACATTGGCACAGCATCAAATGTTGGGATGACACCCACAGCTCAGGCTGAAGATGTAAACTTCCAAACTTGGATCCTGGATCATTCTGGGAAGGTTATCTTGGGTAACTGGAGTTTTTGTTGGCGTCAAATGTTTTGGCTTTCTGTTATTCTTTGTTCCTACCAGGACGGAACGCTGTGAGTGATGAATGGCGAGGGTTCTGACCTTTAGAGTTCTACAGTTTTTTTTTCTTTTCTCCTCACATCAGGTCGCCGCTAGAGCTAATTTATTAGAAGTTCTGGAGGCAGGAAAAGTATTAAAATAGCACAGGTTTCAATGTTCGATGCTCTGGTCTGAAACTTGGGAAATTAATTCAAATGGTACAGGAGGTTCCACCTCTGGAACAGTTTGTCCAATCATCACCAAGAAGCCCAGTGTCCTCACTAAGTAAAAAAGACAGACGTTTAAAAGATGATATTGAAACCCACTGTGGCTGAGCTTCAACAGGTTCAATACGCTCTCGTATCAAACTCATGGAGATCAAGTAGATTTTAAGGAACAACAGCAAGCAATGGTTTATGGGTAACATTCTGCATACAATCCCCTCATTATTGATATAAAATGATAAAGTGAGCTGTAATACTGCCCTCTGGTGGCTTGCCCTCGTATAAAATTCGAGAATCTCAAGTAGATTTTAAGGAACAACATGCAATCATGCAGTGGCTTATGGGTAACTGGAACCAGCGCTGCGTACAATTCCCTGATAATTAATATAGAATAGTGATTGAGCTATAATACTGCCATCTGGTGGCTCTCACCTTCAATTACAGCTGTTTTTCCTTTGCAAAAAGATTACTAGATTACTATTAGGATATTACTATTAGCCTGTTGTCGAGTGTAAACGTGATTCATCGTGATGCAGGGACGAGACTTTCTTGATAAATTGAAAACATATAAAAAAGACATTTTCAAAGTCAGCTTCTCTCACTGTCTTCAGCCAATCACGGCTCGTCGCCGTGATCAAACCTCATCCCCACTCTGGGAGGGACGGCAGACTTCGGAATCAACCAACCGTCTCCCGTCTCTGCGTCTCAGTCTGCCATAAAACCCTGACATGTTGAAGGGAAAAGCTGAGTGATTTAGAGACGACATCAAACAGCTTGATAACGGTTTCTCTTCAGTGACACGGGGAGCAACAAAAGTTTTGAATGAATTTGAATACTAAACACGACACTTTCATGGCGTGCAGACGCTTTTATTGGTTCAATTCTCCACGTGCGTTCGTCACCTCCTCGTACTTCTCTCCATAAGACGCACTGACAAAAAGTCATTTGAGTATATAAGTGACTTTCCTGCTGTCTTTATTACTTTCCTCTCATTTTTTTCTCTCCTAATCTTCATAAAACCACCCGGCGTTAAGCCATAAGTTAAAGAAATGAAGGAGAAGCCGTTTTTGTTACTGATCCTTTTCTCTCAGTCTTGATAAAACCAGAACCATGATGATCATGTGATAATATCTCCTCCACGACCGCATGACATATCGTTCACAGACGTTAGGATGAAGCCATCACCCTGTGATGGTCCCTGACCTTCATGTCACAACACTCTCCAGGCTTCTCCACAGGTGCCTCACCTGGTTTACACTGACGGCTGGTACTGGTACAGAGGTTTGCTGGAGTGCTGCTGGTGGGGCGGCCGTGTTGGTGCCGGGGGTGGCAGTGCTGCGAGGCTCTTTCCTGGGAGCTGGTTTCCCACTGGGAGGTTTGCTTCTTGGTCTGGGAGGGTTCTGGAGCTCCAGAGAAGGTGAAGGCAGCAGATCCTTCTCCCTCACAGCAGGGCTGCTGTAGGGAGAACACACCACAGTCAAACCTTTGGAGGTTTGCACTTTTCCGCCTGACAAATATTACGGCGACAGAACTGAGTGTTTGACTTAAAAAAAAACATAAACAAAGAAAGACAGCAGGACATAATTGAAACCAGCGTGAATCCTGAGCAACTTGTTTATATTTGAAGAGAAAAAAATCTTAATAACTGAAGGAGGAAGTGACAGGAGTAATGGCTGAGGAGGAGAAGAAGAAGAAAAGACCAAGGTCTGATTTTGCTTATTAGCTTCATGTCAAGCTGTGCAGCCTGTTTGCTTTTGTGTCAGAGTAAAAAGTCATCACAGCAGAAATGATCACTGGTCGACTCCCAGGAGATGTTGACGCTGCTGCTCTGTGGTGAAGAACATTTGTCTCTGTTTATTAAAAGTGATTATCCATGTCCTCCCTCACTACATCCTTCAATCTCCTCTTTGTCTCCACTGTCCCTCCTCTGAACATGTCCAAACCATCTCAATCTGTCTTCTCTGCCTTTGTCTCCCAACCTTCCTGTCTGTGTTGTCCCTCTAATCACCTCATTCCTGATCCTGTCCATCCTTGTCTCTCCTAAAGAGAACCTCAGCATCTTTAACTCCTCCACCTCCAGCTCTGTCTCCTGTTCTCTGTCTATTCCTAGTGTCTCTAATCCATCAATTATCGCTGGTCTCACCACCGTCCTCTAAACCTGTCCCTTCACCTCAGCTGACTCTCTTCTATCACAGATCACAATCAGTAACATGAATGTTTTGTGATATAAATCAGATTAATTGAGACAAAGTTTTCTTTGACTGCTATGTTTCATCGATGAACGGAACAATTATTTTTGTTGTATTTAGGGAGACTCATTTATCTCGATTAATCATAAATGTGCGATTAATTAATTACGACCACAATTAATTGTGATTAATCATGATTCAAATTGCAACTCGATAGAAATTGTGGTGTTGGCCTCTGTCAGACTGGTCGCCCCTGAATTATTTGGAGGATTAATCACGATTAATCACGATTAAAACAATATCGACATGTTTGACAGCTCTACTGAATATATAACTGTCTCTTCTACCTGTGCTGGACGGTTCTGTTACAGGTCTGGCTCTGATTTTCCTCCACACTGTTTGACCTCTCTGTCCGTCTGGGCTGTTTCTTCCCGGTGGTGTTCCTCCTCGGAGCGCCGACCTCCGGACCTGACAGCAGAGCCGGCGACAGCCTCATCTTGGACCTCTGTCCCTCCCCGGGGGCCTTCTGGCTGATCTTGGCCTTGGCCTTCTCTCTACCCAAGCTGCAGGGTGACAGGGCGGGGGTGGAGCAGGGGGGGAGAAGTAATGATTTTTCTTTCATGCCTTTCACACGAAGTGACACATTTTTTGTCAGACGCTGCCAACGTTGTGTTGCTGCACCTTTTTGTGCGTCAGTAACTCAGTCATTCCAATATTTGTACGGTGGTTACTTTGGCAAAAGTTTAAATAAGTACCAGAAGGCTCCCCGGGTGTCCTTGTGTTCCACCGTCGGCACAGCTGCAGCTGGGGCGCTGCCCGGCGCGCAGGGCTTGGACTTGGCAGCCGTAGCCACTCCAGCTGCTTCGTTCCCTGGAGAAAAGGTCTCCGGGGCCGGGTTGATGGAGCCTGTGGCAGTTTAACACATCAGCAGAATTACACACCGGCTCCAAATGTGACGACGGCACAGTTTCTGCGAGACAAACCGTCTACAGCTGCAGTACCAACCTGCGCCATGGGCTTCTGGCTGCGTGGAGACCAGAGGTTTGGTCTGGGCCTGGACCTTGTTCAACCAGCTGTCCAGCTGCCACTTGTTTGTGGACTGAGGCTCGGGCTGGATGGGCAGGAAGATTAGAGAGTAGACCAACAGTCAGGCCGGGTTTTCATTTCATCCAGGAGAAGCAGAAGTAAATGAAGGGAATAACAACACAATTACAGAGCAGCAAAAGTCAAAGAGGACGGGGACGTTCAGAGAACTGAGTCCACTCCCTGGACATGGGAGAAAAGGGCAGATGAAATGGACGAGTCTAAGGAGAATACTAAAAACGGCACGGTATTACTACATGGAGTACTAATGGGAAAAAAAGACAGCTAACTGTTGGGGCGAGGGCAGAGTGGAGCAATCACCGTGGTGGCATTTACAGGTTGTTGTCTCTGATGAGGAGGTCAGCGCTCCGGCTACGTCTCAACATTTATGCAAAAAATATTGTTAACATTTCAGGAATCAGTCACTAAAGAAAATATCAAAACAATACTGGAAGTTAGAGCCTTTAAAACAGGACTCAAAGTGCTGCTCTGTGGTTTTGGCAAAGGTTCGATTCCCTGCGGGGAAATGGAAGGAAGCCTCAAAGTCCAACTTTTCAAATGATGGGGCGGGGCCTCTTGAGGTGCCACTGGGGGCGTGAGAGGCCCACAATAGAATATCACACAGTGATTAGAAGTGTGTCACCATGACAACAACACTCCAGTCACTAGGTGGCAGCAACTTATATAGTGATGTGGATTCTCTAGGTCCATAGACTGGACCACTGAAATGTTGTGTTTGGGCCTCTTTTGGCCCACGAGCCATGGTTTCAATTGAGTTTATTATATATTAAGTGTATAAATACATTACATTATCACCAACACACACGTCCACTCACCTCAGGCGTGTTGGTGCGTGACGCCCGGTTGTACTCGCTGTCACTGGAACTGCTCTCTGATTCGTCCGTGTCCGACTCTGAGCTGCTCTCTGATTCGCTACTGCTTCCAGAGGCAGCACTTTGTGGGAGAAAAAGGAAAATGACATGAAGAGAGGAGTCAGATTTTTTTTTTTTTAAAACTAATTTTATAAAATAACCAACAGAATATAAAGAAGTGCAGCAGGTTGAACCAGTCTGTCTGGACCGTTTTCTCCTCTGGTGTCTAACTGGTCCGTGTTGCTGGTCATCCATCTTCTCTACAGCTACGATAGTCGCTTTCAACTTTGGACCAGCGTGAGCACAGAGTTTGTGTGTGTGAGTCTGTGTGTGTGTGTGTTGCCTCAGGAACAGTTGATGGATTTAATGCTTGACTGCTCACACAGATTGGTGTCTGCTGTGATGGCTGCCTTGAACTGAAATTACACGAGTTTGTGCATACACACACACACACACACACACACACACACACACACACACACACACTGTGACAAATACTGTAGAACTGCAGTTCCTGCCCCGTTCTCCCACTTCTGTCATCACTCATTTTCTCGTCGCACTGTTTTGTCTTTTTCTCTCAATTTCAATTAATTTTTCACACCACTTTGTTCCATTATCGTCTCAGCGTTAACACGGTGTAAAAAAATTCCCATGTATGTGTTTTTGTTGCACCTTTTTCCACAAAAATTGGGATTTTAATAAAATGGAAACTTTAAAACATTTCTCTTCACTTTTTTTTTGTTACCCTCATCATTACCATGGTAACCCTGCAGCCTTCAATCACAATGAGTTTTGTTTTTCCATAATTCATGTTCCTGGCCGTGGGCTCCACGTATCTTGAGCCTCCTGTCTGCCATTGGCGCCTCAACAACCTGCCCCCCCGCCCCCCGCGCTGCCCCTGGTCACTGAGCCTGGACCAGTGAGTGTCAGCCAACCCCGGGCTCCAGCACCACCACCCACAGCCGCCCTGTCGGCTCCAGCTGGAAGTCAAGCCAAGGTTCAATCAGATTTACAACTCCTTCCGGCCACCACCCAGAAGACCCTGTCGGCGCCCCCTGCTGCCCGACAATCTGTTACTACTACGACCTGCAGCGCTCCTCTGGCCGACTGGTCACCTCTGGTGTCTGAGCTCTGGAGAGAAACCATCAGAGCTGCTGGTCCAAACGGTCCTGAACAGTCAACACAGCAAACACCAGATGTTTACGGACCATGTTTTAACCTTAGTTTCTTGTTTTTTTTTACTTTAATTCTCTGCGACAGCTTTGATACGTTACTTATTTTCTTGGTCAGACTGGACAAATGTTACGTTTTAGTTTCAAGACGCTATATGGACTGGAGGAATGGCTGAGGAGATGTGTATAAGAGACAGCAATACTGGAAGTTAGAGCCTTTAAAACAGGACTCAAAGTGCTGCTCTGTGGTTTTGGCAAAGGTTCGATTCCCTGCGGGGAAATGGAAGGAAGCCTCAAAGTCCAACTTTTCAAATGATGGGGCGGGGCCTCTTGAGGTGCCACTGGGGGCGTGAGAGGCCCACAATAGAATATCACACAGTGATTAATCACTCATTTTCTCGTCGCACTGTTTTGTCTTTTTCTCTCAATTTCAATTAATTTTTCACACCACTTTGTTCCATTATCGTCTCAGCGTTAACACGGTGTAAAAAAAATTCCCACGTATGTGTTCTTGTTGCACCTTTTCCCACAAAAATTGGGATTTTAATAAAATGGAAACTTTAAAACATTTCTCTTCACTTTTTTTTGTTACCCTCGTCGTTACCATGGTAACCCTGCAGCCTTCAATCACAATGAGTTTTGTTTTTCCATAATTCATGTTCCTGGCCGTGAGCTCCACGTATCTTGAGCCTCCTGTCTGCCAACGGCGCCTCAACAACCTGCCCCCCCCCCCCCCCGCCCTCCCCCCCGCCCTCCGGCCCCTGGTCACTGAGCCTGGACCAGTGAGTGTCAGCCAACCCCGGGCTCCAGCACCACCACCCACAGCCGCCCTGTCGGCTCCAGCTGGAAGTCAAGCCAAGGTTCAATCAGATTTACAACTCCTTCCGGCCACCACCCAGAAGACCCTGTCGGCGCCCCCTGCTGCCCGACAATCTGTTACTACTACGACCTGCAGCGCTCCTCTGGCCGACTGGTCACCTCTGGTGTCTGAGCTCTGGAGAGAAACCATCAGAGCTGCTGGTCCAAACGGTCCTGAACAGTCAACACAGCAAACACCAGATGTTTACGGACCATGTTTTAACCTTAGTTTCTTGTTTTTTTTTACTTTAATTCTCTGCGACAGCTTTGATACGTTACTTATTTTCTTGGTCAGACTGGACAAATGTTACGTTTTAGTTTCAGGACGCTATATTGACTGGAGGAATGTCTGAGGACTTTGGTGAAGATGTCCCACAGATGCTGGACCTGCAGCTGCATCAGCTTTAATGCCACTCATTTGCCTTCAAAGATCACAGGGTTTGGTTCGTCAGCAGCAGCAGCAGCAGCAGCAGCAGCAGCAGCAGCAGTGTCCAGTCAGAGTGGTAGGAATGACGGAAGTCTCTTTCTGATTCCAGTCCAAACACAGACTGACCACCAGACCACACGACCACATCATTCCCGTCTCCCGTGAAAAACAGAACAATCTGAGGAAAAGTTGAAGCAACATCTCACCAAGTGTCTCTCAATCTTCAGGACATTTATTCCTGCTCTCCATTTTGTGCACTTTCAAAAGCAAACTACTAAAAATGGATGGAGTAGAAGGAGAACCATCTCTGAAAAAGTCATTTAGATGGTGCCCAACCCCTGGGCCACGGACTGGCATAGGTCCGTTAGTCACTCAGTTCCTGGGCCACACAGAGAGAATAAATAACCTACATTATTTCTCTTTTATTTATTACAATTCTTACCTAAGTCCAATCCCTGCTCTGTCAACAACATCTAAACCAACAAAGCTTCTACAAAAACTGCTCCACCACCTGGAGACCAGGAAATCTGCCTTCAAAGACAAGTCAATATTACTATGTTGCTGTAAATAAAGTTGACACAGACTTTTTTGATGCATGTTCAATATTATATCTAAGAAACTGCAGTTTTTGTGACAGTTGTGTCATTTTGGGTCCTTGTCCCACAGTACAGTATTACTCCTCTCTGTCCAATCACAGTAGAGTACAGTATTACTCTACAGTCCCCCTGACTACAGTAGCTGTAATGCTCTATAAAAAACTATTTTTGACAGATTTCTGAGCCTAGTTTGAGGTCAGTGAACAAGTGGACTTTTGATTTATGAGAAAATGAAGTATTTTTAGCTTTATAGTCCAGAAAATACATTAGTTTCATGAACTGCTGCACCTTAAAGACGAGTCCTGGAAAAATGTTCAGACAATTACCAGGTCCGTTGGGGACTCCTAATTTAGGCCGTGCAGGAAATAACCCTGACGTTAGGGGACACGTTTTACAAGTAGCTACAACCATGTGAGTGTAGTGAGTGTAGTGAGTGTAGTGAGTGTAGTGAGTGTAGTGAGTGTAGTCAGTAAACCTCAGCGTCTTTTTCAAATCCCACAAACTCATCAGTTTGATCAAAGTTCCACATCAGTCAGACTCAGACTCATCTCTTCGTCTCCACGTCCACGTCCACCCCCACTCTCTTCACGTTTCCTCGTCCCCAGACCAGGTGCAGAAAACTAATAAAAAGATCCGTCACGGCACAATTCTGCGTCCATATTTGTTTTACTCTCGCTTCCAAATCCCACGGCGCCTTTTAACCCCGGGCAGCTTAGGCAGGAAATTCCATGTCCTTGAAAACATATCTGTCCAAAACAATTAGTGGGAGATTAATGGTGTCACCTCCAGGAGGCAAGGTGAGGAGTTATTTTAGTCTGGAACGTCTTCTGGGAAGATAAAGGCAGTGGGATATTTTTTTCTAAAAACATCAAAAAACCCTCAAAGGTTGAAAAGTAGGTGTCACTGTTCTACACTGTTTCAGGTCAGACTGGAGCTTCAGATTTATCTCCTAACATCTCACCCTGTCCACCAGCTCACTGGGTGAGGACGCCTCACCCCGTCCATCCACGACTGTTCACATTCATATCTACAGTCAAATGTCTGATTCAGTATTTTTCAACCTAAGGTTCACAGCCCCATTTTGGGACCGTCTAGAATACAAACAAGGTCACCTAAGGTTTCTAGCTAACCAACATTTGTAATTCACACAGGGTTTCTGAAATGCCTGGTAATTGATTGTTGTTAATAAAGATTAACCGATACAGATTAACTGAAACATTTTTTAAACTAATAACTATGCTTGGTATATAGATGGTGACTGGAGAATTTCATGAATATAAAGTTAAAATCAAAAGCGTTATATTAGAATATAAATTTCCATGTAATTTTTATCAGTTTAGACCAGGGATCTGTGTAATACCACACTGAACCAGAAGGAGTAACTGGATCAGGATTTTGAGAACTCTGTGGAAAACAAATCTATAAAATATTACTATAAATTAAACTTTCACATCCCGGTGGGGGCCGCAAAATATCGTTCCACGGACCACAAATGGCCCACGGACCACGAGTTTGAGACCTGTGGTCTACACCAATGCTCCTGACCAGCCTCTGTATCAAGGTTTTGGACCCACTGAGGTCCCGAGTCAAAAGGTTTACCCTTTCTAAAGGGGCGGTGTGGGAGTAAAGGGGGCAAAGAGTAAAAACACCACCGTACCCTGAGTAGGGATACTTCCACAGAGTAAAGTACTCTTACTTAGACGACAAATACTGTAAAGTACTGACTATATCACAGCTGGGGCGTGTCAGAACAATCTGTCAACATGAGGTGAACATCAGGACTTGAACTCCATCCCACTGTAATGGAAACAAACGCATTCACTGCTGACGACGCCGGAAGACGTGTCTCTGAGCCAGGTAAACATCAGCCAGCTGAGAGAGACAGAGGGACAGAGACACAGAGTGACGCAGCACCATGACGCCCAGGAACAGGTAAATATAGATTCTTAAAATAGCTGAAGAGCCCGGTGGTTGTGAGAGTCTTGCCGGGCCGAGCTGAACCGAGCCGAGCCGAGCTGAGCCGCTGCCATCTGGGCTCAGTTCATCTGTCATCTTATCATTGGCCTTCAGCTCACTGGTCGTGTCCTGCACTTGGCACAGCTCGCTGCTGCACAGCTGGCTGTATAATCTCCCTCTCTCTCCCCGGGTCTGTGTCTCTCTGTCACTCACATTACTGTGTAACCGCAACTGCAGCGTGTGCACGTGTGCATGTGTGCACGTGTGTGACTGCAGGACAATCTGCACAAGAGCCTCTTCATTGGCTCCGAGTGAAGCTCTAATGATGTTGACCACTGTGATGGAATGAACTGACGTGCCTTAGACTTCAGTCTCAATATATAGATAAATATATAAACCAAATGTATATATTCATACTTAAATATATATATTATAAATGTTTGTGAATATAAAAGTGTGAATATACACAAAAGATTTAGCAGACACTTAGCATACCCAAGGCATACATACATACTGTATATGAATAAATATATGTATGTCTACTATATATATATATACATGTATATATGCATATATGTATATGTAGGTACATACATATGTACATATATAAATAATTATATATATATATATATATACATATGTATGTACCTACATATATATTTATATATGTAGAGTTTACTATATATGTAGTGTTTATATATATACATTTGTATATATACTGTACATGCACCAATATATGTATGTTTTATACTGGATATATATTTATATAGAATATACTGAATATACTTACTTAATCACATATATGTTTTTGTGAAAAAAAAAGAGTTTTATTACATAAAATGTATAAATATAATCCATGTATAAATATATATAGATGTATATAGTATATATTTTGTACTTGATTTAATTTCTTTTCTGTTTAGTCTTCAATAGGAGACATGGCAAAAGCAGCTGTTCAAAATGTGATATATATATATAAATATATACAGTATATATATTTACAGTCACTGAATATTTTGTTTATTTAAACAAACACCCTTTTTTATTCAGTGTTCTGAAAAATATATTCAGGATCCAGGCTATTCCACAGTGTGTGTCAGTGTGTAGAGTGTGTGTCAGTGTGTAGAGTGTGTGTCAGTGTCAGTGTGTAGAGTGTGTGTTGTGGCTGAGCCTGGGGCGTCACTGTGGGGAAGGCTATAACTGGTATCCATTCCCACTGTAAGCCTCGGTGGTGACGTGGTTTGAAGGAACGTTTCACGTCTGGATTCACGTCACGTTCCATTCACTCCACTGCTGCAGCTTCACTGTTCAACTGTCTGTGATTCCAGGACGCTGCACTGTTTGTGTCAGTAAACGCCTCGTGTCTGAGGGCGACTGTGGACAGACCTGATGTGTGGACAGTCCAGGACCTGTTCACCATCCTGTTGTCTTTGGTTCTAGTCCCTCTGCTGGTGTTGAATCAAAAACCTTCATGGTTTTTATCCCAAAGTCAAACACAGTGAAGACCCTTGTATCTGAATTCCATTTTTTACCATCGGAAAAATAAAAAACTATTAATTCAACCCCAGAAATATACTATAAAATAAATAAAACACATCAAAAACATTGCTATAAAATAATAAAAAATAAGTATAATTTTATAATATTTTTACATTGGTAAATTAGCCAAGAGACAGAGAGTGAGACAGACAGTAAGACAGACAGTAAGACAATAAAAAAATGTTGAAAAGTTTCCTTAACTCGTAATTTGAAAAAAAAATATGGTTCCATCTCCACCTGTGCCTCATTTTTTCACAGTACGTGTCAAACTCAAGGCCCGGGGGCCAAATGTAGTCCACCAAAGCTTCTTTATATGGACCGCATTTTTTTTTACAAAATCTTTTTCTAAACTCTGAGAGTTTTCTAACCTGATAAATAGACGTTTTATTAGACAGTGATGAACAATATCTGTTACCTGAATAAATAAAAATGTATTATTCCATCGTTTACAGTTTTCCTCTGACTCCACTGCCGTCCATGTTGTCACATGACTGTAATATGTGTGGTTGAAAAATTGAGGGAAAAAAAAATCTGAAATAAATTCATCTTCAGATTTCACATTTTTCATTTATGCTATTTTAATCCAGCAGATTAACATGATTGTTAAATACATAATACTTTACAGTAAAACAGTTTAAATAAAGGTTAAATATATGAACTTAGATAAATAGAACTTTAATAATCCCTTGGGGAAATTATATTTATTATTCATTTTATTTATTTATTGATTTATTTAACTTTTCTTTAAATAAATTACATTATGTGATTTTCTCCTCCATTTCAACTGTACTTTTTTACTGATGTGTCAAAAATAACAGGATATTTTATGTCCAAAAATTAAATTAAAAATGAAAATAAATCCTCTCTCTGTGTGTTCTGGTTCTAAGTGACTTCTTCTGTGCTACAGTAAACCAACCATTACTAGAAAAAACAATGAATTTTTTACCATAATTATCCTGGACGTGAACGACTGCAGGCAGCTTTAAGAACAGAGTTGATAAATGATAAAAAAAAGGGAAAAAGTGATGAATTAAAGATATTACAGAAAAACCGGTGGATTACAGACAGGAATAATCCGCTGTGGTGGGCGGTGATATTTTGGTATGTGGGTGAGGTTGTCAGAACAAGGAAAAAAAAAAAAAAAACCCAAGAAGAAGAAGAAGAAAACTCAGAGTGTGGGTGAGAGAGTGAACGTGTGAGTGTGTGTTTCCTTCCACCGGGGATTCAGCCAGTGGATCGCTCACAGCATCTACAGACCCAGCATCACAGTCAGTGTGTGTGTGTGTGTGTGTGTGTGTCAGTGTGTGTCAGTGCGTGGTGTTTGGGAGATTGGGCTGCACAGTGAATGGGCTCATTAGTGGTAGCAGAGTAACACATGGCCTGAGGCACACACAGACACACGCCTCACCCCTCTTCAACACACACACACACACACACACACACACACAGAGTGGCATGTAAATGTCCTGAGTCCGTGAACACAACCATTCTCATTCCTAAAAGATTCTTATTTCCTTCTGCAGCTTCACGCCACTTTCCAAGCACAAGACAAGAAAATTCCTGAGAAATGGACGTCGGCGCCAGAATCAGCTGTTTACACGCAGCCCGGTTGCAGCGGAACAAATGCAACATTTCTTCTAATGATTAATTAGGTGACACGTTCCCTCAAGATGTTAACGCTCAAGCGGAAAACAATAACGGGTCGACGGCGGCACCAGAGTGGAAGATGAATGTGAGAGCGTTAAATATGATGGAAATGAAATGTAGGGTCTGAGGGAGAGAAGAAGAGCAGAGTTATTATTGACATCAGCGTCAGGAGGGTTTTCACGACAAACTGGAGGGAAGTCATTCACCACCTCATGGTTGGGTCAAGACAGAACCCTCAGAGAGGTCAACCTGCTCAATTGAACTCATTATGGTGGAGCCACTGAGAAGATAGGAGGAAGAAGAGGAAGAAGGAGATTTGATATTTGAAATAAAACCTTTGAGATGTGGTTCAAACAAACAGACAGTTGTGTTGCTTCAGTCTGGCCTTCGCACCCAACAACAACAGGACAGAGAAGAAGAAGGAGGAGAAGAAACAGTAAGAAGACGTACTCTATAAAACAAACCTAAAATCTAACTTTCAAAAAAAAAAAATCAAGAGGAAAAGAGGACATTTTAGAAAAAATAAGGGTTGTGGACCAGGAACTGGTCCATGCAACTGCTGACAGAAGGTCCACTTTCCTTGGAAGACAGACCATATCTAGGCTGCTAGAAGATATCCAAAGCTGTCAAAGGATTTTTGTCAACCAACAGGCGGCGCTGTGGAGGCAGCTAATCTAATTAAAGAGTGAGGAGAAGATCTACAGCGTGTTCACCATATGTTCAATGCCTGGACTGAAGTGGAGCTGAGATGAATCTGAGGAGAACAACTGACAGGAGAAACTCTGAGAGAAGAACTGAGAGTAGAACTCTGAGAGGAGAACTCTGAGGAGAACTCTGAAGAGAGCTCTGAGAGGAGTATTTTGAGAAGAAATCTGAGAAGAAGTTAGTGGAGAACTATTGGAGGAGAACTGAGAGGAGTTCATATCTAGGCTGCTAGCAGATATTCAAGGCTATCAAAAGACTTTTGTCGCCCAACAGGTGGCGCTGTGGAGGCAGCTATTGGGGATGTTGTTAAACCCGTGTTAGAATTTATTAATTCCAATCTGTTGCTAAGAAATATTGTTGTTGCAATGGTTCCCTGTGTTGGATTCTATAAAGTAAAAAAGTTGCTAGAACCATGTCAATGTCTGGACTATAGGTATGTTCATGGTTGTTTACACTGACGGCCGCTAGAGGGCACTGGTTCAACTTGTTCTCCAGGGTGAGTAATAATTTGGAAAATACAGGCCCACAGTTTATAATTATTTACTGTATATTCATTATATAAAACACGGGAAATGTAATATATGTAAAAATGAATTAAATTAAACATTTATTTGTTATTTTATGTATAAACAAGTGACAGTAACTCCCTGACAGTAACACCATCTGTAGCCTGTAGCTAATGTGGCTAAAGCCCTCCCCGTTTTCCCCCCCGACTGTGTCACTCATTACTGCGAACAAATCACTTCTTTCTGCTCGTTCTAATTAAATCTTCAGGCAGAAGGAGATTAAAAAGCAGCTCCACTGGCAGAAGAAACTGAGCAGAGCTGATGGTTTGAGTCAGCGTTCCTCAAACTATTCTGGAAGTGGCGTAAATGTAACCGATATGTTATTTTTAAATGTTATGCTGTGTGTCGTTACGGCCCTGGAAGCAAATCTAATTAAAGAGTGAGGAGAAGATCTGAAGTTGAACAACATCTCTGCAGCGTGTTCACCATATGTTCCCTGCTTGGACTGAAGTGGAGCTGGGATGAATCTGAGGAGAACTGACAGGAGGAACCTTGAGAGGAGAACTGAGAGGAGAACTCTGAGGGGAGGATTCTGAGGAATCTGAGAGGAAGTTAGTGAAGAACTATAATAGGAGGACTGAGAGGAGAACTCAGAGAGGAGAACTTAGAGGAGAACATGGAGGACCTCCGAGGAGAACTGAGAGGAGAACTCTAACAATATGATATAAAAAACCTTTATCTCTTTATTAACGTTCTTGTTGAAGTCTGACCATCAGTGATAAACAGCAAAAAACCTCAACCAGCGTCTCAACATTGACGTCCAATGAGAGTCAGTCTTCTTACCTGAGGGCGGGGCCTCTGGTTTTACTCTTGTCTGAAACCTGTCAACAAACAAACAAACAAACAAACAAACAGTGATTAGAACAACAATAACAAACCTTAATAATGTAACAGTCAAACTCCACGATCGATTCCCATCAACGTCGGAGGCTCAACCTCAGGTCAGCGGCCCCAGGTTGTGCCACAGGTGCCTGACTGATGACCCCCAAACTCCTGCTGGACGTTCTGCTGAACTTCCAGTTTGTTTTTTTCACCTGAGTCACAATTTGTCTATGTTTCAGCCTCTGTCAGTGGAACCAGCAGTGAAGCAAAGACTAAGACGAACGTTTGGTCTCAAATATAGGAGGAGAAAGAGGAGCAGGAGGAGCAGGAGGAGAAGAAGGAGGCCATAAGATAATGTGAAGTGGACGTCATTAAAAATCTATTAAAAAGTTCAATCAGATAAAGGTGGACAGAGTTCGCAGGGACAGTGTTATGGTTTGACTCTTTAAGACAGAATATCAGGAGAAAGAAATGATTCCCCCCTGAACAGGTTCTCTAGAACCCATGTCCTTAGTACTCTGACCAGGGTCTGCAGATCCCGACCAAGATCTCCAGATTCTGACCAGTCTCTTTTCAGATCTTGACTAGGGTCTCTAAAAATCCTGACCAGGGTCTCCAGACCAGTTTGTCCAGATCTTGACCAGGTTCTCAAGAATCCTTAATAGGATCTACAGAACCTGATCAATGTTCCCAGAACTCTGACAAGTGTCTACAGATCCTGACCAGGGTCTCAAGATCCCAATAAGGTTCTCCAGAACTCTAACCACGGTCTACATATCCTGACCAATTTCTCCAGATCTTGACTATGGTCTACAAATCCTAACCAGGGTCTCCAGAACTCTGAATGAGATCTCCAGATCTTGACCAGGTTCTCAAGAACCCTGAACAGAATCTACAGATTCTGATCATTGTCCTCAGACCAGGTCCTCTAGAACTCTAACCAGGGTCTACAGACTCTGACCAGTCTCTCCAGATCTTTATTAGGGTCTCCAGAACTCTGAACAGTTTGTCCAGTTCTTGACCAGGTTCTTCAGAACTCTGACCAATGTCTCCAGATCCTTATCGGGGTCTACAGAACCCTGACCAAGACCTCGAGATCCTGACCAGGGTCTACAGACTGGTCCAGACACAGTTCTTTCCAGCTGCTCCTCTGCTTTTATATAAAGACAGAGCTTTTAAGTCTGACTTTGGTCGGACCAAGGTGATCTGTCATCACAGAGCAGAGACGAGGACGAAGGCAGGAGCGGAGACAGGGAGGAGGAGGTGAGGAGGCGAGGAGGCGAGGAGGCGAGGAGCAGAGGAGAGGAGGAGAGAGAGGTAATTGGGTTGCTGTTTTTCTGTCAGTTTCTAAAGTCATTAGGAGCTGCTCCTCTCTCCACGGCTCCTACTGTATCTTTTGTTTCCTCCCCTCCTCAGCCTCCTCCTCTCCTCCATCTCTCCTTCCTCTGCTCCTCCTTTCAATTCCCTCACCTCCTCCGTCTCTTTGCTCGGTGCCAAAAACATATTCATCATACTCTTCTGCTGCCCTCAGTGCAGTCTGCCACAGAATACTAATGACACTGTCTGTGTGTGTGTGTCTGTGTGTGTGTGTGTGTGTGTCTGTGTGTGTGTGTGTGTGTCTGTGTGTGTGTGTGTGTCTGTGTGAGTGTGTGTGTGTGTGTGTCTGTGTGTGTGTGTCTGTGTGTGTGTGTGTTTGTTGACTACAGCTCTGTAGCAGAAGACCAGGTTTCTACAGTCAAAACAACTGAGTTAATTATCTTTATTAACAAAAGGAAATTAATCTGATTAAAATGTTTATTACATTTTTCCCACAGTCAAATCCACAAACACTGTTTATCCAGTAATTCCACTCTCTGGCCACTAGGTGATGATATTCACAGATTGGAAAACAACATGTGTTTACTGAGGCTCAACCTCAGGTCAGCGGCCCCAGTTTGTACGATGTACAATTTTGCCGAAATTGTCCCTGATTCCGATCTTGATTTGTGTATAAAACCAATATAAACATCCGAGGACTCCGTGTGCGATCTCTGCAAATGTGATCATATGGTTATTGTTATGACTAGTTGAGCATACGTAGAAAAAAAATATTTTGTAATATTCACAAAAAAAGAGTCACGAATAATCATGAATAATTGCTAATGATCCATAGGTACGCTGTGATTAATCATATTATTTCTAGACATTTTTCAACATTTGTTATTCTTTTGTCATTCATCAAAACAACGTCGAAACACTGCCCTCTATCTGCCAGCGTTGGTCCTCCAGTCTAGCTGCAGGAAATCGTACATTTATGGTCGTTACAATGATTTATCGCTTAAACATTAGGATGAATCGTCAACCTGTGATTAATCAGATAAAAAGTTTTGTTGGTTTCAACACATGTAGAATTCCTGTGAAATCACAGCGAAAGTGTGTGTGTCTTTATGTGTGTGTGTGTGTGTGTGTGTGTGTGTGTGTGTTTGACTCCAGGCTCTGAAGCTCACAGTCTGATAATACAGCGTGCAGTCATTTACTGTAAACCTGTTAACAGCGTGTCCAGAGAGAGAACCTGGGAATTCATCTCTCTCACTCAACCTCTTTGTCTCTCACCCTTCCTCTCTCCGTCTCCCTCATCCTCCCTCTTTCTGTCCCCCAGTCATACCTCGTCCTCCCTCTCGTCTCCCTCATCCTCCCTATCTTTATCTTCCTCATCCTTTCTCTCCGTCTCCTCATCTTTCTTGCCCTCCCTCATCCTCCCTCTCTCATCTTCCTCTCCCTCCTTCCACGTCCATCTCCTTGTCTCCCTTGTTCACCCATCTCCCCCTCTCCCTCATCCACTCTCTCCGTCTTCTCCTCCTCCCTTTCTGTCTCCTCTTCCCCACTCTCTTCTTCTTCTCCCCCTCTTTATCTCCCTCATCCTCCCTCTCACTCTCTTCTCCTCCTCCCTTTCCGTCTACTCTTCCCCCTCCGTCTCCCTGTCCTCCCTCTCCTCTTGTCTGTACTGTATTATCACTCGTCTGTCTCTGTCTTTCATTTTCATTTCCCTCCTCCTGTGCTCGGCTTATTTACTCCTTCCCTTCAGCCTTCACTTCACTCCGTGTTGACATTAATCGTCCTCCATCTTTGTCAGACACACTGGTCCAAAGTGAAAGACATGGACGTCCAGGTGAAAACAGACAAGACAGCCATTCATCTTAATGTCTTTTTTTCACTTATCTACAACTGGTTTCTCAAACCTTGGCCTGTGGACCACTTCCTTGACTCCTTCCCATTGGCTAATGGTTTTCTTAGATCTGAGGACACCTGGTGGTCAAAAATGTTGTGACAACTGTTGGTTAGTCGCTAGTCATTAAGAACTTTAACTTTTTTTTTCATTTTGTAGATCTTTTGAATCTGTTAATCTTCGTTAACTTTTAAACTTGCAATTTTTTAGGTTTCTCTACTGCCACCTGCTGGAAATATGATTTTTTGTGACTTATATGACGCCTCATGGAGGTATTTCTTCAGAACTGTAAAATAAATATTAAGTATTTATCCTTAATTATATATATATACTTATTATATATATAATATTAAGTAATTATAATTATTAAGCTATTTTGGTGGAATTTAGATTTTATTTAATATATATATTTCATGTTATATTGTATAAATAAAATGTAAGATACTTTTAACAATTTGAACTGTAAAATAAAATAGTTTTGTCATTGCTGCATGAAAAAAAGGGAAGAAAAATTGTTGGTAGAAAAAGGTTCCTAGAGATGGAGCTACCAGGTTGGAGACAAAGAGATTGATGGATGCACAGAGGGAGGAGATGGAGGTAGTTGGAGTCAGAGTAGAAGATGGAGAGAACGGATGGAGAGATGGAAAATGTTGATTCAATGTGGAAACCCCTGGAAAAGGGACAGGACTGAAAGGAGAAGAAGGAGAAGGAGAAGGAGAATCATCTGAACATTGCGGGGAGTAATTATATACAAGGACTATGATTAAGGAAGTGGCCTACTACAGTCTAATTCTGAATATCTATAATTAACAGATATACTTCCAGCCTAATTATAATAACTAAAACCACTACAAATGACCCGCCGTCCATTTTAATTACTAAATCTGCCATTAAGGCAATTATACAATCAGACGGCCAGTTAAAAGGGAATGAAAGGAATTTCTATCTTTTCATTAACGGTGACGATCTCACGGCCTCTTTGATGAGCGCTGATATGAGTCCGCACAGTGGGGGAGGGCGGGGTGGAGGGGGCAGCTGCCTCACCCCCACTGACTGCTTTGAACTCACGGCTGGCATCATTAGTGCGTGATGATGATGAGAGCAGCGAGAGGGGGCGCCGTGCCAATTTTCAGACCAAGAAACAAGAACGGCAGAGGGGCAGGACAATGTGGCCAGATATGACACTGTGAGCCGGTGGACACTGAGCTAAATGAGCTGTGGCGCCCCCTGTGGATAAAAAGGAACTCGCATGCATCAACCCCCCCGATGGGTGGCCTCAGCCTCAGAGCCGCGACAAAAACAAGGAGACAAGGAAAGGAACGTCAGGAATAAAGACAAAACAACTGTTACTTTGTTATGTTTGTTACATTTGTTGAGGGAAAATAAAAAACAGCCTTTCTGATGTCTTCTACCGGGGAACTGCAGACATTGGAGGGAAAAAGAAGTATAATGATAATACAAATAAAGGATTTCATTTGGACAAGGCTGGTGGGCCGCATTACAAAGCTCAAAGGTCTGCATCTGGCCCCCGGGCCTTAGTTTGCCCATGCCTGGTCTTGACCCACATAACTTCCAGTGGACTCACCACCTACAGGGAGGCTGACAGTGGGTGGGGGTGGTGGAGACCACTGCGCCTGGGACCAGGTAACCGACATGAGGATAGAGATGATGTATTTCCACCCTTTTCGAAACACATATTTTCTATATCTTTTTATATTTATTTACATTTTCAATATAAATAATGACCACATTGTGTTTGGTTGAAGACAATGTCAATGTATCAGCAGGAATTGAAGAAAGAGACAATGGTTTTCCTCAATTTGAAGGAGTTTCTAACCTTTTTATTATCATCATAGAAGTCAAGCTTTAAAGCAGGGGTTTCAAACTCACGGCCCGTGGGCCATTTGCGGCCCGTGACACGATATTTTGCGGTCCCCACATCGATGTGAAAGTTGAATTTATAATAATATTTTATAGCTTTGTTCTCCACATTTTATAGTAAATCCTATAGTTCTTAAAACCCTGATCCACAGTCTCCTTCTGGTTATGTATGTATGGGAAACAGATTTTTTTTACTATTCATTTTTCTTTTGTATTCAACACTCAAAGTAGACGCGGCCCTTCGGTGAGTGATAATGGGCGGTGGCCCTCAACTTATTTGAGTTTCAGACCCATGTTTTAAAGCCTCGGTCGTCAACAAGTTGTGGACAATGGATCTGGTCAAAAGTAGCTCAGAAAATAGGTTTTCAGACCAATTTGTTGAAATTGGTCCATTTTCCATGGGACAAGTAAAGATCTCTCCACCCACTAATGTGTCCTGGGCCACAGTGTTGGTTATCAATGGACCAATGGATCAATAAATGACATCATCATCATCATCATCATCATCAAAACCTTCTGACACTGAGGGACTTTATACAGACACAGAAATGAAGAATCTCACCTGTTGTTCGGCCTCTTCTTCGTCACTGCTGATCTTCAGGTCATCCTCCAACATGCTGCAAACACACAGAAGACACAGGTTACTGAGGTCATTGGGTTGGCGCCCCCTATCTGCCTGCTTGTATCAGGCGTCACATGACAACGTTTGATCCACAATTGGTTGTGAAAAACCAACTCTCCTGGCAGAGAGTTTAATCACCCGCAGAATTCTTCTCTTTGGGTGAACGTTACAGAAGACGGAGCGATCTGCTGACGACCAGATGTTCAGCTGGTTGAAAGTTCACTGAGTGTTTCCAGATTGTTTCTTCACCTGGAAAATTTCTGTCTGACAACTGCTGACCCAGGGCCAAGAATTGCCTCTGAAACGGCGAGGACAAGCTGTGCTGAGATCAGCCTCCTGGGACCATCAGGTTTTTACAGGCTCCTCGGTTCTGACCGTTTGGACCCAGGAAGATGTAAAAGACGGTGTCGATAACACGGCCGATCTCGTAGCGCCACCTGCTTTTTCTCTACGCTAACTATTCACTATTTATGTGGCGTGCATCGGCGACTTCCTGTGTTTTATGGCTGAGTTTAAACCTCTCACACAAACTACTGTTATTTTAAGCTGGCGCTGCTTTTGTTTTGACAGGGAGAAACCTCTAAAGGGATTTTTACAGCCTCACCAACCGCTCTTGTCAGCGCAACAATCCTTGTGGTTGGAGGTGTTTTTCCAGGAAGGCCAGTGTGTTTGTGCCATGAATTTACTGACGCGCACCGGGAGGAAAACAACGCGGCCGCAGAGATGCGTTCATCGGCGATAGATACGATTGAATGAATGAATAATGGATTCATATTTTATTTCATAAGAAGAAAGCAGATGGAGTGATCCAGATATTGAGGGAGATGGAGATGATAATGATGGAAGAAGGACAGTGGGAGGGAGGGAGGGAGGAGTGGAATGGAAGAGAGAGCCAGAGCGTCTATGAAGATAAATGGCGTCAGAGTCAGATGAGTTATGGCCTAATGCATGGATGACACACAGCTCTGGCAGCAACATCTCCACGTCAACCTGCTCACTGCACAAAAACATGAAGACTTTATTCTGGAAGAGTTTCTTTTTTTTGTTCTCAGGCTTTTTATTTTTACAAATCCAAACTAAACTAACGTCAAACACCTCAACGTAAGGTGAGAAAATGTTCGATTTTTTTTTTTCGTCACTCAGAAAAAGACCTGTTTCTGGTTCTTTTTCGTTTCTGGGACTAATTTTCCACCATGAAAAAATTTTATTTTGTTTGTTGTTTTACTTTATTCATTCAATAAAAAGAAAATGCTTATTAAAACTGTACCTTTGCATTATTAAAATGCAACAAACTAACAACAAAATAATCAGTTTTTTTTTCTCTTTGTGAAATGTTGAAATAATAGATTCATGTATTTATAATAATAATTATAATAATTGAGCTCCTTATTTATCTCACAGTGGGGGAATTCACAGAGTGAGTCTTTGCAATCAACATCCCTCAGGGGGCGCCATTAAGAATATGTGGTTCCTCTTGTGCTCAAACCCACGACCCTGCGGGTGTAAGGCAGATGTGATTTTCGCTCCACTACGGAAACACACATGCATATGATATTTCCAGTTATTGTCAAATATGTTGTTATTTCATTGGCCACATGATTGGTCAAATTTTAACTATCAATTTTAACATTAATTTTGTCGATATCTGTTTTCCGATATTATTCAAACACGATTACAAAACCAACCCATACAATTACCACCCTAGACGACAAAACACTTCAGAAATATGAGAATAATTGAATGAGCTGCAATGCTGCCATCTAGTGACTTCCAATTTAATAAACAGCTGTTTGTAATTTTATCCAGTTTTCATTATTGGATGAAAAACCAATAACATATTTTACGGATGTTCAGTGTTGGGACTGAAGCGTTACTTGTAACGCCGTTTCGTAACAGAACTACTTTTCTCGGTAACAATGTAACGCGTTACTTTTCCCATTCAGTAACGCCGTTATTGTTACTGTGGTGTAAAGGGGCTCGTTACCCGTTACTATCTGTGGTCCAAATGGACAGTTTCTCCCGGCCACGAGGAGAGGACTTTGAGGTAAAATAATGTAACTAATTATTAGTTATTTTATGATTAAGTAACTAGTAACATAACTAGTTACTTTTTCAGAGCAGTAACTAGTAAAGTAATAAGTTACTTTTTTAAAGTAACTTGCACAACACTGCAGATGTTGCATAATATGTCAATATCTGCGCCATATTATCTGTGGACCAGACCTCCACCTTTGCCTCCACCTTTGGCTATGTGACAATGACTTGACGCAACGCGACTTCGTGATGACGTGTCTGTGTTTATCAGAAATTATGTTTGAAAAAATCACAGCTCAGCATTTTCTCCGATTACTTTCCTCCGTTTGGTGAAGAGTCCAAACTTGACTTTACTAAGTGGAAGTTCTTACTCAGCCTCCAGTTCACGCTGCCGCCTTGACATTACACCGTGCCATAAAACTGGTGGAGCAGCGAGGTTCTTTACTCTCCTCTAATAGAAATCTTTCCCTCAGATTCCCGTCCTAATGTGGCATTAAGGCGCCGCGTCCGTTGAAGAGGGATTACCGCCGGAGAGTTTTCCTGCGTCGCTCAGACACGCTTTACATCCGACGAGAAATTGAGCTTTTAGGTTCAACGGGACAATTAGTCTTGAATAAAACCGCGGCGGCCTATTCATTATCTGTAACGCTTTATTCTCTCAGCATCACAGTGAAAACAGAGCGCGGCCTAATGGCGGCAGTAAAGCAGCCATTGTTTGTAACCAATAACAATTATTTCACCCTAATAAACAAAGCAGCGTTTATGCCTGAATACATGATGGAAAAATTACACCTCAGGGGGGCAGTAATCACCAGGAAGGGGCCTATTGGCTGCGTAGAGTGAAGAGAGAAATAAGTTACATAAAAATATAAATAATAAATAACAAAAAAAAACCCAGTGCATCTCAGACAAGGTCCTAATGGTGATATTTATAGGGAGGAAATGAGAGTTTACGCTCCGACCTCAGAGCTAAATCAAACCTTCCGGCTGAATTAACTCCACCATTAGAGAAGTTTGCAATTTTTTTTTCATCACTTGCAGGAGTTTGCATCATCTCTGAGCCGTCAGGTGTTTTACTTTTTTCTTTTTCATATCCGGCTTCTGAAACTTCTGCATAAAATATTTCTGGGATTTATTTTGGACGTAAAAATACAGCACTGCAATAAAAACACTATCATGTTATTATTGTTATTATTATTGGAAGACTGAATCCAATTGTGACCTTTGTATTTAACCCATCACCAAAGTGAACAGTGGGAGCTCTGAGCGCCAGGGGAGCAGTGGGTGGAGACGACGCCATGCTGGGGTTCCAGGTTCTAATCCACCTGCTTCCACGTTGCCAGTGAGGTGCACAGAATATAATGTTATGATTAATATTATTATTAATATTAATTAGGGACGTGTGAGAAATTTGTACATCAATATAACTAGCCTGACATCAGAATAATTATGTTATTTTTTATTATTATTTTATTTTCGTTCTATGATGAAACAGGGGCGTAGCCAGAACCCATAAAATGGGTGGGACCCAAAAAAAATCAGGGGGGCCAACCCCAAAGTATTATAGCCTTATGACATGGTCCGCCCTCTGACCGACAAGTGGGCGGGCCCAGGCCACGCCTATGTGGTGGAATGAAAATCCAATAACACCAGATTATTGCGAAATTTAGGATCCTGAGTCATTTTTCACAATTTATTTTTTGTCCAAATGGTTACATAACAGTGGATATAAAAAGAGGAAATTATTAATATTTGTCAAAATGAGATACTAACAAAAAGTTATTATTAAACCTTGAAAAAAAAACACATTCAATTGCAAAAATTTGGAAACAAACAAAATTCCCTAAAATAATCAAAAATAAAGCACAAAATTAAAGGTGTTTTGTCCTCTGTCCTCTGTATCTTCTACTCTGACTCCAACTACCTCCATGTCCTCCCTCACTGCATCCATCAATCTCCTCTTTGTCTCCTACCTGGTAGCTCCATCTCTAAGCAGGGTGGGGTCTGTCTCTTATACACATCTAGATGTGTATAAGAGACAGGTGTATAGGTCTGTTGTTAGAGTGTGTAAGCACTGAGGGGCAGGATGTGGCCCAGAAGGGCTGAGAGAAATTCATACAAGTTATGCCTGCTATGTTCAATTCGCTGGATTGCTTTTTTTTTTTCTGCTCTGGTGCAGCGAGGCTGAGCATAAAATATGGCTGCTATTAAATCACAGATGTTAAACCAAATGGACGGGGGGTGAGAAGGAAGAAGAAGAAGAAGAAGAAGAAGAAGAAGAAAAAAATACTCACGACTTCTGTGGTGCAGCTGGTGGTTTAGCAGCAGGCTTGTTAGCTGAAACACTACATCGCTCTGCAACACAACAGGAGACCATTGAGTGTCACCGCTCACAGTTCAACTGTGTGTGTGAGTCTGTGTGAGTGTGTGTGTGAGTGTGTGTGTCCACCTTGATGGCTGTTTGACAATCAGACACAGACATAATTGACTGGACAAAATGAGACGTTTGTGAGCTTCACGTTTGGCTCAAACACAGTGAAATTACAGACAAAAACGTCCGGTTGGTGGGACTGACTGTGGCGGCTCGGTTGTTGAGGAAGCTGACCCGGGTCTGAAGGGTTTCAGGTTCAAATCCACAAGCAGCCAAGTTACCACTGAGGTTTGGAGCAGCTGATGATTATATATCATCATGTCCTAAGTTTAGCTTTAAACAACTGGACTTCTTTCAAGTCCAGTTTTCCACTCATTCACATGTCAGGTCAGGTCATGGGGACAACAGTCTGATCAAGGACATCTGGTCTCCTCTCCCTGGAAGGATCTTAAGGTGTTCCCAGACCTAGATATCATCACTCCAGTGTGTCCTAGGTTTTCTTCTTACGATGGAGACATCCAGCAGTTTCAATGCCCAAGCCAGGTTCTCTACTCCGAGTTCCTCCCAGGGGACGGAGCTCCTCATCCTATCCTACCTAAAGCACCGACCTGCCTCCATGTGGCGCTCTTCTCTGCTGCTTGTAAATCCAAAGTTCATGACTAAAGGTGAGGACAGGATGTAGACTGTTGCTATTATGACTTTTATTATGACTATGACGACCACATGTTGGTCAAAAGCTCAGAGACGATGTCTCTGTCACTGGTGTGGAACTCCAGCGTTCAACACTAGGAAAGTTGGAATCCTGGGACCGTCCACTGGGCTCAGCACCTGCAGGGAGGTTCATGAGGAGCAGGGTGATTTGGTCAACGTGTCCTGGGAGAGGGAAGTCTGGTTGTCCCTGCTCAGACCCAGTAACGTTCAAGTGGACAAGGTGGATTGTTGAGATCTAAAAATCTTCTAATTCATTCATGATATAAAAATCTCAGTATTTGTTTTCCCTCATTTGTCACTTAAACCCCACGAGCCAATCAAACCATTGAAGATACATGTGTGAAATTCCTTCTGTCTAATGAAAATACAAATACAGACGCTCTGCCCCTTTGTCCCTCTGGGTGGCGCAGCATTTACTCTCTCCTCAGGGTTGATTATCGTACAGCTACAACATGTGTGAGCGTTGACGGCAGGGAAACTTACTCTGGCTGCTGTAGCCCGAGGTCACATGCTGTGATTCCTAGAGAGAGAGAGGGAGACAGAGAGAGAGACGGGGTGAGGGTGGGAGACAGGGGGAGAGAGAGAGAGAGAGACAGGGAGAGCCAGAGGGAGACGAGCTGAATGAATAAACCAACAGATGTCATTAATGATTTCACACAAGTCCAACGATGCCGACTCTCCACCTCCAGACGGACTGTCAGTTGTGATGCTGCATCAAACACGGCCCCACATTTACTGTCAACCTGTATGTGTGTGTGCCTCCCCATCATCAATTAGCCGCTTTGTATTAACGCGAATCGTTAAAAGTCTCCGCGGGAACGAGCGCCGTCTCCGAGATAAACGTTAAAGCTAACATTAATGTTCATTTTAATGCGACTTACTATACGAGCGGTGTTTACGTTACGATGCGTCGTAAACACTTGGTTAAACAGAGGAGTGGTGAAAACTTTTCCCTCGTCAATCTTGTGAAGTGACACTTCGCCGCTTGTTTTTATGTTGTTTCACTTCTGCTTGATGACTGCTGTCATTTCTACACTTCACTTCCTGTCAGAGACACCGTGGGAGGCTGGGTGTCGGTGGAGGTTTTTCTTATTTTATTTTATTTTTCTTATTTTTATGTTTAAGTGTCCAGCCTTGACACTGGCTCCTTATTTATAGTCACAGTCTGTCAGTCTGAGACTTGAAATGTTGGCTTTACTTCCTGTATATTTCTCTACCTTCACTACTGTATACTCTACCAGACTTATGTTTACTGTTTTCAACAGTCAGCGTATTTATTTAAAAGTGCAATACCTTGAACTGATACTGATACTGCATCAATGTGCGCCTCATTTACACAGCTAGCTTTCCTACAACAGTACATACGTACTTTATTTCCAGAATCTTGACAACGTTTGGTTTAACCCCCTAGTGGACGCAGATGAGCTTACACCTCACCATACCCCAAAATTGTTCAAACGAATCCAAACCGACATCTTGTTTGTATTTATTAAAAAATCAACGAGCTGCAATCTTCTGCTGGTGAAAACTTTCTGTTCATCTCAATGTTCAAATTAAAGATTAATTTGTTTAATGGTTAACTGATAAAAACTCCTGATCAATAATAACAGGCTGATATTAGCACAATGATGTCCAATCAGTTAGAATCAATATCGCTTTTCTCTCTGATAACAAACACCAAATGATATGTGCTTGAAAATTATTTTGGGCATGAACGGCTGTAAAGTGAAAGTCACTAGATGGCAGCATTGCAGCTCATTTAATTAATCTATTTTAATAATCAGTTGAATGTACGGAGATGCTGGTGCCAGCAACATCTATCAGTTGAAATGGGAACCGAAAATTTAAGTGACAGTATTGACATATTGAATATCAACAAAAAGTTAATATACATTTATGATATAATAATAACTGCCAATCAATATTTTCAGGCGGATATTAGCATAATCATTTCAAATCAGTTGGAAAAGTTATTGTTTTTTCTCTCTGATAACAAACACAAAATGATTTGTGCTTGAAAATATTTTTGGGGATAAACGGTTGTATTTAAAAGTGAAAGTCACTAGATGGCAGCATTGTAGCTCATTTAATTAATCTATTTTAACCATCAGGTGATTGTATGGCAGGGCTTTTGCCAAAAACAAATGGCAACCAGAA
This sequence comes from Paraplagusia blochii, assembly GCA_016785265.1. Lineage (NCBI taxonomy): Eukaryota > Metazoa > Chordata > Actinopteri > Pleuronectiformes > Cynoglossidae > Paraplagusia > Paraplagusia blochii. The sequence continues at coordinate 103,978 of JAFBJS010004584.1, forward strand.
ATTTAAGTTACAATATTGACATATCGGATATCAACAAAAAGTTGATATAAAACGTGTTTAATTATTAATTTATTGATAGCAACGATTTCTTTCAACATAATAATAAATAATGTGCGTTTGTTACAGGATGTTGTTGAAGGACGACAAACTCTTCCAGTTCAACACCAGCATCGATGAAGGAATCAAACTTTCCCAGGGTTCAGTTTGTAAAAACATTTCTATAAACGTGTTTCCAGTTTGTGACAAGAACGAACGACAACATTGAGTCGGATTAAAGGGAACAGAAATGTGAACCAACCTTGTTGGGGATTGGAAACTTGGTCTGATCCGCTTTACCAGGAGTGTGTATGGCTGTGAGAGGAGGCGGCCAGGAGTGAGTCATCTCCTGCACACACACACACACACACACACACACACACACACATTATTACATCATCTCACATTATTGACGATCATTTGCTTTGGCTCAAACCAATAATATAATTCCAAGTAAATGAAAGTTTCTCCCTCATCTGGAACAAAGACGACCGAAGGAAAGAGCGTTCGCTGCTATTGCACCAGGTTAGACGGCGAGGAGTGGAGTCAGCGTTCAATCATCATTGTTTCCCCCGATGGAGTAGAGTTTAATATACAGTCGCCCATAAACCAGAACAAACTGAGCTGCTGGGGGAGGACGGTGATTCACCGGCAGGTAAAAATGCAGAGTTATTGTTTATCTAAAATAAAAGTCTGTGGCAACAAAAGGAATAAAATCTAAATCTATGTTGTTCGAGATTGTTCTGAAAAAAAAAGGAACATAGTAAAAGAATAGATAGAAAATATATATTAACCACATATAATGTCTGTTTATTTGTGAAATCTCTCCATAGTTTATAGAAGACCATTTCCAGCAACTGCAATGTTCTGATGGTCAGAAGATAATGGTTGAATAGAAAAACCTTATGCAACATTTCCATGATCTGAATATAAGATTCTTTGATGAAAGCAAAATTAAAACTTTTTCAATATAATACTCATGGTGGTTTCTCATAGAAATATATACATATATAAAACATCAACATGCTATAATCGTGTACTGGTATTAAAACTCTGCTCAGTTTCTGTTTATCTCAATGTAAATATATAATATATGTACATATATATATTTCTATGAATATAAATGAATAAATAAATATATATGTGTATTCAGTAGCGGTGGATATATATATATATATATTAAAACATTAATTAAAGTATTAAAGCTCTGCTCAGTTTGTTCATCTCAGTGTAAATATACAGTATATATAGTATATGTATTAATAAATAAATATGTGTATTCACTAGAGGTGAATATATACTGTATATATATTAAAACATTAATTAAAGTATTAAAGCTCTGCTCACTTTCTGTTCATATCAATGTAAATATACAGTATATGTATGTACATATATGCACATATATTTCTATATATTTATTAAAACATTAATTAAAGTATTAAAGCTCTACTCTCTTACTGTTCATCCCAATGTAAATATATATATATATATATATATATAATATATATATTTCTATGAATATAAATAAATATATAGATCTATTCACTGGAGTTGAACGGCGTCATATCAACAAATAAAATATAAAGGTAAAGAAATGCGATCCGTTCAGTGACTCACATATACAACAACCAGTGTGTGAGGCTCATATCTATAGTAATAGTACACACATCATTTGTTACTCTGGATACACATATATATAATCAGTATATATTTATAACTGTAGTACAGCAGATGACCAGGTGGAAGGTCGTCAACGGTCGTTAACGTCACCATTCCACCATCGTCTGTTTCTTCAGGCTCTGGTACCGATGACTCACAGTCATCAGATGACTCATGTTCCTGCACTTTCCCTGCACCGTGTCTGTGTGAGTGAGTGACGACGGTTCAACTACAGCTGCTGTGGAGTCACTGCCGTCATCACCACCACCCAGGGTCTGGACGGATGTCCCTCTTCTGTCTTCCTGCTCAGATGTAAACAGTAAATAATGTACATGAGTACTGTACATGAGTACTGTACATGAGTACTGTACATGAGTACTGCACATCAGCAGGCAGTCAATTCTGACCAGTGTCAACTGGTTTTGTTACTGTTAATAATCCCATGGTAAATCTGATAATTCTCAGATTAGCTCTGGATTCATCACGATTAATCAGGTTCGTAATGTAACTCATGTGATTTTAATAGTGATTAATCAAAGTTGATATTCCTATGTATGCAAAAAACCCCAAAAACCTTTAAAAAATATTTTAAAAGCATGAAGGTGTTTCTTCACCTTTTTGTATTCAAGACAAATAAATATTATTTTTGAAATTCAATATTTTGGCTAAAAAAATCAAGAAAAAATGCAAAAATATAAAACATAACTTTGGTGGAGAAACTCCTGCCTACATTGACTTTATATCCCAGTATTTTATGAATTTGTGTCACTAAAAACTGCAAATTAGAAACACGATTTACAGAACTTCCAAAAATCTTCACCCAGATGAAAACATTATTTCTTGCAATATCCTGTGTGACTGTTATAAAATTTATTTTTATTTATTTTTAATTTTGTTTTACAGTTTAAATTTTTGTTTTTGTTGAGAAGATTCTCATTTTACGTTATAATAATAAAACATAAAAATTTCAATTTTTTTTATTTTAATAAATTTTTATAAATCAACAAATTAATAGATTTAAATAAAAAAAAAAACGTGATGCACTAATGGACGACTGTATTAGTAATAACGTCAACACTAATTATAATCATCATCATCATCATCATCGTGGCTACAGACAGGACTTGCCTCCGCCTTTCCCCCCTCCTCCAGACCTGATCACCTGACTCGACCCCACATCCTCCACCCTCTGATCTTTCCACTTGACTTGTCTTGAAAACATCAGAGTGAATTCAACAGACGCTGCCGCTGATATTGACCCAGACTTTTGATGCAGCTCACAGAACACTATCTGTCGCACAGCCTGTTGGTCCACGCATCGATCGGAGGACAGAGAGACAGAGAAGTGAATGACAGAGGGCAGAGAGACATGAAGTGAAGGAGCAGACAGTCGGGTGAGCATCACCACAGAGGTGAGGCCAGAGAGACGGAGGAGAGACGGAGGAGAGACGGAGGAGAGACGGAGGAGAGACGATGTTCCCTGACATAAAGCTTTCAGAGAAGGTCATTGTCTCCACGGACGTCGATCTTCTGACTGGAAAGATTAGTGCGGAAACATTTGTGCTTTGACTTTGAAGAGGGTGGACGGAGGAGGTGACCTGAGAAAACACACCGGTGGAGGAGACGTTACCCACACAGTGGGTGAGGCAGAGAGTGAAGGAGGTTTTTAGCGTGAGGTCAACCTGCACAAACACTCAGTGTGTTTGATTCGTTGACCTGAGTCAAACATCTGACTCAACTCTACTCCTCGTTCTCTGTCTTTCTCCTCCTTCTCCTCTCTGTCCTCAGACTCCCAGGAGACTCAGGGAGGTCTTCGTGTGCAGAGAGAGAACACAGCTGATAATCAGTGCAATTATTCTTCTCTCTCTCTCTCCACGTGTGTGTGTGTGTGTGTGTGTTTCCGAGTGTGTGCTTGTGTGTGTTTTCAACTCACCCGCAAAATCTCTTCCACGCAGCTGGAGTCATTTGGGAGACTGACCTGCAGAGAACAACAGCAGAAGACACACAGACTGTAACACTATTTATAGCAGCGTGACTTTACATGTGAAAAAGGCAACAGAGAAGAGCGAAGCGCATTTACCCACAATGCATCACTGCATTACCCACTCTGTGTATATATATATAGATTAATGTGATCCACATGGATATTTTAACACAAATCCATATTTTCTCTATGGTCTGATCAAATGATCTAATGGTCGACTTCTGGTCCCTGACCCAGAGGTTGGATACCACTGATTTTCTGTCACATGTGCAGGCTAATATAAGAAAGTCATACAGACTTGCTGCTCTTCTGGCTCAATAATATGGAGCCAGAATAGACTCAAAAAGAACAGATACGCTAACGCATTCTGAGAAGAAAACACAAACAATGCTTCAAAATACGATTGCGAATTGTCGTACGCGCATGCAAATCGTGCTTTTAATTTGTGAAACTACACGCACATATATATAATTTATATTTTTGAGACTCGTCTTACGCGGATCAGATTCACAAGCGTAATTTTGCTACGTGAGTCCGTCACCAGCCAATCAGAAGTCTCACTCGTTTGCAGCCAATCACACGACAGTGTCCCCACGAGGGCGGTGTGTGACGTCACTAAACTGCGCCCAAGAACCAAGTTTACGTCCTACAAAAATGGCGTCGGGTAGAGCGTGCATTCGAGTGTAAATATCATGTTATAACGTGCTTACATACTTACACTCAAACATTTGCCACTTCCAGACACCATTTTTGTAGGACGCCATCTTTCTAGGCTGCAAACAAGTGAGACTTGTGATTGGATGGTGACTGACTGACAGCAAAATCACGCTCACGAATCTGGTCCGCGTAAGACGAGTCTCAAAAAAACAATTTTGCATGCAGGTAGTTTAGTTCACAAATTAAAGGCACGACAAGTTATAAATGTATTTTGAAGAATTCACAAACGTATTTTGTCGTGTTGTTTGTGTGTTCTTCTCAGAACAGGTTTGCAGATCTGTGCTTCTGCTTGTGTTCTTTTTAGAGACTATTCTGTCTCCATCGTTCATCACTTCTTTCTTTAAAGCAAATACTTTTCTGCAGGAATCATCGCTCGACTCATTCTTCACAGACTTTAACTCCGATCCGTTTCAGTTTGATTATTAGAAGTTTAATTTACATGGAAAAATATCACTTTGGAGCGGAGACATTCACGGACGCAGCCATTGAAATAATTAGTTGGACTGATGATACGCAGCAGCCTGTGCCCTTGACAATTAATTTCCTCTTTGAACAGGACTAATCTGGACCAGTGACTGAAGCTACATTATAGACCGGGGGTCGAGGCCGTCACTGAGAACGCTGTGTGATCGGCATAATTTACACACTTTCATACAAGAAGGAGAAGAAGAAGAAGAAGAAAACGCTCGCGTCAGAATGACTGGAATCATTAGTTAAAAAGTCGTGCGTCGTCTTCCTGCCTCGGACTTTTTACCCCGTGGGTTCAGCCAAAGTGCAACGCTAATTTTCTGTTCCACTCATTTGCAGCAGATCAGAACTGGCTGTGGTAGAAGAACAGACGTGTGTGTGCGTGTGTGTGTGTGTGTGTGTGTGACCCGGTCTCTGTCAAACACCAGGAAAAAATATGATCCAATAACAAATCAGAGTTTCCAAAAAGCAATTAAAGCAAAGTGAAGCAATTGGCTCAGTGTTATCATTGCATAGATCACTGCAGTTATAGAGGGGGGAGGCATGGGGGTGAGGGGTGTGTGTTGAAAGGGGGGAGGGTGTTGAGCCAAGAACTCATGTCTAAGCCATTACAGCTCTATAACCTTTGTCACACACCATTACTAACAGCAGCAACATGAGCACAGGAACCATTTAGTCACTGATGAGAGCGATGACATCACACTGCACTTTAAGAAGTGACTGATAAAAACAAGTGGAGTTTTGGCCTCGAGTCAACGTCTCTGTTATTGGTTCACCTCCTGGACAGGATCGTAACCTGGTTGAACCGTGCGTCGACTGTACGATGATTTTTGCGACTTTGCTGTGATTGGGCAGAACATTTGGTTCATGTGTGAAGTGAACACAGGGTTACGACCAGTGTTGGGTAAGTTACTTTAAAAAAGTAACTTATTACTTTACTAGTTACTGCTCTGAAAAAGTAACTAGTTACATTAAGTGTTACTAAATTATAAAGCAATGTAAAGTTAACATTCCGATTTTGGCAACGTGCAAGTAAAACAACTGCACTCTTTTGGCAGTGTAACAACAATTATACAACAACACTCTATTGGCTTAGCCTGAAACGTTAACCTATGTCAACCAATCATCGCCCTTTTTCATAGTAATAACAATAATGGCGTTAACTGAATGTGAGAGGTGATGCACTACGTTATTAGATACTGAGAAAAGTAGTTTCGTTACGTAACGGGATTACAAGTAACGCGTTAGTCCCAACACTGGTTACGACAAACGATTATCAACTCACACTGCACATGTGCGAACATTTCCTCGTCCATATATGGTGTCATCGTCACCTATACTTTACATTCTGGTCTATTGTGTTTGCATTATCTATGTGTTGTCTCCACAACTGCCACCCAAATCACACTACTCTATGCTGTAATATTATTGTAACATTCATTCATTCATCTTCTTCAGCTTGTCCTTGGCAGGTTGCAAATCACCAGGTTGCACTGTTTTTTGAGCCTGAAGTGATGTGGGGCGAGAAGATGCTATTGGTGGATTCAAACCTGAAACCTTGCAGGCCCAAGGCTGCTACCTTAACCACTAGGCCACCACTGCTGCCATGATTCTAACAATAAACACGTAAATAAATTATTTTCTGGCAGTTTAGTTGGTCAGCTTAATCAGTTAACATCCCGTTCTAACCCAGTGGTCAGACTGGAAATCACGATTGACATGGTGATTACGACATCACAGGTCATCACAGGTTATTGGATCAGAACACACAGACAACAGCTCAGGGTGGGGTCTGCTCTGCCCAAACACACACACACACACACACACACCGTGTTGACTGTTTGCTAATTGCTCAGAGTGTGTGGTTGCTGCTGATTTCAAGCACTGAGAGACAGAGAAAATATAAACAAATGGACGAGCAGCGATGGAGAAAGGAGAAGGTTAGGAGAGGAGATAGGGATAAAAAGGAGAGAGAGACAGAGGGAGAGAGGGAGAGAGGCAGATTCTGCAGGAGGCAATTACTGAGGCAGAAATCCTCTCTGCCTCAAATAGCAGCTCAGACAGATGGACAGACGTCTGCACACACACACACACACAAACACACACACACAAACACACAAATCAACCCTCTGCGGATAAACACACGCACCAACATAAAAGTGCTTTCACTCACTCGCAGACAGGAACGTTCCGGACCACACAGACTGGTACACCAACGTGGACCAGTTTAACTCACACTGTTATTATCGCTGCCAGAATTAGTCTCCTGACGACTCCCTTGATTAGCCAAGTGGTTGTTTGGCTTATAAAAATGGTAAAATTGCAAAAAAAACAAAAAAACAAAAACTCATCACATTTTCCCGGAGCCGACAGAGATGTCGCCGTGATCCAAAAACATTTACAAACGGATCACAAAGAAACGCAGTCACTCGAGCAAGGCAGCGGCCGTTTGTCTGGGGAAGAGAGAGCGCTGCTAATTTTTCCGTTATGGAATTGAATTGTTGAGACCTGGAAAGCTATGGCTCGGGGGCCACATGTGGCCCAATGGAATTATAACGTCGACCCATGTTATAAGTTTTTTCTTCTGAAAATGAAAATATATCAACACAGTGATGGGTTTGGTCAATTGAAACCATCAAAATAGTTTGGGGGATGAAGGGCTGCATATTAAGGTCCATGCCACTAGATGGCAGCATTGCAGCTCATTTAATCAATCTTATACTCACACAGTGGTTTGTTTGAGCAACAAAATAATTGATTGTTTTGCAGAATAGCAAGTCAATGGAACTTTATATTTTGGGAGAAAAACAAACATTTTGACTTTGTAGTGGGCGGAGAGACAGAAGGGAAACGAAAAAGTATAATGAACAAAGACAAAGACGGAGTCAAACACATTCAGATCCTCAGCCTGCTGAGAGTCAACACTGTCCTCTGAGTCCAACTCTGTCTTCTATTTGCTGTGTTTCTGCCTGTTTTCCCAGGTTTACTTTCCACAGAAATTACAGCCAACGTCCAAACCTCCGTCTCTAACAGTCAAATAAAACCCGTCAATCATCGGCTGCCTGTGAGTGAAGTTTGGAGCCGTGGACTCGGCACAACGGGGTTTGAAAAATCTTCAAAGTTTTTTTTTGACCACTGCCTCCTTGTTTATTCAGTTTCATCTGCTCCTTTTATCATCCATATTTTAGCTGTTTACAGAGCTGAAGTGGCAGCCATCACTGGGATTAGCAGCAGGATGGAGAGATCACAGACATCGCCCTCAAAGAAACCTCTCTCTGACTCCCTCCCTGAGTGTGTGTGTGTGTGTGTGTGTGTGTGTGTGTGTGTTAGCCCTCTTTTATGGACCCTTCTTGTAGAAAAACAGACTTTTTCACGACCTAAACACAAGTACATTTCACAGCCCGGGTCAGAAACAAACAGAAACAATTTAAAGAGAACAAAGTTTTGTTTTCTTTAACTGTAGGATCACAATTATCTTTGACATCAGATTCACCAAAATCTAAAATTTGATATAATATATTTAAATATCCTGATTCCAGTAAAGGAGTCATTACTCAACTCAGCTACAACACTGAGAACTAAAAGGATGGACTGCAGTCAGGACCGAAAAGTGTAGGTTCAACCTTGGGCTCAAGGCCCCATGTGAGGTCGTCTGCAACTCTAATTAGGTCACGTTAAAATGTTTAGTAATTGATTGAAAAATATACTAATATACAATGAATACTGGAAGAATGATGGGACCAATAATAGTATGTTTTGCGATCACATGACTGCACATGCTACTAACATCAGCATCTTTAGGGGTCGCCATGAATTTGTGATATCAAAATGGGTGTGCCTTAAAACATGTCACTGTGATGTAATCGGCCAATGAAATCCATGCAATCAGATACACACTGCAACTGGACTGTAATTGAGTGGGACACAGAGAGGGGGCGCAATTCCTCAATGTCCCAGATGATCTGATCCGGGTCACTGATAATGCCATCATACGTTGGTCACAGTTTTATACTCAAATATTGCTGCACTCGTGTCAAACATAAGGCCCGTGGGCCAGATGTGGCCCAACGTGCGTGGCCCATGGGAACTTAAAAACCTTTGTTCCATAATAAAAGCCTGTTGAATTATTTTAACCTGATAAAAACATCAATGCAACATCAATAAATAATTAATAATCAAAAGTCACAACTGAGGAACTGGGTTGTCGATGTGGCGCCCCCAGGAGTTTGACATTGTTCATCTACAAATACAATGTGTAATTTTGATGTTTTTCTCTCCAGTGGTCTGTTGGATTTATTGTATAAGTTCAGAGTTAAAAATCAATGTTTCCATATTACAGAAAGCCATAGTTTTTTTTTTGACAGCTTGAAGTTCACTCACTGCTGTAACTGATGAAATACCAGGGAAATATTCTGCACTGATGCTGACGGGGTTTTTTTGAGGGGGGTTTAGAGGAGGGGGGCTTCACCTCAGGAAATCGTCACAGATTGAAATAATTAAGTGTGATGTGAAGTCGACTTCGTCCTGCTCGTCCTCTGCTGTTGCCATCCAGACTAAACCTCTCTTCTTGGCCTAGTTGTTGAGCCAGAATTTAGAGCCAGCAGAGTCACAAACAACAGCACGACAACATCCAGGGCCGCTCCCCTCCTCCTCCTCCTCTGCGCCACCGCGTCTCCCCTCTCCTTGCCGGCCTCCCCCGCCGCTCCCCTGTATCATTTCAACCCTCCTTTCCTCCTTCCTTCTCCTCTCCCTCCCCTCTCGTCCTCGCTCTCTGTTTCACTCCCTCTGTATACTTTGCCACCAAGCTGCGGAGCGGCAGATAAGAAGTTGATTTACCATCCAATTAAATGTTGTCATTGAAACACGGCTTCAAATAAGACCGTCGTTCTCACCCCGCGCTAATTGGCCTTCCAGCAGCATGTGCATGTGTTGAGACGCGCCTAAGTGCCCGCGTGTGACGTACGCATTTGTCTCCCGTTGTGAAAGAAACGTTTCACCTAAAAGAAGCAGCAGCAGATGCAGATAACGGGTTCAACGCATCTCAAAAAGTTCTAATCTGGATCGACAGCTCGCTGGAGACGTGGTAGGCAGGTGTGTGTGTCTGTGTGTGTGTGTGTGTGTTTATTTACTACTTTGACAGTTGAACAGATGAACAACATCCATCAACTGATTTCAGTCCAGCTTTTTTTTCCCTGCACATCTCTGTTTCCAGCCCAGTCTCCACCGCTGCACCCAAAGCTTTCATATAAACGCTACATCAACGTCTAATTATTCTGAGCAGTTTGTCACGTTGACAGGATACTGTAAACTAACATTTAGTTTACGCTGCTACTTAAGTGTAGCCAGTCAAATGTCCTGCTGGTGGCACTACTGAGTTTTCATGTAAGATCCAATTTCCCACAGACTAAAACTGTCTTTTTCCATCAACTAATTCATCAACAGTCTCCACGACTGCCACCCAAATCACACTGCACCATAATGTCAGCCTTCCTGTAGGTGGTGGGCCCACTGGAAGTTATGTGGGTTAAGATGGGGCTATGATAAGAGTCCCTCAGTGACGACACGAAGCTGATGGATTCGAACCTGAAACCTTGTGGACCCACCCGGCTTCCTTAACCGCTGGGCCACCATGGCTGCCCACAACAATATAATTTTTATTTTTTTTTACAAATATTTGGCCTTAGCTGAACCTGAGCATCAGGTAAAATTTTGGGATTTTGTGTAGAGCATGTGTCAAACTAAAGGCCCCCGGCCCCATATGGCCCACCAAGTTCTGAAGAGCTGATAATTTCTCTGTTCTTAAACAGCAACTTTAATAAATAATATTCAGTTCCATAAACATACGTGGTTTCATTCACACAGTCTCTCAGTTCCATCTGGTTCTTTGTGGAACCTGCTGTGTTGACAGTGAGGAGGACATGAAGGTCAAGAAGACTGGTGTTGATAAGGGGGCGGGGGTTCCACTGTCACAAAGCTGTTTTTTTTGTCCATGTCCCAGGTGCAGGAGAAGCTGGTGCCACCAAAGCCACATAGTATCTGACACCTTCCTTCACCACTAGGCCGCCAGTGTCCAGATCCTGACCTGTTGTTCAGATTGACTGATTGACCTGTAATCTGGACCTATAGTCTACGTAGACTCTGTCTCTTATACACATCTGATTCTCCCGAGGGAATAATAAAGTTCTGTCCATCCATGAGGAAGACCGGAGCGGCACCGACGTTCCATTAACTCAGTTGGCTCACAATGTTTTGTCTCATGACCTCCTTTTGGCGCCCCCTACAGGCCTTTTAATGCGTTACTTCTGATCAAATTTTGTTTCCTCATATGTTCTAGATTGTCATTACTATGGTTCATTCCTGTACCAGAACATAAACACGTGAAGAGGGTTCGATTCCCTCTTCTGGTGTCGTTGTCCCATCTTCACATCTGGAAACTTTAAACTCCTTCAGTCCTGTTCTTATCTGAGATTGTCTTCAGGAGAAACAAGGATGGACAGGATCAGGAATGAGGTGATTAGAGGGACAACACAGACAGGAAGGTTTGGAGACAAAGCTAGAGAAGACAAATTGAGATGGTTTGGACATGTTCAGAGGAGGGACAGTGAGTGGAGACATTGGTAGGAGAATGATCCTAGAGATGGAGCTACCAGGTAGGAGACAAAGAGGAGATTGATGGATGCAGTGATGGAGGACATGGAGGTAGTTGGAGTTAGAGTAGAAGATGGAGAAAACACTACTGTAGGCCTGATGAGATTAACGATATTATTAATAAGATACATAGAAAGATATAGACCTAGATCTCATAGATCGGATCGTAACTCCCTGGATGGAAATCGAATCGTATCGTGAGGTTCCTTATTTTGCACACTATTAAATACCTATACACTCTTCATCCTGTGGGTGGCACTACTGCAGATTGATAAAATGTAATTAATCACAACTAATGAATGAGCTTTAAATAATAACTTCTGTAAATCGGATCTAAACAGTCTCTGTGTTTTTGTCTATAAATATTCAATATTTTTTTATTTGCATCACTGGATCTGTGTGTAGCTGTTTGGTAAAATGTGTTAAGACTTGAGTGACAAGTGCGCAGTGAGACGACAGCAACAACAGCAGCAGCGGCAGCAGCAACAGCAACAGCGGTGGTGCAACCCTTGGCTCCCAGCCCAGATGCTGACAATCACAGGGTTGTAAACTGAGGCGAGAGCTGTGTGACTTCACAGGAGAACTGTGTGTGTGTGTGTGTGTTTACACCGCAGCTAAAGATACTGCTGCAGTATTTCACACCCCACACACACACACACACACACACGCAGGTGAGCAGCACCGAGACACACACTCTGAACACACACCGCCATCAATCTGAACCCGGGGAAGTTTCCTGGGCGGAGAAAAACCAACAGTCGGAGATATTTATCTTTCTCCACTTTTAGGCCTCGTTCGCAGCGAGAACCTCGTAAACAAAGACGTATCACAGGTTTTCTCAGACTCCATGTCCTGCACACTTGACTCTGTCACAGTCCGGGGACAAAGTCACGACTAAGGAGATTTAATGTAATGTGAAAATGTGTAAAAACAAACATATGTCCCTCAACACTAGGGGGAGACAGACGTCATAAAGTTAACAACAAACCACTGACAAACTCACAGGTTTGTTCTTGTCTCCAAACTACCTCTGGCTCAGACATTGTCCCCTAAACATGTGGATGGAGCCACTGTGTCTCAATACCAGAGAGGAACCAGTAGGGCCTTCAGGGTATTCACTGAAGGCCCAACAAGCAATGTTGGGCCTGCAGAGGCTCCACCGAACCCCGGAGACCAACTCACTGAACCCCTAGGGTTCGATCGAAACCCAGGTTAATAACCGCTGATCTAAACCTAATGTGTAAACGTTAACGTAGACAGAAAATGTAGCGCAATTGACGTCTACCGCCATCTAGTGTTCCAAACTTGAATTACAGCGGATAGGTAGTAATGCATGGAACAGAAGGACTGTCGTCAGTCTTTCCTGTACCAGGTTTCAGAGTTTGGGAAAGAAAATAAGAAAACCAATAGGGCCACATGTGGTCCACGGGCCGCAGGTTGACCCATAGTGTCTAACCTTCCTTTTTTTTTCCTACTTTATGATTTCTTATACTTACTCACCCTCTTTTTCTCACCCCTTCTTCCTCCCCTCTTCCCTCTCAGTGCAGTTTAAGTCCAAATCAATGGATTTGAAGGGTGTTAAGAGCTGAGGTGTAAAACAGCGGCTGGTTCTCTATAAGCTCCTAAAGGAGAAAATAATCCAGCGCAAAGTCTTTCTCTCAACACCAGCTATCCACCTCCTTAATCACACCGTTAGGTGTCTCTCCCTCTCCTCCCCTCTCCCTCCCTTCTCCTCCTCTCCCTGTCGGTTTGGCGCCTGCTCTGATAATTTGCCTAGATTACACAGCGGTGTGAGGCGTCGCTCGTTGCCGTTTGAATGAATTTGCGTTTGTCTGTTTTTATTGTTGGATCCAATCAACAATAAAGCAGCTGAGCTGCAGACGAGCTCACAAAAATATCAATTTCGACTTCATCCGCCGGTCGAAACGATCCGTTTGTTTTGTCTGCCAGACGTCGTTCGTCCAATCAACTTTTTTCTCTCCCAGTTATCCGACGCTGAGAGTTTCCATAAATACCATGCTTTTGTCAAATATGGGTCTTTTTTTGTCTCCTAAATTCATCTGTAACTTTTTTAGAAACAATGCACAGATAAAAAAAAAACAATAAAGCAAACGGGAAAAAAAGACCAAACTAATCATTTTACCATCGCTTGTTAGAATTTCAGAAACTGATTCAGTTTCTTGTGAAACTGAAAGATAAACTGAAGAAAAGGGAAGTGGGAATATGTTCCTTCTCTCTCTCATCTCCTTCCTCTCGCTACCATCTTTCTCCGTCTCTTTTTTATATTCATAGGATTTTTAAAATGTCTGTAATGACCCTGGTAGATCAAAACACTGCTTCCTCTCCCTGAGAGTGTGTGTCAGAGTGAAGGGAAGGTTTTAAATTTTTATATCTTCTGGTAAAATGAGGACATTCTCTGTTCGTTCTTCGAGCCTCGACGAGTCAGGGTTAGAATCAGGGTTTTAATAAGTCCACGTCGTCCTGATACTGAGGTCGACACCAGGTTAGAAACAAAGTTCAGCTGAAAACCAACTCTGTGTCGAAGGTTTGATTTCATTCACACCAAAAATGCTTTGCTTTCAGGAAGTCGTGTCACCAGAATCAACGGCTGGTTTGGAGTCAGTGACGGGAATTGAACAAAAATACACATCATTGCACTGAAGTGACTGCTAACTTGTATTTATGTCTGATATCAATGTTTTGACGATATGTTATTGTTGTTCAAACACTCAATTTCTGATTTCGACCAATACTGACACAGGCCTGGATATATTAACTTATTAATCCGTACAAACCTCTGTATAAGATTAATTAAATTAGCTGCTATGCTGCCATCTAGTGACTTTTACTTGAACATACAAGGGTTTACCCTCAAATTATTTTTCGGGAACATAGTATTTGACAAATCCCAGGAATTAATTCATCAGATTTTCTTCATCAGAGGAAAAAATTATAGTGATTACAGATTTGACATAATATGCTAATATCTGCACGACAATCTTGATCGGACGATATTATTGGACGTCTTCATTAATTACTGCTGATCGGTCTGAATATTGATTTAAATTTTTGGCTTCTCATTTATTTCAGTTTGAGTTAGCATTTTGTACGTCAAATCAGTTTTCAACCTGGATTATAACTGATGTCAGGTTAGAATTAGGGCAGAGATTAGGATTTGACTGAGTTAGGATTTATTAGACTGAGGTCAGTGCCCTGGGATTGAATGATGTCTGTGTGAAGAGCTGGAAACACACAAAAAATATGGTGTGTGTGTGTGTGAGTGTGTGTGAGAGTCAGCGTGCGCCTTTTAATAAAAATTGTCCTGCTGGGCCGTGTTGTTAGTTTGCCAATCAGAGCGTGGCCACGGTATGCAAATCACACACGCAGCCAATGGCCTGTGTCAGAAACTAATGAATAACAGCAAACAGCCCACAGCAGAGGTTCTCACTGGATTGTTCTCCGATGCCAAGCGCCATAAACATTTTTACGATCATATTTTTACGGCCACCAGACACGAGCTGTTATGGAATCGTCTGATTTTTTCATTAGCTGTTTGGACCAGGTTCTTATTGTTCAAAATAAAGTTGCGATATAATTTATCGCACTTTATACAACGCCGTTACACAAATACTTGGAGGTTTTACTGCTCCGAGTCCTGGGGGGTTAACGTTGAGACAATGCCACATACGAACTTTAACGACACATTAGAGATGTTTGAAATACGTTGTAAATAATTGATGAAGTAAAAAATAAAAGTATCTTAGAGAGTCTGAAGTTTAAACACTAAACTATAGTTGGAGAATTTACCAGCGGTAAGTCGTCTGAGTACAAGTCGCATCAGTCAAAGGACGAAAAAAGCATGACTCACAGGAGTAGCAAGCCTAGAGTGCCCCTTGTGGCTGCTGGTGTTAAATACTATATTTAAGTATACTGTATACAAATATGAATATATGTTCCAAAGAATAAAAAAAAAATCTTATAGACTGGAAAATCCAATACGATGCTTTTTTTTCCTATATCATGTAGCCCAGGTGGTGTTTGAACGCATCACCACTGCAGCTGATTGAGTTGTGGTGTCAGTTAATAACTGTTTAACTTTAACTAAGAATAGAAATGACATCCTAAACTAAAATGCAGGCTGGTTTCAAGGCAGTGAACATATAATTTTCTCATTAATCAGTTCACTTTGAAACACAGTTTGCCTCATGTGTGGATTCTTTTTTTTTTTACCAACCTTGAACGCCTCTCAGAAATCTGTCTAAATGTTTCAGTACGACTTTCTTTAGCTGCAAAGCTGCACAGTGTGATGTTTTGCCGAAGTATTATAACTACTGTAGTCAAGAGCCGTTTTGTACTAAACTGTGATTGGACAGAGAGGAGCTTTAATTAAAATGTATGGATTGCACTGGAGTATAAGTCTTAGTATGAAAACGAGTGCGCCTTATAATCCAATGCCCCTACGGTGTCTAAAAAGTCATCGTAAAGTGATTTTACTTTGTAAAATCCTTGTCGTTCTTCTGAAAACCAGATGCTTCAACATGGATTTGATCTTTTCTACTCTCATTGGTGTGTTCAACATTAGGGGCGTGTTTTAAACCTGGTTTCACAATACTGACTGTGTGATGTGTCATCGTTTACAAGCTGCTACCAATAAGAAGTAGAGAAAACTGTGAATATGCCTGGATTGACCATTGAGACCCCTGAGCTTCACCTTAATCCGATGCTGTAACCTCAGATTCTATGGCCCAGTCTGGTCCATTAGGCCCAGTCTGAGGTCTGAGGTCGCCTGGTCAGTTGGTGCGGGGGTCAGTTGGTGCGATGACAGCACTGGGAGGAGCAGGAGCGACGATTCGCCTCATCAGGCGCTCATCGCCACATCACAGATCAGTAGCAGCTAATCCAGTAAACAGAGCTGTAACGTTAATCCTCCGGGGGCTAAATGGTAAATCTCCAATCACGACGCGCCTGTCATAAACACAAACACCCAACGGCCCACGGCTCCACGGCCGACGTCGCCGTAACTCTGTCGAGAAAAGGCGACCCATAAAAAGTGGCAACGTTATTCATCAGCGCTGCTTAAGACCGAGCCAAGCGGCGTCCCACTTGGCTTTACGTCGGCGCCGCTGGTTTGTTGTCATATAACATCAGTGCGTTCTGCTGTGACAAGTCACTCAGGAGCGGTCGTGATTACAGAGCACAGGCGTGCGCTGATTATCTCGTAACAAAGCTGACAGGGATGAACTAAGTGTTAACAATATCGAACTTTAAAACCCTGGGAGAGTCGCCCACGCTGCTGCCCCCTCTCCTCTGTCATCTCTCTTATCGCACGCCAGCTATTGCTGCGGTGGCACTTGTAGCATCAGCAGCATCAGCAGCATCAGACTCAGGGCCTCCCCTACGCCATTTGGCTTTAAGTATATGTCTCCCCCAGCGCCCTCTCCTGTGGCTCAGTGCAGCCACTCAAGGGCAGTTTGATTCACTGGGTCGAAGTCGCCGTTTCCAGAAGACGGTTTTATGATCATTTTATTATTAACATAAAAACTAAATCATTTCATCTCTCAGCTCTCTGCAGAGGCAATTAGCTTTATGAAAATCAAATAAATCTGAGCGTTAAAAAGGACTTTTCACGGAGTCGCACTGTATTTAAGGGGAATGTCTCCAGGTCGACCTCAACGCAGGCAGGAAGGTTGGGAGATAAAGATGGAGGACTCAGATTGAGATGGTTTGGACATGTTCAGAGGAGGGACAGTGGAGACACGTTTGTAGAAGAATGATCCTAGAGATGGAGCTACCAGGTAGGATACAAAGAGGAGATTGATGGATTCAGTGAAGGAGGACATGGAGGTAGTTGGAGGCGGAGGTCTGGAAAACAAGGACCTGGAAGACCTTGTGGACAACGGGGATCTATAGCACATCAGCTAGAAGTCGCAAGTCACTATTTTAGAATTGAAAAATATGTTTTGTCAATATCGAAAAAAAATATAGTTTTCTTTTTAAACTAGTTTTACCAAAGCGCAATATTTAACCACTGTGGTTCAGAAAGTTTGCCTCGAAAGAAGTTTATTTATTTTTATTTTTACATTTTTTCGGTAAAAGGCAAAATTGAGAGAAAGATAATTTTACCACAATGAAACAATGGACTAGCTATTTTCCAGACTACAGCCCTCTAGTGGCTGTCACTGTAAAAATGTCAAATGTAAAATTAAACACAGCATTTTCGATAACTTTTCTCATAAATCAACAGTACGTCTTATTCGTGGATTCTGTGTTCACTGACCTGGAACGTCGCTCAAAAATCGAAACATTTCAAGCTACGTAGCCTGACCGCTGGACAAAGCTACTGTAATCAAGAGAATCGCAATGCGATACTTTACAAGACTGTGATTGTAAAATCACAGTCTCGAAGTACTTTTATTTAGCACAAAGTAAAATATATTACTTTCTAAAATGTTATATTTATTAATGTTTTCTCTGTGAGTCAGAATAAAGATCCTTCTCTGATCCTCGTCTCAGCAGCTGTGAAGACGCCGCCATGTTAAATGGATTCGTTGTTTGTGGGTCTACACTCTTGTTTGCCTTGGACGTAGGTTGACAGGCAGCCGCAGGGAGAGTGTTGCCTGATGGGTAATATGCAGATGAGACCAGCTGTTCCCTCCCTGACAGACTCCGTATGATCTTCTCCAGGTTCTGCAGGAAGTGTGAAAATATTTCAAGCCTCTTTTCTCCCCTGCCTGGCGTTCTTCTCGCTCTCCTTTCTTTCCTCGGAGTAAATAATCCTGCGGTCGAATTTTACAAACGCCCTCTCGCTGCACATTTTTACCATTATTCCCTCTGCGCCTGCTGCACCATCCATCTGTTGTAATGAACAACAACACAGGAGCTTCTCTTTTTTTTTTTTCCTCTCAAGTTTGGAGCAAACAATTAAAAAACTGAGGAAAGTGCTTTTTGTTAAAATAAAAGACAATCATCGAGAAGCGACGTCTCATTTTCATTTCCCACTGAATTAAAGCAAGAACGTTGAAACTTCTGCAGCGTCTGTCATGAAGATTTTTCTTATTTCTTTCCCTCATTTTCAACTCTCCTCTCATGTCACATGAAAGACTTCTCAGTGGCGTCATAAAATATATATTTACATTTATCAGCCCCGACTTCTTGGCTCTTTTTCTTCTCATGATTTCAGAGGTTTTTTTTTCCCCTTTACTCTGAAGAGAACACGGCAGTTTTCATCACTAATGAGTGTTTCCTGTGGGACGCCACCGGGACGCGCAATAAAGTGAGCAAAATACATGAGGCTGAATTATTAAACATATTGATTATGTAATTTTACTTCGCCTGGCATTAAACAAGCTGTTTTGGCACCAACACCAACATAAACGCTGAGATTGTACGCTCAGCAGATACAGATGGAGTTTCTCCACTTTAGCTGCACTTACAGCAACAACTACAACACTTTAATAAGGAGAATATTATTCAGTCGATCTGTAAAAACACACAACGACATGAACGACCTCATTATCCTCCCTGATTCTTCATTAACATCAATGATTCCCTGGTCCGTCCTCCTACTGTTGCTCAGACTCCGTCAACACACACGTTGTCATTCACACACACTTTTCATTCAATCACCTTCATCTTCAAATCTCATCATCAACTCCCAGCATGTTTTTGTGGAGGCTCAACCACAGGTCAGCGGCCCGGCCAGAGTTCCTAATTAATGATTGGATTATTCACAGATTAAAACAGAAAAACACTGAACCTCCGCTGTCATTGGTCTCTATGTTTCACCAAAAAAAGTTATCACATCACAAATCACAATAAATCACAAATAATCATGATTAATCACAGTTACAATGATTAATTGTGATTTCTCTCAATTATTTTAAGTATTTTTTTGTTAAACCACTAGGGGGCTCTAATCTCAAATACTAACAATGCTTGAACATGTGTTGGTTGAGAATTCTCAAAGTTTGTAGCTCTTCAACACCAACTGGGATTTTATTTTTCCTCCACTTCACACATCTACACATGTACTACAGAACCACGTGTTGAGACACACCTACTGTCCAATATATACATTTATAGTTTCTAAGACACCTAAGCAAACTAAGGCCCGGAGGCCAGGTGCGGCACATTTGTTTTTTTAATCTGGTCCATGACTGACAGGCAGCAGACAGGCTCCGCCTCCACACAGTCCTCTCTCCATGGCTGGGACAAACCGTCCATTTGGACCACAGATAGTAATGAGTAACGAGCCCCTTTACTCCACAGTAACAATAACTGCGTTACTGAATGGGAAAAGTAACGCGTTAAGTTATTAGTTACCGAGTTGTTTAAGTAGTTTAGTTGTTATATCATCCTTAATGAATCCCTGTCCCTCATTAATCCATAGGTCACACTTGAGTCCAGGCCATTAACCTGTATGAAGGACGAGGAAAATGTGAGACTTATAGTCTGGAATATACGGTAAATACACTGTCCAACTCCTCCAGTGTTTCTGTCTCCGTCTGTCCTGAAGGACCAAAGTGACTTAACTCTGTATTCTTCTTCTCTGTGTTAGTTTGAGGATCTGAACCCACGTTGGTCCAAATTGGTTCTGGTAATTGCTGGTACCCAGGTTGCAGAGACATATGGGGACGGAGTGATCAGCTTCCCTGGAAGGTTCCAGATGATCTCAACGGCTCATTAGCATTTTAATGTACAACATCAAGCACATGCAGCCGACTATGAATCACAGACGTCGGTGTCAGTGAAGACCAGGAGCAGGTGGACTGACAACAGTCTCCTGTAGGTGGAGACACTCACAAGGGTTCAATCATTCTTCCTTATTTTAACAAATCATGTTTTTATAAATGTTGTAATGAACACGTCTGGTGATTTAGGAGTGATGTTTGTCCATGAAGGACAGTAGATACATGTTGTCCTCAGCACTTTCTAGAATAAACCTGAGCAGGTGAAACAGTTGTTGAGACTCTTCAGACTGTAGCTCCACGTAAATCACTCCAATAAACTCCACAGTTACAGTTACAGTTATTGAGCGGCTGCTGGGACCACAGGGACGTTCACTTTAGTTCTGGAGCTGGAGATACCCAGCACCGAGGGGTTTATCCTGGTGGTTCGTCCAGACACCAGCCTGGGCATTGGCTAATGGGGGATGTTCTCTCCCAGTGCATGCTGGGTAATTTACCGACCACCGTCCCAACACAGGCAGGACAAGAGTCCTACAATTTGAGACCAGTCAGGAGCAGAGAGTTGGAACATTTTTGGCTTTAATTATGAAAGTTACAGAACACAACAATAAACTTTTTTAATGTGTTTTTAAAGTAAAGTAACTAGTTATTAGTTACTTTTATAATTTAGCAACTAGTAACATAACTACGTTACTTTTTCAGAGCAGTAACTAGTAAAGTAATAAGTTACTTTTTAAGTTACTTAAGTAACTTGGTGTGCTACTGCTTGGTTTCCTCAGCCTTCCTGTGGGTTGGAACACTGCTATGATCAGAACACCTTTGTGACCTCCAGACTGGTCTCAAACCCAAAGCCTTATGGTCCCAGGTCTGCTGTCTTGGCCACTAAGCCACTACATTCGCTAAGAAAATTTACAGGAAATAAATTTCTGCTGTTGAAGGTGTGAACTGGTCAGTTATCATCCTCCAAGATTTCGTTTCGTTATTTGTCTTCGTACCGTTTGATTCCAGGTCAACCTCACACAGACCTCTGGTCTCCACTGACTCTGGAACACGAACCAGAGCAGAGAGTGAAAGCCTAGTTTACTGGGAGCCAATCACTGTGTCTGCGTGAGCTCCATCATTTCACTCGGCTGCGCCTCCACAGGGGCGGCCGCGGTGGATCGTCTGCCTCCGTGTCACTGGTTTGTTTGTTGTCCCAACACAACCTGATCACTGAGCCCCTCTGAAGGCAGCCACGACACGGACGCCGGATTTTCATGCAAAAAAAAGGGCATAAATGAACGCCTTCTCAGGCGGCGGGATTGATTTGGTCGGTGTCGGCCCGACGGTGATTACTGACTGCAGGTCTTAGTCCGCCCTGCTTCTTATTTACCGCTACATTAGCTGTGAACAGCCGTGTGCACCTCTACACGGGGCTGATGAAAGCGCCGCTGTGCGCCATCAAATCGCTGTGAAATTACATCACCTCTACTCTTTGAACTACATGTAAATGAAAGTTGTCACGGTGCAACAGAGAATGTCACCTGATACCGCCGCCGCCGCCGCCATGTTTACTTTCCTGCAGCGTCGCTGGTGGAAGACTAGGATATATACTTGTAAGTGCTCTCCACTGGAGTGCTGCTCAGCCAGAGTGGACGCAATGGAAACTTCATTAACGGAATGAGAGAAACAGCAGAGGAATTTCACCCTGAAGAGTTTGATCTTAACCTTTTTTGTGCTTTTATTTTGAAAGTAATGTTTTATTTTCATTAACTTTTCATTGGAAAACCACTTTCTTTGTAAAGATTTTTTTTGTTATGTAGTTTTTGACACAATGGGTCTATTTCATCAACTTTCATCAGTGATCATCAACTGGTGGCTCGCGGGCCAATCTGAATCCGCTGAATCGTCCAATTTGGCCCAATAATGTATCAAAAATGATGATTTAATTTTAATGTTAGACATATATATTTACGTAACTGTGATCTTAATCCAATGAATCGTCCAAACTGGCCTAAGAATCTTTATAAGAAAATAAAGATTTAATCCTAATGTTAGTCACATATTATTTTCATGGTACTGTGTCCAGCCCTAAAATGTTCATCTAGAAAAAATAAAGAAATATCCCCACTGACAAATACAGCTGGCGACCCCTGCAGGACAGTATTCCAAATAATATTTACACAAAAACTTTATATTTAGACTTCTTTTCTTCAGTTCAGTTTGCTAAAGAATTAATTTATCATTAAAACTAAAAAAAGACTGAATTGTTTTTTGCTGCCACCTGGAGGAGTGTTTTTTTTCCTCCTGTGCAAACAACACGATTGTCAGCACTTCTGTTTGTCAAGTGCTGACAAACAGAAAACAAGTGTGTGTGTGTGCGTGTGTGTGACCTGGGTGTGTGTGTGTGTGTGTGTGTGTGTGTGTGTCTAAAGGTAGATTTAAGGCAACTGTTACGATTGGTAAAAAAATCAATAACGATATCTCTCTCCCTCCCTCCCTCTCTCTCACTCTCACTCTCTCACCCATTCACACACTCACAGCTACAGTAACACACTCCATCAATGATTCTATAACGTTAACAGAAAGAACGTTTCCACAGCAGCTACGTTCAGTTTCCTGCAGCAGAACTGAGTCAAATATTTGAATGTAACTGTTGACACGTTTGATCACATGACCTACTGCTGTTTGTTGTTTACCTCAACATATAACCAACATCCTCAGCTGCCACACTGAGGCGCCGTTTTGATCTGAAAACCTTGACCTGTTCCATCTGCTGCTCAGTGTCATTCAATGATACAGGCTTCAAACCTCTGGTCCAGGGAACAATTTATGGCCTTCTGCCTTTATCCCCTTAAAAAAACAAGAGTTGAATTAAACTTCAACATTAGGAGTGAACAGGACACTCCAGGATGAGAGGGTGAGACAAGTGGGTGAGATGAGAGAGTGAGGAAACTGGTGACCATGAACACCACCACACCAGGAGTAAAGTAGCTTCTAATTCCCTCTCTCCCTCTGCTGCCTTCTCCTCCTCTCTGGTGCCATATGTTCAGACCTTCATCCAGACTCATTTGGACTGGTATACACACACACACACACACACACACACACACACACACACACACACACACTCTCTATGAGAGCAGAGGAACAGCTGGCCTACTCGATGTGGTTGACTACTCACCCATCAACTAGTTTAACACAACAGTCGCTTACACACACAAATACACACAAACACACAACATCATTAAAGTCTGTTCTGATTGTTTTTAGGTTTAAAAAGGACACGAGGGGGAGACAGGAGTGGTGAGACAGGAGAGGAAGACAGGAGGGTGAGATGAGAGGGTGAGACAGGGAAGGGAGACAGGAGGGTGAGACAAGAGAGGGCGACAGAAGGGTGAAACAGGTAGAGGAAGACAGGAGGGTGAGATGAGAGGGTGAGACAGGAGGGCAAGACAGTAGGATGAGATGAGAGGGTGAGACAGGAGGGCAAGACAGTAGGATGAGATGAAGTGGTGAGACAGAGAGAGGAAGACAGTAGGATGAGATGAATGGGTGGGACATGGAGACGGAGACAAGAGGTTTAGACAGGGAGAGGAAGACAAGAGGGTGAGATAGGGAGACAAAAGGGTGAGACGAGAGGGCAAGACAGGGGTGGGAGACAGCAGGGTGATCGGAAACCAACTAAACTGAATGAACCAGGTTTTAATTCAAAGCAAAGATCAAACTGATGTTGGTAAATGGTGAAACTCTGATAAAACCCTCACTACATCACTGGTCAGTGGTCAGAGGTCAGAGGTCAGTAGTACAGTGATGTAAGGTCTGTTAACTGTGTGAGTGTGTCTCCTACCTCCCCCGTGTGACTCAGCGTCAGCTTCGGCAGTTTGTTCTTGACGTTTCCTGGGTTTCCTCCGTACGCTTGATTGTTGTTAAATCCCTCTGTGGCCACTAGAGGGGGTTTGAGCTGAGGGGAGTCGCTGGGCGCCTGGTCCTGACCGTCCATTGGACGAACATAGGCCGTAGGCTTCTGCTGCACTGCCACCGGTTTCCCCGACAAGCTCCCAGGTGGGAATGTGGGAGTGGTAAGTCCAGAGGTGGGAGTGGTGAGACCAGGGGTGGGCGTGGTTACGACAGACGTCGACGCCAGTGGCGAGGACGACGTGGAGAAGTGCGAACGTGTATCGTTCTCGAAGGGCGAGGATTTGAAATGTCCACCATTATCGGCAGTGTTGGAAGACTTGAAGAGGGCGCCATCTGTGGACAAAGAGATGTCGTTTTTCAAATAATCCACTTAATAAATAAAGGGAACACATTGATGGAGGAAAGTCCAGACTTCCGGTCTGTGCTGTGTATGGAAGTATATGAAGCATGTACTATATATAGAGGAAATGTGGTTTTGTATGAAGATATCAGGAGCGGCAGAGAAGTATGTGAGACCGGTGCAGGATATATATGAGAACAGTACGGCAGTGGTGAATAATAGCGTTATCTGTAACATCTACCTGGTAAAGGAAGGGTTTTAGAAGCGTGTGAGGAGTGTCTTCTAGAAGAAGAAGAGGATGATGATGAGGAGGACGACGACGAAGAGGATGAAGGGCTTGAGTCTCCTTTCAGACCTAGTTCATCTTTCAGTGAACTGAAGAGTTCATCATGTCTCTGAATCTGCTCTTCCTCCAACAGGGACATCTTTCCTCTGGCCCCGGTGGCCCCCACAGCAGCAGTCTGACCCTGAGAGCTCTGGCCCAAACCCAAGACCAGGCCGGCTCCTTGGGACGTCTGTCCATGCGCCGCCTTCGACCAGTCCATGGAACCCGTGGCCTTCCTGGATGTCTGATGTGAGGCTGCTGACGTGCTGGACGATAAGGCCGTTGAAGCCGGAGGTTGCATGGAGGCGGTGATTGAAGAAGTCGCATTTCCTAATCTTTTATCGCCACCCGTGTCTGCTCCTCCTCCTCCACCTACGACTCCACCCGTTACGTCTCTTAAGGTTTCACTAAAAAGCTGAGAGTCCAAGGCCGGTCGCTCTGAAGTCGAGGCGGTCGGAGTTTGAAGGTTGTTGTTGGCGCTGCTGCCTTTGGGGATTCCCACCAAGTGGCTCTGGTTGGAGTGGCTGGTCAACAGGTCCTTCATCTCTTCATAGGAGCCCAGTGTGTTCTGGACGCGACTGGCCAAGGCATCACCTTTATTAGTCTGGAGCGTGAAGGAGGAGAAGAAGAGGAGAGAAGAGAGTCCATTAATCACAACTTCATTTCTGCACATTTCATGGAGATCCTTCTTCATTTATCTGAAGAGGAGCAGAGGGAGAGACAGACAGACAGACAGACAGACAGACAGACAGACAGACAGACTGACCGCAGCACAGACATCAGTACTGGATGATTAATTAAACACGTCCTGGACTCAGGAGCTTCAGTCCAGGCAGGAAGAGTAAAATTAATGGAGCAGGAATCATCATCGTTAGCCTGACCCTCCACCCTCAGACCTCGGGCTTCTGAGGACCAGCAGCTCTGACTGAGAGAAGAGACTTTCACCACTTCAGCTGCTGCTGCTGCTGCTAAGGAACTGCTGAGCGAATTATTCAGCACGGTTGTCGGCACAAATCCCTAACAGATTCTTCAGTGATAGATGCACAATGTGACACTAGTAACAGAAAATAAAACTGAAAAGTTGGACCAAAGCAAAGAAAACTAGACTTCATCAGGTTTTCTCTGGCTGCCATAA
This sequence comes from Paraplagusia blochii, assembly GCA_016785265.1. Taxonomy (NCBI): domain Eukaryota; kingdom Metazoa; phylum Chordata; class Actinopteri; order Pleuronectiformes; family Cynoglossidae; genus Paraplagusia; species Paraplagusia blochii. The sequence continues at coordinate 129,877 of JAFBJS010004584.1, forward strand.
CAATATACATTTGGAATTTAGTATATTGTGAAGTATATTGTGAAATACATTTGAATAGGAGTGCTGGTATGGAACCATACAACTGTAGTACAATTATATATTTTTACGCTAGATGGAATTATATGTTTTAAAAACAAAAATATAAATGTAAATATATTAATCATAAATATATATTAGATTAAATATATAAATATATTTATGTAGGAAACGTATAATTAATAACTGATGTGTTTAGACATAAGCTACAGTAGTTACAAATATATTCATTGTGGTGCAGTGTTATTACTCAAATATATATACTAATTATAAGATTAAGGTGAATATATACAAATATAAGTACAAAACGTAAATCAGTGGAAAATATGTTATATATTAATAATAATAGTCAATAGAAAAATATATTAAGGTATATGTTTCAATAGTGTAATGTAATGGGACACATATATTTCTAGCCCTAGTATATGTGTATGTTAGCGGTTAATGATGAGGTGAAACAATTTTCTGGATAATTTCATCTGATTTACTCTTCATTTCAATAAACAATAAAACAGAGAAGGAGAAATCCCTGAGTCAGCAGCTCAGAGAGATCATCCACAGTGGAGAAGGTGCAGAAGTTTGAGCAGAAGAACATCTGGGTCTGGAGGAAGTTTGATTGGATGGAAGGTGGAGGAGGAAAAAAAATCCAAGGAAATGAGAATATTAACCATTAACCAAATGCATCAACACCAAATACTGACCACAGGAGCTACAATATTATTAATAATAATAATATGAATAATAATTCTATTTAACCACGGTAAAATCCATTAACCAATCACTGTACCGTTAAGCCACCACCTCCTCCTCCTCTCATTGGTCGTCAGTTAACGCCCTCTCCACCCCTGCATATACATTATGTCCAGCACATTTGTGGGAGATAATGGAGGTTGTGTTTCACTCAGATTTACGGAGCAAAACCCCGGGATAATCTAGTGTCTGGGGCATTACTTTAACATTATCTCCTAAGCACAGTTTTTAACAACTCCCAGAATCAATGACCAGAAGAGACTCTTAAATTTGCTCTTCATGAGCTTCAACAGCTCTCGGCGCTAATACGCTGCAACGAGCACAATCCAGCGGCTCAGACGTTTGATTACATTCTACTCTCAGGTAACTGGATGTTGGAGATGTTTACGTATATACATATACAGTATATATACTGTCTCTTATACACATCTAGGTTGCCCCTATGGTCTGGGCACATAACTTCCTGTGGGCTCACCACCCACAGGAAGGCTCAAATAAATGGTGCGATGTGATTTGGGTGGTGCCAGCTGCCCCTGCAATCTGGCAACGAACAAGCGGATGAAGATGTATGTCTAAATGATGGTTAAATCTTCTTCTGCTAGGTGGCAGCAGTTGGCTATTACAACTAAAAAAAAAAAAAACACAGCTGTTGAGGATCGTTGTCCATGTCTTTCTTCAATTCCTGCCTGTGTAAAGTTCCATTTTCAACTAAACAGACTGATGTTTCCGTCTATTAAGACTCTTATTATTTATTACTTATAGTTTTTGTGAAATTTCTGCTTGATGTGTCGTGGCTCAAAAATGCCTGGAAGACACCAATTTATTTTAATCAAAATTTTTCTACATTAGTTGCGTAAAAATAAAAATTAAAAAACCTAAATGGTAGGAAAATTGAACAGCTCGCATGATTACACTTGGTTTACTAATTATAGTAGATTCATGCAAGAGGAAGGAAAATACAATCAAGTGCTAACATGAAATGCAATTAATGTCCATGCACACACACACACACACACACACACACACAGCAGCAGACTGAGCCAAAGTTGGCTGTGAATAAATTCTCTATCAATCTCCTCTCCATCTCAGACTCATGAATAAAAGATTCACAGGCTGAAGAGGAACAGAAAACACATTTACTGAGAGGCAGAACGGAAAACAGAGGAGGAAAAAAAAAAAAACCTACAGTACACGTGTCTGTACCCACATGTGTGTTTTATGGGTTTGTGTGTGTGAATGGATCAGGCCAAATAGCTGCTAACAGCCTAACGGTCTTTAACAGGATTAGACCGGGGATTATCTAAATGGCTGACGGAGAAATGAGCGCGGCAGAGTTGGACATGCTGGACCGAACAGTACAGTACAGTACAGTACAGTACAGTACAGATCAGTTCAGATGTACAGGGAATCAGTGACGTCCAGAGGTGTTTACTGATTTCACTTGAAATTAAAGTAAAAAAAAAACATAAAAATGTATTATATTCTAAAGAAGTGTTTTTCAATAATGAGATGGAGACACCACTTTCCGATGCCAGCGGTTCAAGTGGTGATCACTTGATGTACAGTAATTAATTTTTAATATTTAACACATGTTTTCAAGTATTTCTACAAATGAAAAAAACCCACACAATATCAAACAACAATTGGTTTTAACATAATCTGCCTGTTATTTTCAAAGAGCTCATTTCCAGAGATTATACCAGACCACAGGTGTGTCTCAGCAGGACAGCGCTGATAATGGGCTTAGAAAAAAATAAAAAAAGTCTATTATAAAAGAATATTATTTAGTTTCCGGCTTTTCAGATTAATTCTAATTTACATTGACTCTTCTGTGCAGATAATTCTTTTAATTCGTTTTTTTTTTCCGGTTCCACAAACAAACCCGACTCAACTTGAACTTTCTTAATAAGTGGAAGAGAATGATCTGTGACATGAAGACGACGCAGGATGAGATTCATCATCACAACGACCTTCTCCACCTGCAGCCTCTGCCGTCTCCGTTACTGTGAAGGCCTTCGCTTCCCTGACATTTGTACACAACAACAACAACAACAGTAGCAGCAGCAGAGAAACACATTCTGCCAAGTCTGTCCCAAGGTCAATACACTTGGCTCATAAGCGCCTGTATAAGTGTCTGCCGGTCACAAATGAGAGTTAACAAACCAAAATCAATTTTATACACCAGGGCCGTGGACTCCATGCTTCACTGATTCACTTTCAGCCGCCGCGGAAACAAAGTGACGGCACCGGCGGCGTCGGGGAGCAGGGCAGCGAGGAGCAGATGACGATGTAAACAGTCTCCGAGGGAGAAGATGAGAAGGTGCTACAGTAGACGGCGGTGACGGAGACGTCATCAGGATAAAAAGACACCAAGTATAAATAATAACTGGCTACAAAGTAACGATAATATCTGTGCTTTATTTCATTCTGGACTATAAGACACACCAGGCAGCGGATGGAAAAAAGTGTAATTTCCATGAGTAACAGATACTGGTGCGCATGTCTATAGCGCCTCCTAGTGGATGTCAATGTGAAAATAACAATCATGTGAAATTATATTCCTTAATATATATTAGCTGCTTCCGAGTATAAGTCGCACCAAGCAAAGAAAGAATAAAAAGTTCGACTCACAAGAGTAACATTCACTGGTAAGTCTTATAGCGCCATCTAGCTGTCTGTCAGTGTGAAAATAAGAACCACGTGAATATACAAGTAGCTCCTGAGTATGTGTTGCAAATCCAGCCAAAGAATAAAAGAAGTGGAACCAATATCCTGGAAAACAGGGTACATTCTTTTACTGTATCCCATTACGGTCCAGTAACAATGACCTACGGACCAGCACTGGACCCTGGAACTCTGGTTGAGCACCACAGATGTAAAATAAATCAACAATACTCAGGATCGGTATCACTTTCATATTAGTCAAAATCTCAGGATTGAATACAGAAAAAAAGACAGGAACTTTGTTGAAATTCTCAAAAGCTTCTAAATTGGACCAAACTATGGCTCGAGGGCCAGATGTAGCCGGATGATGATTTAATCTGCCCTGCCAAAAGTTGTCCAAATTAAATTGAAAAGGCCATTGGTCTGGTATTTGGTCTGAACCATCAACTCTTTGAGGAAACAAAACGAAAACTAATGATGAATGAAGAAAAAAAAAATCCCATTATATAATGTTATATAATAAAGAGTCCACGTTGTTGATGTTCTTACTTTGTAGGGTTCACCAAACAGGTTGAAACCAGTGGAGAAGAGATCTTCATCCTGCTGGACCTCCTGATTCCTCCTCTCCCACTCACGCCTCTTCAGGGCGCTGCGCTCCGACTCCAGATGACTGAAAACACAAAGACCAAAACACAAGCTCGTTAACATCTCCTTCTGCAGCCGACGTCGTAGCCGAGAACAAAGATCAGTGGGTTTTTCTAACCAACTAAGTTGAGTTATTCTTTTTCTTCAGTTCTCCCTGGGGTTGGATGAACCAACAGGGTCAAAATAAATCATCTGATCAGATCAGCAGGTGGAAGGAAGAACAACAAACCATTAGGGAGAAAAACCACAGTTTGTTGCTTCTACACAATGTTAGGAAGTGAATATCTTCTGTTCTCAAGTGAAGACCTGCTTTTTACATAGTTATACAACCATCAATAGTTAGAAAAGAAGCCTAATAAATATATTTTCTTTAATATTCTTTGCATAGAGTCGTTAGTGAGAAGTAACATCTGGAGTGAATCTCCGTCGACCAGTGAATCTCTGAATGTGAAGTCACAGATGAGGAAGAGAAGAAGGTCGTCCAGAGTTTAATGAATAAATCATTAACTCCAACCAGTTACACAGAGTTCAGGTTGATGTGGATAATGATCTGACGTTATTTTCAATCAGAAATGGACGGATGTTTCAATATATCATGATATTTCAAAATATATATTTAATATATGTGTATATACTACATATGCTGCATGATGCATGTGTATGTATAAATGTATATATGTATAAATGTATATATACATGTATGCATACAATATATGTACATTTGTACATTTGTATATATGTATATGATGCATGTATACATATGTTACTATATATATAAATATATATACATATACATATATACACTTATATATACATATATACATATACATATATACATATATGTAAATATATAATGGATGTATAAAGGTTGGCATATGTATGTATATATATATATATATATATAAACGTACTGTATAATGAAATATACTGTAAATATACATTTTTATATATATAATATATTTATTTATATATATAAAAAATATATATAGACTATATGGGTGCATATGTATGTGTGTGTATATATATGTGTGTATAAATATATATATATTTATATTTATATAAATGTACGTACAGCATATTGATATATTTTGATAGATAATAAAAACTGACTCAACACAGTAGAAATCTTGTCATAGTGAAGTATAAAAACATTAATAGTTGAGATAACTATTATTTAACGACATTAAACGCAGCACCAACCATCACCTACTAATCTACTGCTGTGATACTACTGACATTAACCTATCGATCGACTACTAACCCACTGATCCACTGCTGACGAAGCCTTAATTTCCTGAACAGAACTAGAGAAGAATTAATAAAGATCTTTCCATCCAGGAGTTTTTTTGTTCTTTCACCCAGGTCTGAACTGTGGAACCAGAACTCCTCACGATGACGGTGTTTCCTCTGAACCCACTCCATCCACTCAGAGCTCTAAAGGGCAGGTGAATTTGAAGTGAGGTCCAAAAGTCCACGGACACTTTCAAGCAGAAGAAAGGTCTCGGACTTTTGAACCTGTCACGACTTCATTGAGCGATTCCCAGTAAAATCTGCTTTTAATCTTCCAACACTCCCACGCTTGGGTTTTGAACCGCGGCGTGCTGATAGCTGTGTTTTGCTCCAGGGTCTGATTGGAGATTGGCTCTTTTGGCATTTAAAGTGTTGGACAGCTGATGTTTAACAGCGATAGGAAAGGGTGGAGGCAACGGGAACTGACCTGCGGGCGGTGAACCCCGGCTTTTTGGAACACCTCCTACAGATAAGTGGACTTTTAATGAAATCATGAAAAAAGACTTTAGTGGACACCCACCAATTTGTCCCGCTCTACTTCTAGATAAGTGCATGAATAGAACATGGTTATTGTAGCAAAACCTCTTCAGCGTTCAGCTGTTCCAGGTCCTACTAAGACCTGAGACCAGAACCTTGTACGTATCCATTAACTGAAGGTTAAGGTGCGAATTGGATTATGGGTAAAATCTGGGCTTTAACTGGTCATTCTTAGGGTCAGTGATGAAGTCATGGTTCAGTCGCTCAGACAAATGGGATCAATGAACAATCATGAAAAGATTGGCTACATTAGTCCACGCATGTTCCTGTGTGTAAGTGTGTGCAGACCTGGTGTATCTATACTAGTGGGGATAGTATTTTTGTTCTGGGAACACTGTCCTTCTGAAGACCTTTTCACTTTAAGGTTCACAATTTACTTTGGATTTAGGATTATATAATGTATAATTATTGGGAATGGCTCAATACAGTTCTTTCATTTGATATCAATAACAATACTGTAACTTGATTACGTGCCAATACAATCCGTCAATACCTTTTGTTCTCCACCAGCAGGCTGTCACTTAGGCCAAAGTATTGAATTGGACAGATTAATACTGATCATTAATGTCAGACTGAGCCTACCTTATTGATCGCAGTGGGGAGCGTTAGACTACAGAATAGGATTAGACATTTTTTTGGAATAGGTATTGTTAGGTTTGGTGGTTGGGGGATACAATACTAATCCCACGTCTGTGGTAAAGTAGTGGGGTCCTGGTAGAGCTAGACTTTTGGAGACAGTAAAAAAAAATTCACTGTTTTGGAGACGTTGTCTCTGAGGTTCATTTACCTTGGAGTTAGGATTAGATTTAAGGTTAGGGTTACAGATGTACGATATTAAAATTAGGATTATATTTGATATTCCGATACTGTCCAAACACTGAATTTCTAACCCTAACCCTAACCCTAACCCTTACGATATGAACTGATAAGGATACACATACAGATTTCTGTACAAACCACTGCATGATTATGAAATTAAGTAAATGAGATGCTATGCTGCCACCTAGTGTAGACATCAATTTTTCCAAGACCCAGGCTTTGAAAACAGAAACCGTTTCGACCGATACTGAACGATAATGAATTTATTCCGTAAGGATTAGGATTGGGCATATAGGTGTACAGACTAGGATTAGGATTATTTGGAGTAGTGGTGTAAGAATACCTTATGTCTGTGTGTGTTTTAGTGACTTGAGATGTTGGTGGTTGAGTTAAAACGCAGGTTGACTTGCATTGTCACTAACAACCGTAAACACACACACAGACACACACACGTTGTTGCTTCAGTCCCGTGTGACAGATCACTGTCTCCGTCACATAATACGTTCACACGCAGGGAATCAGGTCAGACACGGTAATTAACACATCCAGGATTTATCTCCCGCCGAGCGTCGGGGACGACAGAACAGGACCTGTCACGCCGCCCGCCCGGCCCGTCCTTTCACACTCCACTGAGCCCTTTCATTTTTAACAGGTGCTGGAAGCACGGCGGCGGTGGCGGCGAGACGGGCCGTGGAGAAACTTTACGGCGAGCTGCCCTGACACGGTGTAACACGGTGGCTGAACCCCGGCCTGCTGCGGTGGAGAGTGAGGTCCAGCACTGTTAACCCCGGTCGTTACTTCGACACCCTCAGTGTGAGTCTGTCACGGGTGGAATTTACAGGCGGCCCCTACTGGGCAAAAAAAAAAACAGACAGAGGTTTGAGTTTTATCTCTGTTTTATTGACCGTTTTCTTAGTCAGCGATTTGTGATGTGACTCTGAAACAGAGACGACAGCTCGGTCTGGGAGTTTGTCTGCTCCACTGATGAGTCTAAGGCTGGTGTGGCAAAACTAAGACCCGGGGGCTGGATGTGGCCCATTTGGCTTCCTAATCAGGCCACCCTGAGTCGTCTTATTGATATAATTGGTTTGTGTCGAGATTATCCTTCTGCCGTTTCCTTGAAATGCACACGTTTTTTATAGAAGGCTCACACATTTTTTTGCGTGATCTGCATCTTTCTGGGTTCCAAGTTTGGAGTCAGTCATCTTCGCCACGCTCGATCTAAGAGATACAAAATGTGGAAAATAACGCCGAAAAATAAATGACGGACAGACGGGCGCACAGATGGATGGATTGGTGGGATTAATGGCAGCACTGATATCAGCAGTGGGCAAACTGAGGCGGCTGATATTTTCTGTGAATGAAAATGTAGCAGCGGTTCTTTCCACCTCCCTGCTCTTCTCATTTGTGCACGAGTGTGTGTGTGTGTGTGTGTGTGTGTATCAGAGAGAGAGTGTGTGTTTAGTTATCAGGGGAGCGCAGTATAGCTCTGCTGAGATTAAATTCCCAGAGCTTACTCTGGCTATCAGCATACTTCAGGACACACACACGCGCCCATGTCTGTACTCTAACCCTCTCTCACACACTTTTTCTGTTCCCACTTTTTCTGCAGTGTTTCTCCATCATTACATTTTCTGCACAACAACCACAGCTGCGCTCTCCTTCAGCAGGGCGTTCAACCTGCAACTCCAGCAGGCGCGACCTGCAGGATTAATCAAAGGTTTTACTACAGGAAGAATATTACCGCCGCAGCTGTGGCGCTGACAGACTCACCTTTACGCCACAATTTATGGCGTCTAATGACCGAGTACATACGAGACGCAGTAGAATCCCAGGATTCGCCTTTATTTATTGCACCTGTTCGTCCCGTATATCGTAAGGAGTCGGAAATCTTCAGTATAGTTAAAATGCAAATGTAACTGATGGTAAAACATGTGACGGACGGAAACCCTGGTGTTAGTCAGTGGAGGAGACGCAGCCTGTAGGTGTCACTAAAATGCTCACTGAGTTGTTGCATCCTCAGAATTACTGTCAGAAATGTGTTGTTTGAAGACAATCGTACTTTTCTGTCTTTAAATAAAGACGAGTCTTAAATGAAAACAGTCGCTGCAGAGAAGAGGAAACTGAAAAGGAGAAAGTTTTTTAACGTTCAGGTTTTGGAGAGTTTAGTTTTCGCAGCAGAATTAATCAAACTTAAGAAATGTTGTTAAATGACTTCTTTCCTATGTTGTAATTAACTGAAAACTTTTCTCTCACAACCTTTGGAGAAGAAGGTGTAGGTTTTATGGTAAAAACCAAGTTTGATTTCACTCTCTAACCTGCTGTAGGATTGTGATGTTTATACGTTAACCTCCTAAAAACCCTGATCTAAACACCAGACTTTTGAGGATTTGTGACATTTCAAAAATAAAAGTCTTTTTTTTTTACTGCATTCTATCAGCACAAAAACAAAGATGGTGTTTCTCTTCTTTAATCAGGGAAGAAAAGGAGAATGAAGGAAAATAAAGTTTCTTTTTCAAAAAGGACTTTGTCCTATAGATGTCAACATCTATACAAGCAATCACAAACTAGTGGCCCGTGGCACCAAGTGGCCCACAGGACCAATGAATCAGAACAAAAAGACAATGTCTTTCACTCCTCAAAATAAAAGTAACTGGATGAACAACAACTAGGACTAAAGTGACAAGGATGGAGGGATGGAGATCAGGTGCAAACTCCTTGTTATTGTGACATTGTGAGCAAAATGTGGGGACAGTGTCCACTCCAAACTTGGCAGTGGGTGGATTTGGACCACAGTCCGGACAACACAGACAGGACAGTTTGGAGAAAAAGCCAGAGAAGACAGATTGAGATGGTTTGGACATGTTCAGAGGAGACAAAGAGGAGATTGATGGATGCAGTGAGGGAGGACATGGAGGTAGTTGGGGTCAGAGTAGAAGATGGAGAGGACAGGGGGAGATGGAGACAGATGATTCACTGTGGAGACACCTGAAAAGGGGACAAGCTGAAGGGAGGATATTGTCAGAATTCGTTAAAAAGAAAAAGGAACCGTGAAGTTGTGCGTTCTTCACCGCAGCAGGGACGACAGACAGTTAATTTTTTTGTAAACAATCAGCAAAAATCACTGCATAATTTTACCTTTTCATTCATTTCATTAGCTGTCGTTCACACTCCGTCCTCCCCCCATGTCCCAGACCCTGGCATATTCAATCTTTGCATTTAATTTTCACCTACACTTAACCAGTCGTCTTGTGTGGAGGATTCTTTTTTTTTTTCAGGAGGTGACAGAAGGAAGCGAGGGGGATAATGAGGGGAGGAAGAGGGAGAAGAGGGGACGCAGGGAGGAATAGCTGTCAGGCTGCAGACAAAAGCTTTGTTTGAAGTGTCAGTTGAACGACGCCGTGTGCGTGTGCGCATGTGTGTGCGTGAGAGAATGTGTTCAGACTGCATTAGACATCAGAGAGACATCAGCCGGCATTCTTGGAGAGACAAGGAGAGCGCAGAAGAAAGAGGGAGAGATTCTAAAAGCCATTTATATAAGAAAAAAACCCGGAGAATTTATGTTTTGGTGCCGGTGGATGAAGAGTGAAAACACAGGATATGGAAGATCAGTGTGTTTTTGTTTATGTTCAACACTGGAGCAGGTATTATAATGAGACGCCGACTTCAGACGTATTGTATCTTACAGCCAGGCTTTTATCCACATCAGACAAACAGTGACACTGATGGATAGATAAATAGACCGCGGCACGGAGTCGGGCCTCGCTGTGTTTATGAGCCCGACTCTTCAGAGGGAAGATATCAGTGTCACGCAGGCAGAAAGAAATCACACGCTATGTGCTTCACACTTTCACTGCTCCTTACATTTATTTATTTATTCATTGCATTTAAACAAACGTGACCTCAAAGGGAAAAAAAAACCAGGAGAGCATCCATCCACCGTCTCCACCCTCCGCCCGACTCCTACAGCCTGACAGCAGTGGCAGAGAGAGTGTGCATCGTGAAATTAAAGAAAATATCTCGTAGATACATCGCCGTTCTCTGTTCGCTCCATCAACACATTTAGATTTTTTTTTGCTATTATTGCTTAGAAATCAAGAGGAGCGCATTTGCTTCTGTGGATTTTCTGAAGGATGTCATTCTACTGTAATTCCCAAGGATAAAATTTTTAAAAAGCGTGTTTTTGTTTTGACCAAATCCTCAACGTTGCCGCTTCCAGAAGCTATTTCTGCTGGATTTCAACTCGCGATCCGTCGCGCAGTGTGATGACGTCACTGCCGTGTGATTGGTTGCAAACAACTGAGACTTCTGATTGGCTGGTGACGGACTGATGTAGCAATATTACGCACGCGAATCCTGTCCGCGTAAGTAGAGTCTCAAAAACACAAACTTGTGTGCACGCAGTTTTACAAATTAAAAGCACGATCTGGATTGCGCGTACGACAATTCACAAACATATTTTGACATATGAAGCTTTGTCTGTTCTTCTCAGAATACGTTCGCGGATCCGTTCTTTTTGAGACTATTCTGGCTCCATATATTAAAGACTAGTATAATTCATATTCCTAACTGATTCTTCTCTTCCTCTCTCTGATTGGCTCAGTCATGGTAGCTTCTCTCATCATCTCCCCTCGTCTGTCGGCCACTCTCTCCTTCTCTTCTCTCTTCTTTGTGGCCTGATATTTCTTTAATCTGTCTGATATTTCCATTCTCCAACTCTATTGTCACAAAACGGGGGGAGGGGGTGATACAGTCTGGGGGAGGGGGTGATACAGTGTGGGGGAGGGTTATTAAAGGAGCAAACATGTACAGAAATAATATAATAACACGACTCCTTCAGGGACCACAGTCGTACTTATCTCCTTGTAAGTGCTGAACTTTGCTTAAGGTCTGTGTGAACGGGACAATATGAAGCTGCAACCTGAGGCCTGGTGTCCCACGTTGTCACAGCCCAATATAATCTGTCCTACACATGGACGTCCTTGGTCGCTGTTTTTACAGAATATCTGAGCAACAAAGGAAATTACAAATGAAGCAATCTAGATTTTTTATGTTTCAGCTCATTTTTCTAAAGCCAATACTAGGATTTTTATTTTTATTACGCTGAGCTGCTTTTTCGTTCAATAAACAACAAATGTTAGCATCTCACAGAACCATCACAGATCTCATTTTTTGAAAAATAATTCAGTTCTTCACCAGTGCCATCACTCTGCTCTGGAATGGAAATTGCTTCATTTCTGACGCTCGACCTGTGTCTGTGTCTGTGTCTGTTTGTTCCCTCTTCTCCTCCACCTTCTCCACCAAACCCTCAACACAGTTCATCTGTACAGCAACGTCTTTCAGCGTCCAATCTGATACAAGAATCTAATTTTTTTTATTACAACATGAACAACAAAACCGACTGATTTCAGATCAGACCCAACATTTCTCTTCACCGGTTCAGCATCAGCCTTTGAAGCTTTTCACACTTCCTTCCCCACAAAGTATCAGTGAACTCTGATTACACCCAGTAGTTCTGATGCCGTGACGCACGGAGAGCTGCTCCACATCATCAGATTTCAAGATTTCTTTCCGCACAGCTTGATGTGTAAGTCCCTACTCTGCCTGAAGGGTGTTTTCATGTGGCAGCGAGCCCAGTCGCTTCCAAACTGCACCCTGGATAAAAAACAAAAAACGCAGCCGAGGATGAGGTTCATCACTGGAGGAAACCAGTGAGCGGTGGCAACAATGACACTATTCCCAACACTGAAATGTGTCACGCCAATTATTTCTCAGGAACGTGTTTATGCTCCAAGTCTGCAGGTCATTTCTGTGGCTTCCAACACAACAGATGACGCTCAATGGTAAGAAATGCTGTGAAAACTAATCTGACTGCTCACTGCAAGAGAAAATATATCACCCTCACATCGAGAAACTTCCCTTCTTCTAAGTTCTACCTGATTTAGACCACGGTCCCCACAACACTCACCTGTCCCCACATGAACCAAGACCAGGTATACACACACACACACATCATATTTAATCTGCAGCCTATTAGCTGATGAGAAGGAATTAGCGCTGGATGAATTAGTTAATTAGATAATGAAGGAACACTTGACTGCATCCTGTATGTGAACAGGAAAGAAAAGAGAAGATGATCAGATAACAGGGTGAGGGAGGGAGACTAAAGATGGAGAGGAAGGGAGGGACGCAGGGAGGAGCATCTGGTGACGTTAGCATCAGCCTCACTGCTATGGCAGCCGAGCTGTGGAGACATGGGTAATAACACACACACACACACAGACACACACACCTGCAGCGTGAGGCGGCAGTAAATCACCAGGGCGGGAGGAGACAGAGAAAGATTAGAGTCTGTCTGCATACTGTCCCACAACACACTGCTGTGAGGGGGGACGAGGTGGACGATGAGGGGGACAATGACTCAGGACTAAACCAAGAAAAAAAAAATTGTGAGAAAATACATTTTGATTGTATTAACAAGGTGTGTTTTTGAGAACTAGTGCGTTCTAGTACATTTTTGCAACATTTTGTAACATTCTTACTAATAATAAGTGGCAGTGGTGGCCTAGTGGTTAAGGAAGCAAACTGTGTCTGGAAGGTTTCAGGTTCGAATCCACCACCTGCCCAGTTTCCACTCAGGTTATCTGATTGCAACTCCATCCCCAACCCACAAAAAGTCCAGTCACTCAGCAAAGGAAGGCTGACAGTTTGAAGCAGTGTGATTTGGGTGGCATAGTGGGCCAGATCAGGCCCGCAAGCCAACCATTGATAATCCCTGCCTATCTTCAGGGTTCACCTCCTCAGTTGGTTCCTTCCAGTGGACTCACCACCAACAACAGGTTCCCGAGTGGACGCTAAGCTACAATAGGACTTGAGTGGTGAACATGGAGACTGTTGGTAATGGATAAGTGGATGAAGATGGATGGACGGAGGAACAGGTCACTAGAAAGGTTTGATTTCCTATCCTGCCCAGAAGTATCTACAGAACCTGAACCCAGGTGGTTTGGGCTTGGGTCCAAACTCATTTCCCACTGATTAATGTTCAGCCACGCTCTGAATAATCGACCCGACTTCACCATACGCTCCAGCTAACACCAACAAATGGGTCTGAACACAAGCGTGGTCCACATTATGGTTGTAGTTTTTCCTAACCCTAAGGACAGAGGACGTTACCAACCCTGTAAAGACCTATGTGACAAATCCGGGTTTGTAAATGTGGGCTATATAAATAAAATTTGTCGCCCCCTGTTGGTTCCCAGATACTTTCTTTCTTGTCTATTCATTTATTCATCTTCCTTCTCTCATGTCTTGACGAGCCACAGTAGAACAAGTCTCCATGACTGGCACCCAAATCACACTCCACCATACTGTTAGCTGGAGGTTATGAGGGTCTGGATGGTGCAACCTGGCAGTTGGTGGAATTGAACCTAAAACCCTCAAGTGCACTACCATAACCACCAGGCCACCACTGTCACTCTGTCTTGTTTGAGTAAATGTATATATATATATTTATATATATATATATATACATATATATGATTGTGTACAGTATATAGAGTGTCAGCTGGAGGAGCAGTTTCCAGGGTCTTTGGTTTTTTCTCTCTTCACTTTCCCACCCACACCTCCTCGTCCTCCCTCTCCTGACTTTCTTGTTTTTCTCCTGCTGAGCTGCTCCTGACACACCAATCACAGCCGTGTGCAACTGCTGCCACACAAAAGCATACACGGGAAACAAGCTGAAGAAAACAACAAAATCAAAACCAACAACACTGGGACGCATGCGACCGCAAGTATTGTTTTGCAACCGTGTTCAAATTAGCAAGCGCCTGCATGTCTCCCACCTCACTAAATGGCAAGAGAGGAGCTGCAGGGAGGGAGGGAGGGGGAGCGAGGGAGGGGGGACGGAGGGGAGCTCAAGCCGGTGCCGAGGAGGGGGAGGAGGTGCAGCCCATTCATCGATCGCCTCCGCCGCTGAAATGTTAATGCTAATCGTATAACCGCTCTCTCCGGCGGTGCCTCGCACTCCAGTGGCAGCTCCAATTAATCTTGCTGTGGCGCGTGACCCCGGAGCCGCGAGCTGGGGCCCCGCTCGCCGCTGCTTATGTAATTACACCGCCCAGTGTGTAATCACCTGGCCCTAATCCCTCTGGGCCAGCAATTAGCCCCGCCACGCACGGTTCCAGCAGGCTACGCCGAGGCACCCAAAACTCCCATCATCCCTGCAACAGCTCCCGCATGACAAACACCCATCACCACCACCTCCGCCCCCGCCCGGCCGCCCAATCTCTCCTGATATTCCATCTCCTTCCTCCTCTTCCTCTGCCTACCAACGGCTGGCGTAAGCCCGCAGATGAAAAACGGTCAATTAAAGCTGCATGACTGAGGCTGCCAGGCGTCTGCGCCACCATAATTAGGCCTAATCACGGGGAGCGGAGGAGAGAGGGAGTGAGAGACGGCGGGGGGTGGTGGTGATGGTGGTGGGGGGGTGAGTTTGTGTCTGACACTCCCTTCCTCCATCGCTCCCCGTTCTTACTCCTTTTATAGGAGGTAATTTTCAGGGAGGAGTGGCAGACGTTAGTTGTTTTGCCGCGTGTGCGCGTCCGTGCGTCTGAGTGTAGTTTCCTCTGTTTTTGTCCTGTTTTTGCATCTGGTTGGAGGAAAAAAACGCACAAACATGACGTAAAAGAACAAGAATATGAAAAAAAAAAAAAATGCGTCACCTAGTTTTTCTCTAAAAAATTTCATATTCACAAGGCAGGGGTGTAATCATGAAAACAGACTGTATATCACAGGCCGAACGTCCCCACAAACATACAAACACACACACACACACACTTCCTCTCTCCCTCTCTTCCTTCTTCCCCTGCTGCCTGCAGTGAGGCCAAGGGCTCCTGGGGAATTCACTGTTGTGTGACGACCTGTCAGAGTGGCGACACTGAGTGTGTGTGTGTGTGTGTGTGTGTGTGTGTGTGTGTGTGTGCGTGTGCACGCCCGAGCGACAGGGCTGCCCTTAATGATGGGAGCGTGGGGGGATTAGGAGCGCCGCGCGGCCGCCTTCGGCTCCTTCTCCGCAGGAACACATTTACACAGGAAGCTCATTAAAATGGATGAGGCTCCTTCCACGCTCATTCTCTCTCTCCCTCTCTTCCTCCCTCTCTCTCT
Source organism: Paraplagusia blochii (assembly GCA_016785265.1). Classification (NCBI taxonomy): domain Eukaryota; kingdom Metazoa; phylum Chordata; class Actinopteri; order Pleuronectiformes; family Cynoglossidae; genus Paraplagusia; species Paraplagusia blochii. Next base: position 145,780 of record JAFBJS010004584.1, read on the forward strand.
CCCTCCCTCTCTCCCCCTTCATGCCTCCTCTTCTTCTATCCTTATCTCAAACTCTCTGGATCTTTTCACTCCCTATTTTAGTTCATCGCTTTCTTTCTCTCGCTCCTACATTGCGTCCTGTCACCATCTCCCTTCTTCATCCCCTTTTAAAGATTCCATGTTTTCCTCCCTCCCTCCTTCTCCTCTCTCCTCCTCACTCTCTCCCCTGCCCCCCCCCCCCGTTCCCCCCCGAGTTCTTACTCCATGCCTCCCCTATTTGCCTTGCAGATGCTCGGTGAGCTTAGTGCCATTTAAGGCCAGACAAATGGAGCACCAGGCTCTAAGCCCATCGAGCGGCCCTAATGATTTGTTTTTAACAATGGACCCTAATGGGCCTCAGATAATCAATGATGAGGGGTCGATGGAAAGGTGAGCCGTAGAGAGGCTGAGTGAGGCCGGAGGATCTGTCTCTCTGCCTTGGTTCACCTCCTCGTTTCTTTGCTTTTATTCCAAAAAAATATAATTTTTTATATTAATATTTACTACTAATGCATCGTCATCTCTGTTTCCTAAAAGATTTACAATTGTTTCAACACAAAATGTGGTCATCCTGGATTGTTTTCCCAAACTTTATGTCCAAGGATCTCTTTCCTTTTTCCAATAATGTCCCCCGATTTATTATTTTCTTATTTATTCTTGTATTTTCTGGAGAGAATTCTGTTCTGGTCTGAGTGAAGCCAGGACAGGTGGAGGATCTGGGGTTTCATGAAGCGACAGACGACATAGAGCGACATGTCTACGGTAACTTACAGTAGACGTTTGTGACGCAACAATGGGTCCAACATCGTCCCCTATTAATATAATCTTTGTCACATGATAACAGACTGTGGTCTGTTATCATGTGACTCCGTGATCCTGGTTAGGGTGGATGAAGATGGATGGATAGATAGATAGATAGACAGATAGATATATGGAAGGATGGATGAGTAGGTGGGTACGTGGATGGATGGTTGGATGGATGGATAGATAGGTAGGTAAGTAGATGGATGGATGGATGTATGGATGAGTAGGTAGGTAGGTTGGTAGGTAGGTGGATGGATAGGTAGGCAAGTAGGTGGATGGATGGATGGATGCATGAATGGATGGATGGGTGAGTTGCTGAGTAGGTAGGTTGGTGGATGGATAGGTATGTAAGTAGGTGGATGGATGGATGAGCAGGTAGGTAGATAAATAGATGGGTATATAGATGGATGGATGGATGGATGGATGGATAGGTAGGTAGGTGGATAGATAGATAGATAGATAGATAGATAGATAGATAGATAGATAGATAGATGGAAGGATGGAAGGATGGATGAGTAGGTGGGTACGTGGATGGATGGTTGGATGGATGGATAGATAGGTAGGTAAGTAGGTGGATGGATGGATGGATGGATGGATGGATGAATGAATAGGTAGGTAGGTGGATAGAAAAACAGATAGATAGATAGATACAGTAGATAGATAGATAGATAGATAGATAGATCTATCTGCAGTATTCTACTGTTTTTCTTGGATCACCCTTCATGTGGGTGAGGTGAGGAGCCAAACCTTCTCCCGTTCCCCAGGTTTACTCCACTTCACTGAAGGTCAGTGAGATGAAGAGGAGGTAGGGGGTTGGTGGGTGTGGGAGGGCAGGGGAGGGGAGGGTAGGGGAGGAGGTGAGGCCTGGTTAACTCTCCCCGATCCTGTGTGGCTAATTACCCCGGTGTGTTGCTGTGGAGCAGCTCCAGCTCAGTGACTACAGACTCAGTGGAGCAGCGGCCACACACGTGCAAATGAGCAGACAGATCCACACAAACAAGGCTGAAGCCAGAGCAGGCGACCAGCTTGAAAATGGAACAAACACACACACACACACACACACACACACACACACATCGTCCTACAAACACATATAAACAATATACTTATTAACCCCCACAGCCTTCCAACGTAGGTAGCGCACGGCCGTTCTACTTCCTGCCCCGCCCCCCACCCTGCCAGCCCCCATCCTCTCCGGTCTCTAACCGTATCTCACACACACACATACACACACACACGTCCACACACACAGACACACACCCTCCCCCCCCGCTGCCGCACCGCCGGCCCATTATCGATCCCCCGCCCCTCACCGCGCCACATAAATAATCGACAAGCAATTACCCGCCCACTCCCGCTGCCCCGGGCTTTGTTTGGGAGGAGCAGGGGCCAGAGGGGGGGAAGGGGAGAGGAGGAGGAGAGAGGGAGAGAGCAGGCGTGCAGCTCCACAGTGGGAGCCGAGAGGTTATTGGATCCTGGGTTCAGCCGTACACTCTGAGATGAACACACACACACACACACACACACACACTCACACACACATAGATTATGTGCACATACAATAAACATGGCCTGCAACTGAATGAAGAAGGCAGAAATATAGGAAACAGGCGAGGAGAAGGGGAGGAGGTGCAGAGGTGGTGAGGTGGTCTGCTCCTGTATGTGTGCCGGGCCGCTATCAATGATTGATAACACCGGGATCACAGGGAGGAGGTGCTGGGAGCTGGGTGCAGGTGCTGACATTGGTCTCACCACCATCTGCCTGCCTGTCTCACCTGTCGGGGTAATGTGCGTCCCGGTGCTGCGGCAGACCTTGCTTGCGTCTCTGGCTGGATGAAGACGAGCTGCCCGCTGTGGGGAGGTGAGCTTCCAGAACCGCGGGGTTCCTCATGGCTGCAGCCAGCGCCTCCTGGCGAGCACGGAGGATCTCTGAGTGAGGAGAGAGGAGGAGAAGAGGGGGGAGGACAGAGGGAGAAATATGGGGGAGGACAGAGTTGATTGGACGGACATGAAGAGGGAGAAGGAAAGAAGGGAAATAAAAAAATAGTTAATATTTCAGATTTTTCATTCACACTCAATGAAAACAGCCGTGTGGTTAGCATGAACGCCTCGGGAGCTAAGAGAGTCCTGGGTTCGATTCCTAGGACCACTTTCACTAAACACAAAGTCCAGAAAAATGCTTTAAGCCTCTTTGACACCATCTATCGGGGAAATGTTGGCTTTGCAGGAAAGAAGGATAATGAAAATATAGATTAAAAGTCTGGCGGGCCAGATTGTAACACCAAACGGGCTGCATCCGGCCCCCGAGCCTTAGTTTGCCCAGGTCTGGTTTAAAGGGAGAAGTGACTCAGGTTAAAACTTGTTCCAAATGAAGGTTCAACAAACTTCAGTAAAGACTTGGTCAAAGGTTGGACACCGGTCAATATCAATCAATAAAGACGTTTTTGACGCATCTTGGTGCGTCATGAGTTGGCCTGCCCTCTTCTCTAGAACCTCTGCCCTCCACCTCTCTCCTCCTCCATCTTTTTCTCCTCTCCCTCCCTCTCTCTCTCTGTGTTTGCCTCTTTCCCTCCCGCTTGCCCTCGCAGGAGAAGGAGACACCAGGAGACATGGCTTCTAATGAGAGAAAAATCCATCCTGCCCTCTCTCTGCCTCAATCTATCTCCGCTTCTCCTCCTCCTCCCCCTCCTCTTCTCCCTCCTCCTCCTCCTTCTCCGCACACACAGGCACACACACTTTTTTAATTAGACAGATCCCTCAGGAGCTGGGGGCCATTTCCGCCGCCGGTGCGGGTGTGATGTGTGTCTGTGTGATTTAGGTGCTTGTGTATTGGTGCCTGACTGCGTGTTTGTGTGTGTGCTGAAGCAGCTGAGCGGGCGCCGGGGCGGGAGGGGAGGAGAGGGGAGGAGAGGGGTGAGGCGACAGATATTAATGCGGCCCAGCTCCGGTGTATCGATCTGTTTGCTGCGCCAGGCCGCAGGGGACTGGGCTGGCGGCAGACAAGGGTGTTTGTGTGTGTCTGTGTGTGTGTGTGCGCACACACTCCGGGTCTCCAGTTCCCTCTGATCCTTCCCTTATCTCCCGGCTCTCTCCCCCTCTCTCTCTCCCTCCTCCTCCTCCTCCTACACACACACAGCGGCGGTGTGTGCTTGCATACATGTGGCCGCGGTCGGAGAGTTGACCTTTAGGAGTGGACTGTGTTCTAACTCCCACCTCACCAATTATGGTGGAGACAGTGTCAGGTGAAGGGAGCCTCAGGTGAGACGGAGCTGCAGGAACATAAAGTTTGGAGACGGTGTCCAGAAGACACATTCTGAAGAGGAACGGTCGATGACGGCAGCAGAGATCCCAGGACATCCTGCTCTGCTCTGCTTCAGTGAAGCCACGACACAAAGACCAGGTTCAACAACATTTGGTTTCAGTTAGGAGTGAATACAGATCCACAACCTGGAACCTCAACGGTCGACTTACGGACTATTAGACTTCTCTGATCCAGGACAGATCTTCACTCTGGACCAGTTTTTGACTTTGTTTGTGAAGATTCTCATTCATTCAGGTCACGATGTCCAAAGAGTTTGGACTGGGACAATCATTGGACTTCTTTTTGCAGTTGAAAAATGTTTCGTTCCTCAATTGAGGAACTTCATGAGTTCTTGTGACTGTCTGAATCTATCAACCTCAAACCGATAAAGCTTTTAAGTTCTGGGTTGAGAATCCTTCAACTTCAAGAAGCAAACCACTTGCTTCCAACCACTAGACCAGTGGTTTCAAACTCAAATAGGTTGAGGACCACTGACCCCACTGTCATTTCGCCAAAGGGCCACATTAGCAGGTATTGCTCAATACAGGAGACAAAAATGGTGGAAATTAAATAAAAAAAATCAGTTTCCCACCGTAATACAACACTTCAGACCAGTCTTGTACTTAGTGCATCCAAAAAAACCCATTCTTTAGCATTGACTTGCAGTAGAATCCTTCTATAAAATCTTGTGGACATCAGACTGGGGGCCACAAAATATTGCCCTGCGTGCCCCAAATGGCCCACGGGCCGCATGTTCGGCACCCCTGCACTAGACTATTTGGACTGATTTTTTGTGTATCACAAATTCAATCATTTCAGATAAGGAAGTAGGTTTAACTTCAGCAAAAATCCTAGTCCACTGTGTCAAACATACCTTCATTGGACATAATCCAGTCCTTGTCCAACCTGTTCCACTAAGAACCCTAACTGTGGCTGCAGGTTTTTTTTGCTCCAACCAATCAGCAACACACCAGAGATGACCGGTTTAATCAATTAATCTCAGTCATCAGACAGCTGATTGGTCCAACTATGGTCTCTTGATTGGTTGGTACAAAAAAAAAAAACAGCAGCAACACTGGACCCTGGAGGAACAGTTTGGACAAATTGACCAAATAAGAGCAATTTCCAGTTCAGTAACTATTCTGGTTTAACTGAATTTACTTTATCATTGAATCACATTCAGCTTTTTTTCTCTTGTTCCCTGTTTGCTGACAACAGCTTAATATTAGACTTTTGTCTTTTCTGTATTTGTTTGTTTATTTATCTTCGACTTCCAGCTTACTTGCAAAAACTCTATAGTTTTGAGAAGGATTTTTAGAATTAAATAGAAATAAACATAAAAAAAAAATCTGTTAATGCCCCATCAGAGCCCATCTATCCATCTATCTCTCTGTCTCTGTCTGCCTGTCTCTCTGTCTGTGTCTGTCTCTGTGTCTCTGTCTGTGTGACTCAGTATTTCCACAGCTGCTGGTCAGGGGAAAGTCCAAACGGAGGAAACAAACGCACACAAACTCCCGAGTTATTTCAGGAGATCCCAGTTTACCGCTCACACCATCGCTTCTATCCCGTCCACGTTTCTCGCTGTCATCATTCCCGGAGTTGGACCCAAATCTCCTTCACTTAAGCCAGGTTTTCCCCTCAGCAGGACGGAACACAGGAGTGCTGCGTTGCTGGAACTTGGCTTAGGTCACGTGATGGATTTGTCCGACTGGCAGGTGCACAAAAAGTCAACATGCATCTGCCCCAGTTAACGTAGTATGAGAAATGAGCATCTTTTCAGGAAGTGGTATTTAACCAGCAGCCAGCAGTCCAGGGGTGGAGGTGGTGGTGGTGGTGGTGGTGGGGGCATGTTTGTCACATTTAATCTGCGTCACTGTCTGTACTTCGGCCAGACACACAGCGGGGGTTTCCATCTCTCTAGGAGGGGAACGGCGCCATGTTTGTGACCTTGGTAAACGCAAAAGAAAGAATGACAACTGTCAGCCAGCGGGTACTGTATGTGGTGACACTGAGGGGCAGAAGAAGAAGAAGATGAAGAAGAAGAAGAAGAAGAAGAAGAAGAAGAAGAAGAAGACATTTTAAAGCCCAACTAAACGACAACAAAACAAACTGATTTCCCAGAGTACGTCTGATGCCAACGCTGGATCAAAGTCTTAAGATCATCTCATTTTATTGTCTACTTCCTACAGGAAATGACATCACTCCTTCTACTGGTATTTTAGATCCAATTATGACAATAAAAAAACACCTCCTGTTTCACAACTGATCTTAAAATGAAAAACTCATCAAATCCCATGGATAAAAAATAAGTTTTGCTACAAACTCTGCTGAGGACCTCACTGATGAGGAGGAGGAAGAAGAAGAGGTCACTAACATCCATCCATCCATCCATCCATCAGTTCATCCATCCATCCATCAGTCCATCTGTCCATCCATCTATCAGTCCATCCATCCATCCATCCGTCCATCAATCCATCCGTCCATCCATCAGTCCATCCATCAGTCCATCTGTCCATCCATCCATCCATCCATCATTAATTCATCAGTCCATCCATCAGTCCATCCATCCATCTGCCAGTCCATTTATCAGTCCATCCATCCGTCCATCCATCATCCATCCATCCATCCATCCATCAGCCCGTCCATCCATCCATCAGTCCATCAGTCCATCAGTCCATCCATCCATCCATCATTAATTCATCAGTCCATCCATCCATCCATCCATCCATCCATCAGTTCATCAGTCCATCCATCCGTCCATCAATCCATCCGTCCATCCATCAGTCCATCCATCAGTCCATCTGTCCATCCATCCATCCATCATTAATTCATCAGTCCATCCGTCCACCCATCCGTCCATGAAGTCATTTATCTAATTTTAGTGATAAACCTCAGTTTAACAGGTTTCTGATCGATGTGAACGCTGCGTCTAACTGCAGGAGACAAAACAGGATAGTTCTCCAACAGCCCTTCTCCCCCTCTCCCCCACTCCCTTTACTTTCATCTGGATCATCTCTAACCCCCCACCTCCTCTCCTCTCTTTCTTTTCTCTCCCCTTTCATCATATGAAGAAGGGGGAAGCCCTCCTGGCCATCTCTACAACCCCTGCCATCCTTCCACCGCAACCTCTAATTTCAGCTGCGACTCCCCTCTACATCTCCTCTTTTTTTTGCCCATCAGGTCCAGAGAGAGCCTCTCAAAACACACACACAGACACACACACACACACACACACACACACATGCAGCCAGTGAGTTCCTCCTCACACTTGGCCCTTTCAATGCACACACATTTTTCTGTGCCCTACACTTCAAAAACATGAAAAGATGCTCTGCAGGGACCAGGGCTAAAGCAGGAGGTGGAGGTGGGGGTGTGGGGTTGAGGGTGAGGTGAGCAGAGAGAGGGAGGCTGGTATTAAAATGTGGTGCTTGAGAGAGGGAGACGTATAAGGGACGGCGGTGGAGGTGGTGTTTGGTGCTCAGTAGGGAGGAAGAAAGGGTCAGTGGAGGCCCCGGCCCGCCTGGGTCAATGTCAAGGGGTCTCTGAGTGAAGAGGTCCTCAGGAGACAAAACAGCAGGAGCTTGGTTCCACCTCTTTGACTGCGTATATCTGAGAGCTGCAGCTTCCTCACAAGGTCCAACTGTTAATTAGAGACTAAGTGGTTGAGAGCGCGGTGTGATCATGGATGATGAGCGTCGTCTACGTAATCCTGAGAACTGGCAGGGAGCGGAGGGAGAAGGTTGCCAGGTTTGGAACAGACAGAGGTGGAGGGTACGGTGGTCAGGTGGTGTCGTTGGACACTGTCTGGACAGAGAATTTTCTATGATAGGATGATGATGAGGATATAATTCTCACTCCTGTTGGTTTGTCATGACCGGAAAGACAACTGTGGGACACTGTACACCTGGGTCTTGTCCTAACTCTGTGTAAACTCCACGACTTGAGCCACAAGACGCAACCAAAAGTCAGAGAGAATCACTGATCCTCAAACAACTGAAAAATCATGGCAAGATCGCAGCACAATTGTAAGATGTCTGTGTAGATTCTCATTCGAACCAAAATTTCTTCCCAAAAGTTACTTTGAAGTCAACTGGACATAGTTGAGGACGTATCACCTGTCATCCAAGAGACGTCTTCAGTTCTGAAGAAAAACAGAGCTGAAGAAGCCTCTTGAATGAGAGGTGAAAAGTCTTCAAGAAACCTACTTTGTCCAGTTGTCTTCAAACTAACAAATTTTGCACAAATTGGAACATTCATTCATTCATTCATCTTCTGTCTGTTGCCTGGTCGCAGGTGCAGTTGGCACCACCCAAATCACATTGCACCATATTGTGAGCTTTCCTGTGGGTGGTGAGCCCACAAGAAGCTTCCTTTCCTTAACCACTAGGCCACCACTGCCGACAAAATTCTAACAATAAACTTTAAAATTATTCAAACTACAATTGAGTTGTGAGTTGGCCGGAAAAAAAACTTAAATAGTGGTCGTAGCAAAATGGTTGATGGAGTAAAACCAAGAACCGTTGACGGCTCCACACAGAAATCATTTGCTAAACAAATGTTTGAATCCCGTTTAGGGCGGTTGACTTCCAGTGAGATCGCCACCTGCAGGAAGGTACGATACAGTGCAATGTGATCAGGGTGGCGACTGTTTCCCCGGTGACATGGTAACGGACAAGCAGTTGAAAAATGGATAAATGGATGGTATTTGCTAAAAAAATATATACTATGGTCAAAAAGACAATACTCTGCTGAAACTGGTAAGAAATGAACTGGAATTTTACAAAATAAAAACTAACTAAAGTACTAACTAAAGTCAAAATTAACAGAAATAATCCCCAAAAATGTAATTAACAGTATAATCAGATGTCAAAGTTTGTCAAATTAACATTAAATAAAAAAGAACTTACTAAAAGTAAAGAAAGAAAACACTAAAAGTTGCCCATAAATGCGAGAAGAGTTAACAGAACTGAATATTAGAGTAAGAATAATGAACAAGATTAAATTTAACCAACTAAACAATAGTGAAAAGATAACCTGGTAAAAGTTAAAATACAAAGAACACAACACAAAGAAAAGACCACACCCTATTAAAAGCTCAGAAACAAACTAAAATAAAAAAAAACAAAAAACATAACTTAAAGGTTTGTTTTTAAATCAAAAAGTTAGCCAAAAGTAGCTTAGAATAAATCCCCAAAAATGTAACTAAAGGTTAAAGTTTGTCAAAATAGTAACATTATATCTGAAAAATAACATTAAAAGAAAGGTAAGAAAGTGTTAAATGTTTGCCATAAATACAAGAAAAGTTAATAGAACTTTTTAATCTAACAATAATGGACCAAAAATAAGATACTGTGTAACTAAACTAACCACTTAATAGTGAAAGGATAACCTGGTAAAAGCTGTTATCTTATATTATCCTTCATCCCACAAAAAAACTTCTAGTTCCTCCTCATTCAGATTCCTCCACATGTTCCAGTTCTTGTTCCAGTTCTTGTTCCAGTTCAGATCTAAAGTGACTGCAGAGAGACTTGAGTTCAGAGGAAGCAGAAATGTGTGGAAACTATCAAACCCTTTCAATGTGTAAGTAAAGAAAAGGCGGTGAGTGTGTGTCTGCGCTGCGCCTGAGCGTCTGCCTCACACCAGAGAGGATTCTGGGAAAGGAAAGCCAGCGATCAGACTGCACCCCGGGCCATAAAACCCCCACAATGCACTGCATCTTTCCTCTAACTCCTCTAAAACACCAGGAAGAGGCAATTAAAGCTTTTATAGGCTTCGCCCCCTAGATTTGCAGCTTGCAATTAAAAATCATTACTAATCAAATAAAAATAAAAGTATCTCAAACTAGGAGTCAGGAGCCGAGGCATTGATTGGATTTATGCTGCTGTGAAAAAAAACGCTCGTAAAGACGAGTGGGTCTTTATGTCGGAGTCGTCGCTAAAACATGAGGAATATTTGACATTTAACGACGGAAAGATTCCACGTTAATGTAAAGAAAAGATGCAAAACCGGAGGGAACTTTCCTGATTTTCCTCTTCTCCCACCGAACTACAAATCTGTCAGGGAGAGACCGGTGAATTTTCATTGTCTGTGAAAAATTGGAAGAAGCCTGGACGCACTGATGGTTCTGTGAGGGCTGAGAGATTTAGAGCTCTGGCAGGCATCCAGTCAGAGCTTCCGGATCAATTGTGGCGTTGATGCATGCGAACGCCTCGTGGGTGTTAACAACGCAGAGCCACGGTGGTCAGAAATCACACTGAGTGACGCTTTGACACTGGGTGGGCAAGAGCCACAAATAGAAATGTCAGCCGTCTGCTGAGGCCGAGCTTTGACAATGGCAGCAGTGTGGCACACACCTTCACATGGAACCCTGAACACAGCACTGCTCTCTGGGGTTACAAAGCAGATCAGCAGCCTGGTGACTCGGTGACAAGTGAGGGAGGACTTTTTTATAGCAGCTGCTCAAGTGCTTCCACAAGAAACTCTCTTGGTTTGAGTTGTTTCAAACTTACTCTCAAGTTACTTCACAACAAAGGAGAAGAGACAGAGGGAAGTACCTGAAGATCTTTCATGAGTCACCTCTTACCGCTGCAGATGGAAACACCACACCACCCTGACTTTCTTATTTCAGTGTAGAAGTGTGAAAAGATGAGGTGTTCGTGGACTGACCGTGGCCGGGGAGGCCCATGCTGCTCGCCAGTTGATAGAGTCGCTGCTGCTGCTCTTCGTAGGAGCCTTGTTCACTGAGCGCTGACATCACGCGTCTGTAATGTTCCTCGGGACTGAAGTGGCTGCTGCCGGCCTCCACCACTGGACTCTGGGAGTTTTCTGAGGAGAAGACAAGACATTTATTGTATCAAATAACCACAGGTTCTGACCGACTGACATTGCATTATCGGCTGCATGAAGAAGAACTGCCGCCCAAATGACACCGCACTTCAGCCCCTCGTGAACCTTCCTGCAGGTGATGAGCCCACATGAAGGATCTGCCCTAACTGGGATTTCAATCTTGTCCAGGAAGTCCACCCTGAAGTTCTACACCTTTGACTTTGAGATATTGACTCTGGGCTAAAGCATCGTAAGCAGAATTATGATAGGACTTATTTTTTTTACATATATATATTTCCATATAATCACACCAATAATTGAGGAAAAATGTAATTAAATATAATGTCAATAAGAAGAGAGGATCATGAAAAATGAGGTCAAAACTATGAAGAGATTAGATAAAATGCAAAACAAACAAAAAACTATTAAAATAAGTCAATGTTTCAGCTAACAGTTGGCAGAAATTACTGCAAAATTAGCTAAAATGTTAATTTTATTGTCTAAGGATAAATTAGTGTCAGCAGTGGTGGCCTAGTGGTTAAGGAAGCAGACTTGGATCCGCAGGGTTTCAGGTTCGATTCCACCAGCTGCTCTGAGCATAGCACCGTCATGACCTACATAACTTCTTGTGGGTTCACCACCCACAGGAAGGCTCACAGTATGGTGCAGTGTGATTTGGGTGTCAGTCGCGGAGACTGCTTCCCCCGTGAGACCTGGTATCATATAAGAAGACGAAGACAGATGAATGAATGTAGAGCGAGACAATAAATCCTACCACTGCCAGAACGCTCATGATATTCTCATGGACAGGTCTGCGTCTCTCACCATCGGTCAGTATTCTGCTCTAACCTCTGTCCCTGGTGTGGACTTAATCCCGTCCACTGTTGAGCTACATTTATAAAAACCAATCCTCATTAGAGAAGACTGTGATCCTTCGTCCTAACAGACCTGCGGAGTGAAATAAGGACAGGACTCTGGTGAAGCTCTCTCTCTTCCTCTGACATGGGAACCTGCTCCGAGCATGAGCGAGAAGACCGACCTCCACGTATCATTTATTAAGGAGAGAGCAGTGATGGAGTGTGAGTCTCTGTGGATGAAGTCGTACACATGTGGGCATGTATTGTTAATGGCCTGGGCCTGACCTGGACTCGAACTCTCGGCTGCAGCGTCAGGAGGCGCCGCGCTGCGACCGCCAACAGCTGCACAGGTACGAGAGTCAATTAGTGAGCGAGAGCTCAACGTTATTAACGCAGCTTCATCACTGTGAGGATGAGTGTGCTGTGGTGTGTAGATGATGCTGTGTGAAATATCCATCAAAGTGTCACTCCTCACTCCTGACCTGCCTCCTCCTCCTTCTCCTCCTCCTCCTCACTCCTTCCCCCTGTCAATAGTAACATGATCTAAGGTAAGGGCGGTGGGGGATACGGGGCAGCGGTTAGGGAGTTGGAGGAGAAGCCGAGGAAAGCGGGGGGTTATTTTTACCACCCTCCTTCTGACTGAAACCTGAGCCTGGCCCCAGGCAGGCGAGCAGGAGCGGCGCTGAGGTGCGGAGGTGATGAGGAGGAGGAGGAGGAGATGGGCGGGGAGGAAGCACGCAAGCATCCCCGTCGCCACCGCCAAGCTTTTGGCAAATCCACACTAGCCTGTGCGCTTGTGTGTGTGTTTGTGTCTGAAGTTTTTTTTTTTTTTTTTTTTTTTTTTTTCTACGCTCTTTAAACTTTTTTTTTTTTTTCCTACGCTCTTTAAACACAGCAGGGGGCGTCGAGTTCACAGCTGAAATAAAAGCAGATGTCATTTGCGCAGCAGCATCCAATCCCTCTGGCTCCGTCCCTACGCTACGCTTTCATTCTCTGCCCGCGAAGACGCTTCTCCACCTGTTTCAGTCATTAACTGATAGTGAGTTGGTGTCGTCGGAGACGGAGGCGAAAAGATGAAACACAGACAACACACGTAAAAATATCGAGCTCAAGGTTATGAGGGACAATCAGAAAAGATCCTAGTTGGTTGAAGATGGTTCTCTAGACAATATTTCACCTCTCATCAGATCTGCCAAACAGAACTCTTCAACCTGGACCTGGACGACTGAGATCCTTCAGAGATACGATTAGGACACCTGTCTCTTATACACATCTGACAGTGAGAGCAGCTATGATGAGGTTGAATGGTGGAAAGTGAATGATCGCTCCGACAAAGCCCTGCAGTTTTGTAAAATTGAGGCTGGTTGGTGCATGTGTGACAGGGGTGAGAGAGAGGGAAGGTTTTGAAGATGTCAGTGTGACCGGCAGGAATACATGGTTTGACAGCAACAAGATGTGTATAAGAGACAGCTTCTACGCCCACACACCAGTCTCTGTCGGCACTAAAGAACACTGGCTTGTGCTCCTATTTTCTGTCTTCAATTTATTTTAATATTTATCAACCAAGTCCTACAGTTTGTCTTGAAAATCGAGGAAGATTTTCAGTCGTCCAGGTCGAGGTGGAAGTGTTCCACATCCAGAAAACATTATGTCAGTGTCCTGATATTTTTTTCTTCACCTCTGCTGGTGGGAGGAACAGAAGTTTAACTAGAAGGGACTTGATCATCAAACAAAAGTTCTTCCACAACTTGGGACTTGGACTTGAATTTGACTCGACCAACAGAATTAACTCGGTTACACGTCACACTCTGAGGACTCAGCTTCAACTTTTCGCCTGTGACTCCAGTTCTTATCAGTTGACATCCTTGACTCGACCGTGGACTTGAAAACTTGGGAACTCTCAACTTTATTTCCGTGACGCAAACTCTCGCTTGAAACTTCTGTGAATCAGAGTCTGAATCACTACCTCGAGAAATCATCTCAGACTTGACTTGAACTTGGACTCGAACTTGGATTTCAACATCTTTGACACGTGTGTGTGTGTGTGTGTGTGTCTGTGTGAGGAGCTGTGGTTGAATGTGTGGTGAGCCGTCCTCGGTCTTGTTCTACTGTATAATGCATCAGACAGGAAGTCTTCCGCAGGAGTCCACAGGGACAGTGGCCACGCTGGCTCCTCACGGGGAGCCCGGCTTCACACCACACTGGGGAGACATTAATAATGAAGGACGGCGCCTGCATCCCACTGCACCAGGGGACGCTGTCTTACTGCGGTGTGTGTTGGACGTGTCCGTCACACAGAGTGAATTAAAATTTAACAGAGATGTGTTTACGTTAAAGCGGTCGACGCCGACACTGATACTTGTCCTATGAAAACAGCAGGTTATGGAACATATTCTTTATCAGCTCTACGTGTTCTACGTTTTCATTGGAGCCGCATCTGCAGCAGAAACCAGTTCCAAAGTAAACGGTTCTAAAGTCCGACTGCAGGACGACCGAGGTCGGTGAGACGCTGATGGAAAACAATGGGAATAAAACACACAAAGAACTCGGAGATTTTAATTCAGCATAAGAAAAATAAAACCAGATCTTTGACTTCGTACAGTCGTGTCCGTGGTTTCCTCCGCCTTCTTACTGGTGTTGAAACCACAGGACATGGACGTAGATGAACAAAACCTCCAGAATTGCAGCTAGTTTTCTTTTCCTTACATTTTTTGGGATTCAAACCTGCCATCATTTTAATGCAAAATGTAATTTTATTTTTTTTTCTCTCTCAACCTTTGTATATATATAAAGTATAATACTTTAATGTGTGTATTAGGGTCACCTTTAGTCAGTTACTGTGATTTTTACTATATAAAATATTTTATGTTATTATGTTAATGTTATTTAATGCCTTCTGTAGCATTTTGAGATCACACAGATAGAAAGTGTATTAGAACTCATTTTTTTTTCAAGCAAACTCTTTGTCATTGTGAACTCTGTGTCAAGTGAACAGTGCAGCAGTGGGTGGGGACGGCGCCAAGCTCAGTGGCACCTTGGCAGCTGGTGGATTCAAACCTGGAGCCCCCCGATCCCCAGTCCAGTTCCTTAACCACTAGGCCGCCACTTCCTCTAAATATAACGTTATTATTATAAATATTGCGGTTTCTTGTGGGCGCTCCACCCACCAGGACGGCTCACAATACAGTGTAAAGTGATTTGGGTGGCGCCACCTGCAGCTGGACGAGCAGATGAAGATGAATGAATATTGCTCTATGAATAATTACTATTTCGTTAGCCTCATAGCATAATTGCCCAAGTCATATTTCAGTGTTTATGACTATGCAATTATGCTAGGAGGCTAACGATGTTGTGCTTGTACA
The DNA here is from genome assembly GCA_016785265.1 of Paraplagusia blochii. Lineage (NCBI taxonomy): Eukaryota > Metazoa > Chordata > Actinopteri > Pleuronectiformes > Cynoglossidae > Paraplagusia > Paraplagusia blochii. Next base: position 160,947 of record JAFBJS010004584.1, read on the forward strand.
ACAAACGTATTGTATTTATCATTGTTGTGAAACATTTTTCTTTTTTGATTTATTATAACAAGAGAACATCATCAGACAGGTGGGCTAGTGGTTAAAGAAGCAGAATTTTGTCCATAAGGCCACAGGTTTGAATCCCCCTACCGCTGAGGTGTCCTGAGCATGGCATCGTCCCCACAAATCCCTGGGCACTCAAAGTTGTCCACTGTCCACTTTGGTGATGGGTTAAATACAGAGGTGACATTTGGTTGTGTGCAGTGGTGTGAATCACAATGACACAATGACAAAAAAAAAATAAAATCTAATCTTTTTAATTTAATTTAACTGAACCAAGACGTCAGACTGTTTGTCTGATACCGTGTGTACGACAGAGGTGAGTGTGTTTGTTTCCTCCACGTCTTCATCCACCCAGCCCCACCACTGACCAGCAGCAGCCGATGTAGACACCACAGCCCCCTCCACCTCTAACAGCCGCTCAGCAGCTTCCTGTCAGTGACAGCCCGTCCTGTCTGTGTGCAGCTACAACACCACAACATGTAAATGTGCTGCTCGCTCTTACCTTTGGGGGAAATGCTACGTGACTTCTTGCTGTCAGAGGGACACTCGCTGCTGCTGCTGCTGCTGCCGTTGGGAGAGAAGCTTCTCCTCTTGCCTAGAAGGGCATCTGAAATCACATACAGCACACAGACAGAAAGTGCAGTCAGTACAAACCCAAAGTAAAGGCTTCATATTGCTGCTCTGGTCTGTGTCTACCCGCATACACGGAGGCTGCTTTGGAAATGAGTTAGGAGCAGAGACGAGGAGTCAAAGTGGGGGAAACAAGTGACAGGTAGAGAGAAAGAGAGAGAAACGCAGCAGCAAGTGAAGCAAAGCTCGGGCGTCTGGAGATGTGCCTGTTCTGTCAGAGATGAGAGGGGGGCCTGTACCGCCGCGGATGACACATCTGCCCGCCTCGTTCAAACACGTGGGTGTTTGTCTGCTGCAGGGAGGACGTAGGGCTCCGTCTCCTTCCGTCTCCTCCAATATCTTTTACCAACAATCAGAGCCCAGTCTTATCACTGTTCTCCTCCTGCTGTTCTCCTCCAGATTTCTCCAGGCCTCGGCAGGAAAGCTTCAGAGAAGCTAAAGCTGCTCAGCCATATAAGAAATTCATCTCCGCTTTTATTGTTTTTCTACCTGATCATCAACCTCCAACCTCCTGTTTATATCAAACTTCACCTCCCTCTTTCCTCCTCCTCTCCGTGACCTCCTCCCCAAATGTAGTGTACGGTTACCTCACCCCTAACTGCCTCTCTCAGTCATCTCTCTCCGTCTCTCCTCCTCCTCCTCCAGCCCATCACATACACCCCCACCTCAAACACACCTCCAATCAATATGACCTAATCAGAGAGGAAGGGAGGGAGGAGGAGGGAGAGAACATGACACGCAGCTCTGACAGAATGAAAAAACAGTGATGGTCCTCCGTCTACCTCCAAGTGTCCTTCTCACTCAGACTCTCCCTGTTTTAATGTTAACTTCAAAACCAGCCATGATGTATGGATTCGAGACACTAGCAATAGGTAGAAGACAGGAGACAGAGCTGGAGGTGGAGGAGTTAAAGATGCCGAGATTCTCTTTAAGGAGAGACAAGGATGGACAGGATCAGGAATTAGGTGATTAGAGGGACAACACAGACAGGAAGGTTTGGAGAAAAAGCAAGAGAAGACAGATTGACATGGTTTGGACATGTTCAGAGGTGGGACAGTGGATACATTGGTAGAAGAATGATCCTAGAGATGGAGCTACCAGGTAGGAGACACAATGGAGATTGATGGATGCAGTGAGGGAGGACATGGAGGTAGATGGAGTCAGAGTAGAAGATGGAGACAACGGGGCGATATGGAAATTGTTGATTTGTTGTGGCAACCCTCGAAAAAGGGACAAGCAGACGGGAGAAGGAGAAAAAAAATCCTGATGAATTCAAGAAGTTCTCCTCATCTTTTATCCATAGACTGTGAAGAAACATATTTTTGAAAAGTTTCCAGGTGCAATGACACTGCTAACCAACAGTGGGCAGGCTTGTAAATAATACCATAAACCAGGTCGCGGGGGCAGCAGTCTCCACAACTGCCACCCAAATCACAATGCACCGTACTGTACCTTCCTGCAGGTGGTGAGTCCACTGGAAGTCAACCACTCTGACCAGGTGAACCCTGGAGTTTGACACCAAAGACAGAGACGTTGCCTTTGAGCCAAACTGAAGGCCTGAACACAGACATATTAATATATTTGATTCTTATTATATTTCTGTGCAAATCTCTGGAACTCTAACAACCCTGATGTGCTCCTCCACCCTGTAGGTGTTGTCCGTCAGCAGACTGGAGAGAAGACACACAGGGACTTGAACACAAGACATCAGTTTGGTGAACAGTGATGGAAGACGAGACACTCATCACGTGTCAGAAAGTTCTTCCCCCACAGGCTGCTCAGGTTAGAACATGGCTTCGTGCAAAGTGAAGAAAGAAAACGTTTTCTTATCACAGCAGCTCTTTGACTCTAAGGTACCAAACAGACACAGCAGATGTACAACTGTGAGCTACGTCAGTTGTAGTGCAGGGCAGTGGTGGAGCCGAGACTACAGAGCTGATGGAGGAGTTAATTTAATTTCACTATGAGTTTGGAGAAATTCGCTGAATTCTGTTGAAATTGTTTTTTTTTCACGGTTTATTTTCAAATCTGAATGATTTTTTCGGAATGCATGGCACAGACCTGGGAAAACTAAGGCCTGGGGACCAGATGTGGCCCGTTTGGCGTTATAATCCGGCCCACCAGACTTGTCCAAATTATACTTTTAATTTAGATTATCGTTATCCTTCTACATTTTCCCTGCAAAGCCAGGAGTCCCCCAATAGATGGTGTCAAAGAGACTTAAAGCATTCCGCCTTTATTCAATACTTTACTCATCATTTATCTTATATTTTATGTGATCCTGATCTGGGCTGTGACCCTTATTTTGGTACCACATGTGGCCCGCGAGACAAAATAATCGCCCAGGCCTGGCATGGTTATTCACAGCACAAGGAAGTGACAACTTGTAATTACTGCTGCATCCACAAGGGTGATTTTACTGTTGGAAAAAGACAAAGAACGTCTTTGTTTTTACTCAGGAACAGGTTTGTGACGTTCAGAGCCGCGGTGACTCAGAGCTGAGGGAGACTGATGCTCAACAAGTCATGAGAAAAATAAAATAATTGTGAAGAATTCAGTTTTTTTTCTTGGACTTTCCATTAACCTGCAGTTTAGGAACTTGTCCAGTTTGGATTTGACCAAATGTTGGATAATTAACAGCGAGAGCTTCATCGGTTCATATTTATTTTTCTACATTTCACATCTTTACACCCAGAGCCTCTCAGGTTTAAACACACACACACCCTCACACACACACACACACACACACACAGGAGTCATCTCTTGAGCCGTCTTCACTCAGGACATTCTGTCTCCTGAGCCGGAGCCTGAGGGCCAGAGATTTGAGGGTGAAAAGCTTTTAAAGCCAATTAAATGTGGCTTCTTAAAGCACCGGCGCTTCCTTTTTAATGCCAAACCATGAGCTCTGCCAGTGTCTGTGCTAAACCTTTTACTCCCGTCTTACTCTGCTCCCAGTCAGCTTTTCTGCTCAGGGCCTCTTCATATCATCTCTTTGTTAATGCTGCTGAGGTATTAGTGGGTTTGGAGTCGAAAGTTCTATTTCAGACCCAAGGCCATGAATTTAGGAGTCTGAGGAGGGAAAGTGAAAACACAGTTTGGGGGCAAATATATAAATATATAAATAAATAATTAATGTGGGACATGAAACCCAACCCATATAGACTTATTATTATTATTATTATTATTGTTGTATAGACTGATCGTAAGGACATGGCGGTGTTCGTGTCAAGAAGGTCATCTGGTGTAAAACTTTGACCAAATCAATGATGCAAGTCAACAAAATATTTTCCATATTGGATCAGCTGGAGTCCAGAACCAGCCATGATGTATGGTTTGGAGACACCACCAATGGGTAAAAGATAGAGCTGCAGGTGGAGGAGTTAAGGATTCTAAGATTCTCTCTCCAAGGATGGAGATGAGGACATTAGAGGGACAACACACACAGGAAGATTTGGAGGCAAAGCTGGAAAAGCCAGATTGAGATGGTTTGGACATGTTCAGAGGAGGGACAGTGGATACATTGGTAGAAGAATGATCCTAGAGATGGAGCTACCAGGTAGGAGACAAAGAGGACATTGATGGATGCAGTGAGGGAGGACATGGAGGTAGTTGGAATCAGAGAAGAAGATACAGAGGACAGGGGGAGATGGAAAATGTTGATTCGCTGTGGCAACACCTGAAAAAAGGGACAAGCAAGAAGGAGGAGAAGAGGGACAGTGGACACATTGGTAGAAGACTGATCCTAGAGATGGAGCTACCAAAAGAATGGATTGATGGGTGCAGTGAGGGAGGACATGGAGGTAGTTGGAGTTAAAGTAGAAGATACTAGGTGTGATCGAAGATGATGATTCTCTGTTGCAATCCCTGAAAAAGGGAGAAGACAAAAGCAGAAGAAGAAATGCTGATGGTTTCAATGATGTTGTCATTTATGAAACCAAGAAAGTGAAAATGTCCTGTTACATCTCAAGTTTTATCATTTTTTCAAAATAAAATATCTCCCAGGTTGTCAGCGTTATCAAACAAACAGCTCCAACTAACTTTTTCACCACCCAATATTTTGTTTTCCTGGTGGTTTGAGGATAGAGGGAGAGGAAGGAGGAAGAGAGCGGGGCCTAAACCCATTCTCTTTCATGTGACACCGCTGGGGTAAACCATCCGCGGGGGATCATTCCTCCCCCTATTATACTCTCAGATTTCCTCTTCTCCCTAAAACTTTAGTCCTCCTCCTCTCCTCTTTCCATCCCATGGAGCGCGGTGACAGCTCAGACAGCCAGACTCCTTAATTCCTCTCTTACTCCGTTAATCTGTCATCTTTATCAGGCTGTAGAGCGGGGAGGGGCGGCGAGCGCGTGAGGGAGGGGGGATGACAGGCAGGGGGTGAGTAGGGTGAGCCGCCAGCCGCAGCCTCCCGATCAATCTCCACATTACAGCTGACAGAATGGTGCTAATAACTTATTGATCACCCCTCCGTGCGCCGGGGCCTCCGTCGGCCCTGAAAGCCCCGTCATTGATTGGCTTACGGCCCGGTGCAGCAGGGGGAGGGAGGGGAGGTGGAAAGGGGAGGAGGTTTCAGATAGGAGCGGGGGGGGGGGCGTCCCTGCTGAGGGGCCGAGGCGCCACTGCTGACGTGTGCGAATGTAGACAGCGGCAGGAACACGGTGCTCCGGTGTACTGAGGTCTAACAGGAAGAGAGAAATGAAGAGAGCGGCAGCGGTGACGAAGAAGGACGAGAAGGAGACACCGTGTAATCAAGCGACTAAAATATGGCCGACCTTCCTGCTGAGCGGTCAGCAGAGTGCGGTCAGTCGGTCGGTCACTCAGAGCCCTGATGTTTCTATCAGCAGCAGATGTGTTTTCTAACCCACGCCTCCTGATTCCTGACGTCCGCCCTGATATTAGTCAATCACTGCTTAGTCACTGTTCACTCACCACTGTGTTTTCACTGGAATTCACTGGTCAGTCGGTCAAATAGACACAGAAGTGCAGAGAAAAATTGTCCATTTGGTCTTAAGGTCAATAGTTCAGTCGCTGGATGATGATTATTTACTGATAACAGGAACCTGACATTTTTCCTCCCGGGCCTGTGTATATTAACGACCAAAATTCAGCAATTTAATGGAATTTTTGGTTCATTTTTTTACATTTTTACCCGTACGGATCCTCTGCCTGATTTCATACTAACAGTACGGTGAACACACAGGTCAGGTTTAACTACTGGGTTTTGTCAACTGACATCAAATCCACTGTTTGTTTTGTTTAATAGTCGTTGTTCACTCCAGTTTTCAGACCTTTCATTCTGGAACTGACTTTTTACGTCAATGAAACATTTATTTTTATCTTTATCTTCATAATACACATGTCAAAACTATGGCCCAGGGGCCAAATCTGGCCCACAATGTGTATTTTTTGGACCAGAAATATATATTATTTTTCTGTTCTGGAATAGAAATAATGAAATTTTGTATTTTGTTCTTTAAAAATCCTGTGTAGGTAAAATGATCCAGGAACAGTTATTTTTCTTTTTATTCTAACTGGTTCAGGAACATCACTGTCATGGAACCAAAACCAGAAACGTTGAAATATGGTTTCTGTTCCAAACGGTTTAAAATAGACATTTTAGGAGATAAATGGCTCTGATTGTAGCCTTGAATCAGTTATAACTATTGTTGAATAAGATTTACATTAAAAAATAATGAAATAAAACAATAATACTGTGCTGCTTCTCAAGCGTTTGTAATATTAAGCTTTCAGATTCAATGTTTACGCAAAACTAAAGTTCGTTTTTATATAAGAAAAAAAAACATTTAATATCTAGAGAGAAAAGGGAAAACATGAACAATTGTTCATCTATTTTTTTCATAAATATTAAACACAAATCAGTTCTGACCTGCTGCTCTGTCCCAGGTTTTAGTTTTGGCCCAACGTGAATTTCACTTTGACTCCTGTTTTGCAACTTCTCACCAGGCAGGACTGGACAGAGTCACAGCAGCAAATTCTAAACCATAAAAAAAACCCCATACAATCTGAATGTGCATGTGCACACACACACTAACACACACCCACACACACACACGGCTCTGTAACTGCCCATGTGGGGAAGAGAGAGAGGGAGGAAGAGAGAGAGAGAGAGAGAGAGAGGGGGACGGCTGTCCAAAAAACACCTTATCTGACTGTTTGAGTCTCCGGTCTGACCGCAGAGCCACAGTTTACAGTCTCCACAGGCAGCCAGACTCTCAGCGTCGGCGCCCTTGCTCTCCTCCCTCCTCCTTCCTCTTCTCCTCTCCCTCCCCTCTTCCCTCCACCTCTCGCTGAGTTTCTGAACAGCCAGCAGCTGGAGAGTGAGAGAGGGAGTCAGGGAGGGAAGGATGGATGAAGAGGAAAGAAGAGAAGAAGAGGTGGAGGAGGTGGAGGAGGAGGAGGGAGGCAGGCCTCCTGTCTGCCCCTTAGATTTAATTAACGGCCGACTCCGGCTCAGCGACGACCCGGCAGGTCTGCTTCCTTTTTACTCCTGACCCACACAAACACACACACACACACACGCACACACACACACACACAGAGCCAACAACCGCCAGAGCTGCCGTCTGTCCTTCCTCTGACTCCACCACCTCACTCACCCATCTCTCATTTCTCTCCCTCTCTCTCTCTCTACATCCATACTTTACCCTTGCCTTCTCCCTCCTCTCCTCTGAGCTTCACTTTCTTTCCTTTCCTCCTGACGTTCATTTACTTTAATAGACCCTAATGTCGAGTCAAACTAACAACAGATGACGCTTTAAACCAGAGTGGACAGAGTCAACAACCTTCACATCAAAACACTAAAGTTAAAAAAACAACCAGCAGTGATGTCAGTGCAAAAGCTTAGGTTTTGACTTGGATTCAGGATGAAGTCACCTTAGCTGGTAGTGTTTTACCAATAACTTTAAATAATAGTTCAATATTTGTTTATTAAAAAAGGATGTTGTTCATCCCAAGTTTTTTTGTGAAATTTTTCTACTGCATTTAACCCAGCCAGCGCCCAGGGAGCAGTGTGTGGGGACGATACCATGTTGAGGACACCTCAGCGGTAACTTGGCGGATGAGGGATTCGAACGGGGGCCTTGTGGACGCAAGTCTGTTTCCTTAACCACTAGGCCACCAACTTCCCTAAAATTCATTCATTTTCAAAATAAAATTTAAGGACAATCTTATTGCTTGGCACAAATCTCAGAATTCTCTTAGTATTTGGCTGCATTCATGTTCATTGGCTGAAGTTGTCCAGAACTTGACAAGGAAGCATCAGATGTTGTGATGGTTGAATGAGGCTGCAACTCATCTTGAAATTCTTCTGTAATACTTTGCGTGACAGACTGTTGCAGAAAGTGTCTTCTTCGTCTTCAACATTTTCCATCTCCTCCTGTCCTCTGTATCTTCTAGTCCAACTCCAACTACCTCCATGTCCTCCCTCACTGCATCCATCAATCTCCTCTTTGTCTCCTACCTGGTAGCTCCATCTCTAGGATCATTCCTCTACCAATGTATCCACTGTCCCTCCTCTGAACATGTCCAAACCATCTCAATCTGTCTTTTCTCCAAACCTTCTTGTCTGTGTTGTCCCTCTCATCACCTCATTCCTGAAATGTTGCAGCAGGTTCACATACATTTATCGTGAGCACATGTTTATGTTTCTTTTGCTTTTGTTCCTTTACTGAATATTACATTTATCAAGTTAAAGGTGAGTGGGAGACACAGACCATAGAAAGTACGAGGTTCTGGTCCTGAATCTCTACATTTCCACTCTCTGGTCCCTGTGTGTTGACACCCACACTGTTTCTTCTATTTTCCATCACCGACATCCACCCGCCTCCACAGCTTCTTTTCCATTTTTATGAGGTCATCTACGCACTGATGTCTGCATCAACATCAGCAGCCGACTAGACCAGTACGAGGGTGAACATCAATCCCAAACTAAGACACGGACGGTGGCCGTTGATCAACTTTAATGTCCTGCCCCGTCCTCACACATCGTCTGACATCACAGGCTCCGTACAGACCTCATTCCTGAAATGTTGCAGCAGGTTCACATACATTTATCGTGAGCACATGTTTATGTTTCTTTTCCTTTTGTTCCTTTACTGAATATTACATTTATCAAGTTAAAGGTGAGTGGGAGACACAGACCATAGAAAGTACGAGGTTCTGGTCCTGAATCTCTACATTTCCACTCTCTGGTCCCTGTGTGTTGACACCCACACTGTTTCTTCTATTTTCCATCACCGACATCCACCCGCCTCCACAGCTTCTTTTCCATTTTTATGAGGTCATCTACGCACTGATGTCTGCATCAACATCAGCAGCCGACTAGACCAGTACGAGGGTGAACATCAATCCCAAACTAAGACATGGACGGTGGCCGTTGATCAACTTTAATGTCCTGCCCCGTCCTCACACATCGTCTGACATCACAGGCTCCGTACAGACGATTAATCTGTTGGACAGGGGTGATGAGGACACGGACGGAGGCCGTGGAAGAGTTGGTTCTGCGCTGATTATTTCTAACTCAGTACCTTTAGATAAAGGGATAAGAACCAGGGCGGAGCTCGTGTCTGTGCTGGATCAAAGGTGTGGTCTTCACTGATAAAAAGCCAATTCCTCCTTTAATTAGAGGTGAATGTATTTGTTTGGAACTTCAAAGGATGATGAATGTCCTCACTGTTGCCATCGGTGTTTTACTAAAAAGCTGCTCAATCCGACGTTAATTAATTAATAATGACGATGAAGTATTAATGTGAAGGGGCTCTCAGAGCTTTTATTCGGATTCATCAGTGGATGATTGACGATTAATCGTGATTAACTGTGATTCAATCATCAGCCTGGTTGCAGTCAGAGTAAGTCGGGGAAGGAGAAGATCATCAGCACATGTTGTTTTGGTGAAAACACACGGGTGTAGAATGACAGTCAACAATGGTACCTGTGTTCCCGGTGCTGCTGCTGTGGTCGGAGGCTGACTGGCCCTCAGGCATGCCGTGCTGTCTGCTTTGGTGAAGGTTGGAGATGATTGTAGACAGGTCACTGTCACGACTGCAACGCACACACACAGAGAGAGAGAGAGAGAGAATAAAGGACCAGGTAACAGGTCTACAATCAAATCATAGAGCAATATGAGCAACAGTGCATTTAAACCAGAGGTCTCAAACCTGGTGCCTGGAGGCACCTGGTATTCCCCCATGGTCTACCTAGCATGGTGAGTTCCAAAAAAACCCAAAACCAGTCCAAAAAGGAGCGAAATTATTCTGTTCCGGTGCTTTTTGAGCAGAGGTTACACTTACAATGATGTTCTAATTCTGGGCAAACTAAGGCCCGGGGGCCAGATGTGGCCCGTTTGACGTTATAATCCGGCCCGCCAGACTTGTCCAAATTATACTTTTAATCGTTATCCTTCTACCTTTTCCCTGCAAAGCCAGCATTTCCCCAATAGATAGTGTAGAAGAGGCTTAAAGCATTTTGCCTTCAATCAATACTTCATTTATCTTTTTTTCACAGAAATACTCAATCTTTCTGATCCTGACCTGACCCGTGACTCAAACTTTAGCGCCTCCTGTGGCCCGTGAGACAAAATAACTGCCCAGGCCTGGTTTAATGGGCGCATGACGGTCAGGCAAGCGGTGACTACTTTTCATTTTAACATTGTTTGGTAAACAAACAAACCCTTAAACTAACATATTTCTCCAAAATAAAGGTGCCAACATTTGACAAAAAATTGTAAACACTTCTCTGACACAAAAGCAAATAACGTAAACTAATGATGTGATCAATAGGACAGATCCTGAGTTAGTTTCAGGAATATAAAACCAAAGAAATAGTAAAGTTGGTCACAAACTGCCTCAGAAAATCAAAATTCCCCACAGTATCGTTCCGAAAAGCTTTATTTCCTACCACACCTGAATGACACCGTCAACGACAAAAACATAAGCCACGCCCACTGTCATACATACACTCGGAAAAAGAGATCCTTCACAGGAAAACGAAGCTACACCTTCAGTGATCAGAGGAGGAGGAGCAGCAAAAGGAGGAGGAGAAGGAGGAGGATGTTGTACAGATTAGACCTAGATCTGGATGGAGCCACTCTGTCCTTCCTAGAGCACCGCCCACCAACGCTCAGATCCACCCAACTGTGTCAGGGAGGCATTGCATTTTCAATCTGATTACTGATCTAATTAAAGTCAAAGCGATGACTCAGAGGAAGAGAGTTTGTTAATAATAACTGTCAGAACTGGTGCCGATTTGGCCTCTTATTTTGAAGGAATGAGTTGTGTCCGTCACAGGGATTATATATGTATCACGTGACCTTGAGTTATTAACTTGCGGCCACAACTTCCTGTCTGGAGGCAGCAAGTTTTGTCTTATTCTCTACAATATCTTCTACTTCCTACTGTGTTGTCTCCGGTCAGTGAATGCAACACAAACAGGAAGGTTTGGAGAAGACAGACTGAGATGGTTTGGACATGTTCAGAGGAGGGACAGTGGACACATTGGTAGAAGAATGATCCTAGAGATGGAGCTACCAGGTCGGAGACAAAGAGGAGATTTATGGAGGACATGGAGGTAGTTGGAGTCAGAGTAGAAGACACAGAGGACATGGGGAGATGGAAAATGTTGATTTGCAACGCCTGAAAAAGGGACAAGCTGAAAGGAAAAGAAGAAGAAGAAAATCTTCTAATGGCATGTAGATGTGCAAAAAGAACTTTGTGA
>JAFBJS010004584.1:172546-203274 GCA_016785265.1 Paraplagusia blochii
ATTACTGATCTAATTAAAGTCAAAGCGATGACTCAGAGGAAGAGAGTTTGTTAATAATAACTGTCAGAACTGGTGCCGATTTGGCCTCTTATTTTGAAGGAATGAGTTGTGTCCGTCACAGGGATTATATATGTATCACGTGACCTTGAGTTATTAACTTGCGGCCACAACTTCCTGTCTGGAGGCAGCAAGTTTTGTCTTATTCTCTACGATATCTTCTACTTCCTACTGTGTTGTCTCCGGTCAGTGAATGCAACACAAACAGGAAGGTTTGGAGAAGACAGATTGAGATGGTTTGGACATGTTCAGAGGAGGGACAGTGGATACATTGGTAGAAGAAAGATCCTAGAGATGGAGCTACCAGGTAGGAGGAGATTGATGGAGGACATGGAGGTAGTTGGAGTCAGAGTAGAAGACACAGAGGACATGGGGAGATGGAAAATGTTGATTTGCTGTGGCAACTCCTGACAAAAAGGACAAGCCGAGAGGAAAAGAAGAACAAAATCTTCTACTTCCCACTGATTGACACAGAGGAAGTTGTCAATGTAAACTGTAACTTTTGGAGTTTTACATATATATATATATTTAAATGTCATGTGAACAGTCAGTCAGTGAAGCCAAGCGTCAGCAGAAATCTCTTTACAGGCTCAACCGACAACTTTATTGGAAGCAGAACTTTGCTCTGAGGGGTTCTTCTGCTATGACACAGCAGAGCGGAGTTTATGGGACGTGAGCGGTGAACGCTTCTCAGCTGCCACCGCTATGACGAGGCCACACTGTTTGCGGCTGCAGGATTTTGGTTTTTTTACAGCCCCATGATTACAGGCTCCCACCGTAATGTCAGGCTGCGGGTCGTCAAACTGTTCTCCACACGCTAACAGGGAAGATGAAGGGCCTGACGCTGGTTCCAGTCGTCACCTTTCAGTCACAGAGGAGCAGTGAGTCAGAAAACAGCCTCAGACACAACAGTCCCCTCCGGTCGCGAAGCGTGGAGATGCTTGATTGGACTGCGACTGCTAACTTTTTTCGACTAATGATAGACCTGGTTTATTTTTGAGTGTAATTTACTAAAATTAGTAGCTTTCCACATCTGCGAGATGCCCACGGTTTTCTTCAAAAGGAAAGTGGGACGCAGGGAGTTTTTTTTTTTTCTTAAGTATAATAATCCACCTGCGTCACGGCGACTTCAACAACCACACGGACATGCGCCGAAACCAAATCCATCAATCAGTCTGTTGCCGTCCAACACCACCCTGTGTCCATCATTTAAAGTGATCAGGATAATTCTATGCTCAACTCCACACGGAGGTGATGGGATTATTATCCCAGGTTGGAGCGGCTGCTCTAAGCCGCGGACGGCAAGGACATTGTTAGTGGGGTAATTAGTGCACTTTTCCTCAGCCGTCCCGCCTCCACCCCGGCTAATGAGGGCCTAGTCCTGTCCCCACCCACTTCTGCCCTTCTTCGTTTCCTCCTTCTCCCTCACTCTAGGGGTGGAGGCAAGGTCAGACACAAGCTCAGAATGATAGATAGCGGGGCAGGGGGGGTTGACGATCACGTTTAAACCCCAGTCACCTGAGTCAGCGCTCCCTGAGGAGCTCCTGAGGGCACGGCAGAGAAGGACGGAGGAGGAGGAGGAGGGGTTGGAGGTGGAGGCTGGTGGGGGTTACATTTTAGCCGTCAGGCCCGAAAGCTAAGAAGGACATAAGCCGCTTCTTATCGCCCAGTTGCACACTGGAGACAATCATCTCATCCTGAGCTCATCCCTCAACTGGTCAATACTGGCCCTTCATCCCTGACCACAGCACACACACACACACTCACACACACTGGCAAAACTAAATGTGTGAACACACACAGTCACTTGTAGAAACTATTAAGATTTAACAGAAAAAAAACCTAAACTACTTGATAATAAATGTGATAAATATACAGTATAAACTTTCTTAACGTCTCTGATCAATGTAGTGAAAATGTCATCACGTCCAACCAGTGATGGAAACTAAGTGAATGATGAACCAGCAGCTCAAATATCACTGACCAGGTGAATATGTTCAGCTGAAACACTGGACCTCACGCTGTAACAAAGACCTCAGACCTTCACGATCCAAGTCAACAGACATTATCTGTAAATTATTGACCATAATTAAACATTAATGAGAATATTTCAGTCTCTGTAGACAATTAGTCCAACTCAAGTTTAAAACAACAAAAAACACTAATCCCACAATTTCATAGAACTACATAAAAATTTTGGAACTAATTCCATAATTTCCATTTCCATAATTTTTCCGAAGGATACTCCCCAGGAATTAATACATTTCTAATCTTTCTTTTTTTCTTTCTCTCTTATTGATTCAGTAAAAATGACCAGGAATTATTAAGAAACGTAATACGAGATGACCCAAATAAACATTTCTTGCGACCCATCGCAGGGCCGCGACCCAGCATTTGGGAATCAATGTACTAGACTCTCACAAACTAAAAGGATTATTGAGGAGGGACTACTGATACGTGCAGCAAACACTTTCCTCATCAAGTCCAAGGTCTTCTAATTCTTCCAATTTCTACATTTACGAAAACAAACTCTTTCCCTTCATGATTTTCAGCAGTGAAAAGGGAACTCTGAGACCTGAGACGGGTCTTGCAGGGGAAGAGGAAGTCAAAGCAATTTTCTGCAGGTTGGTGCTGAAACATCTTTGTTTTTCTGATGTGTCGGAGAAGTAGCTTCATGGTGGACGGTGTCTAAACTCTCCGCAGTGACCTGCTGCGGCCATGGCACATTGTAGCTGGAGGTCACAGCGTTAGTTGGCAGTGAGCTGCCAGACCAGGCGCCCTGACGCCATGTCTCACACCAGCACTGGGTTAGTGCTGACAGACACACAGCATGGGAGGTGGAGGTGGAGAGGGAGAGTGGAGGAGAGGTTTAACGAGGACAAAAACATAAAGAAGTGGTTCAACAACCACACAATCATCAACTGTCTTTAAACGCATCACAACAACAACAGAGAACAAGCTGGAGAAGACAGATTGAGACGGTTTGGACATGTTCAGAGGAGGGACAGTGGATACGTTGGTAGAAGAATGATCCTAGAGATGGAGCTACCAGGTAGGAGACAAAGAGGAGATTGATAGATGTGTTGAGGGAGGACATGGAGGTAGTTGGAGTCAGAGTAGAAGATACAGAGGACAGGGGAATATGGACATTGTTGACACGCTGTGGCAACCCCTAAAAAATGGGGAAAAGTTTGCAAATCGTTCAGTGACGAAAAGAAACGGTTCAGGTTAAATATCCCGTCACCAGGTCCATGAGGACACTCCTTATTTGGTGTCACTGTAGTTCCAACATGTCATACCCGCAAACGTGTTGACATGTGACTCGGGACTTGACGACTAAGACAAAGGACGTATGTAACATTCTTCTTAAATGATCCAGCGTGGAACCGAATCATAAAAAAGCGATTTTTTATCTTATTTTTAACACTGTCTGTAATATCACAAAGAGACATAATATAACAACATCACATTTTTTCTACTTTCAGATTCTTTTGTCTGATTCGCCCTGCTGGACTCCATGGAATAGAGACACAGTGAAGACCCCTGCGAGGGCAGAGCTAATGAATAAATACAGAAGTAGATACAGGAATAAATAAGAAAGAAGGGCAGTTCCACTTGGCCTTCCCTTTTTCCCAGTTGTTTTACTGTTAGGAAGAATGACAGGAAGTCAATAAGTAGAAAAAAAACAACTGTAAGTCATCCATATTTCATTGGGCTCGCCTGTTGTTCGGGGTTTCGATGATTTTTATTTTGTTATTTGGCTTTAATAAAAAAATATTTGGTTTCAGTGGTGAGTTATTGTTATTTACTTATCCAATATTATCCGTACAAAATATGAATTATATATATCGGTGGAATTGACATTCTGACAAACTGATATTGTATTGTGTTGTACAGAAGTCACTCAGAAACTTTACATATTTAATAAATAATAAGTCAACTGCTTCGGAAAAGACATTTGGTAAGAGGTAAAATTTAGACACAAAAAGCCAGAATACAGCAAAAGTCATTAAAAAGAGAAATTTACTAAAAAAAAAAATGTGCAAGAAAAGATGACGAGGCAAAAAAAAGAAAAGATCATACTTAAAAAAGCTAAAAGGTAAAAATAAGTATATCCTGCCCTGCAGCTGAGCGCCCTGCGCTAATACTAATGGTTTTGACAGGGACTTATTGAACAAACTTCAACTCCACGTGGAAACATTGACCTCCCAAAGCCAACGCCCAATCGACAACTGCCGACTGTCGCCCCCTGGTCAACACGTGTAAACAAGGATGAAAAAATATTCTTCAAGGAAAAACGTTTTCTGTGGACATCTATAAAACCTCCCGCTTCACTAATTAGTACTTTTTTAGGGAGAGAGAGTTTCCAGTAATTTCACACCGTGCCTGAACCCTTACTGGCACAAGGCAATGACACAGTTGCTCAATAAAGTCTAACACAGTTGCTCACTCAGCAATGATGTCTGTCTGTTGTCCTTCCATGACAGCAACACCCACTTGGATTAAACCTGGAGCTGACAGGCAGGAGGTAAAACAACTATTAAAGTAACATCACCAAACTTTAGATCAGCTTCAGCAGAACTGGGAAAACGAAGGCACGGGGTCAGATACGGATCGTTTTTCCTTTATTATCCAGCCCGTCAAACGAGTCCAAATTAGACTATAGATTTATATTATCATTATCCTTCTACCTTTTCCCGCCTCCACCTGGGATAATGAGAGCCTAGTCCCATCTCCACCCACTTCTGCTCTTCTTCTTTTCCTTCGTCATCACACTCGTATTTCTTTAATCACTTTGTAAAAAAAAGCGTGTTATAAAAAAATATTTTCTTAACTTCTTAATTTTATCCACCGGGGGCACTGTTTGACACGTGATCCTGCTAGACCAGGGGTGGGCAAACTTTTTGACCAGTGGGCCACAATTTCTCCTAAAATTGGACACGGGGCCGAGTCAAGAGCAGAGAGATGGAGCGTTCGTGTAAGCTAAGATAAATGGCAAGTAAAAGTCATGTATCAAACCCAAAATACTACATTTCTAATAGCCTATTTTGTCATCTACTGCAGGCATTGTAGGGAAAAGTCGGAAGTTTAATTATAATATAAATAAATTATTTAATTTGGACAGGGATGGCGGGCCGCATTAAAAGGCTCAACGGGCCGCATGTGGCCCCCGGACCTTAGTTTGCCCACACCTGTGCTAAACCGAGTCTGGGCCACAGGTGGTACTAAAATTTTTGATTGAGTACTTGTGTGAACTACGATAAATGATGAGTAAAGTATTGATGAAGGTGAAATGCTATTGGGGGAATACTGGCTTCTCAGTATGTAGAAGGATAGCTATAATATGAATTAACTGTGGGCCGGATTAAAACGCCAAACGGGCCGCATCCGCACCCTGGGCCTTAGTTTGCCCAGGTCTGTGCTAGACCAACCATGGGCCTTTAAAGTTCTTGTCAGAGAACTGAGATTTTGAGAGTTTATGTGTCACATGAGCTCATGTTTTTGTTCCAGGTTTAATCACATGATCTCAGTCAGCTGATTGGTCAAACTACAGTCATGGAAAAAATGATTTTCCACTAAAGGTTTATCACCTGGGGGAAACAATGAACACAAAACCATGCAACGACTAAAAGCACTGTATTTGTCAGTACAATGTTATTGCTAGTGATGTAGGACCGGAAGTGATTTTTGTCACTGTCAATAAAACCATGCAAAATGGCCAGAAATCAGCTCTGAAATTAAACTGAATTATGAGCCTTTTTTGTTGTTATTATATTTGTCCAGATTAATGTAGATTAAGTGGAAACAGACTTTTAAATGGACAAGAAATTAAAGAAAAAGTGGACTAATCATTTTTTCCATGACTGTATGTGTTCTTGGTTGGTCATAACTAAGAACCTGCAGCCACAGCAGCTCTTTCTGGGACAGTTTCATGTCTGTGTGAGACCCATCAAGTAGATCATTGATGAAAACTCTCCAACAACATGGCTGCTTCCACCATAGTTTTACTTTACTGATACAGAGACATTGACCAAAAGTGTTCTAAGGTGGTGGTTAAAGGGTTTAGTTAAACAACTGAAGATTAAGACCTGGATCACTGAGGACCTTCATCTCTAATCTCTAAGATGGAGAAGTTTCCTTTAGTTCCTTCCACTAACCAGAACTTTTCTTGTAGAGCTCATGTGACGCATAAACTCTCAAAATCTCCGCTCTGATACAGTCTGACCTGAGAACTTTGAAGACCAACTAACCACCACCGACACCTGATGTTAAATTTAACATGTTGTTTGTTTCCAACCCTTGTTCCTCTGAGTGGGTCAACAAAAAAAAAAACAAAGGAGAGACAAACTGAGAGATCCAGTCAAACCCTCCGACAGAAAGACGAATCGAACAGCCTGGAATTCTTAATGTCGTCCCCTGTAGTAAAGCGCCTGTCTTCCTGTTGATCTGCTGGACAGTGTTGGACTGATCACCACAAGACCAACTGATTAAATAGATCATGGGATAATGACAAAAAAGACGTTTGTTTTCATGCAATGTCAGTCAATAACTCGTATCACGGAGGGTTTTTTTTTTCATTCATTTTTGTCTCGGTAAAGGACACGGATGAAAAAGTCGACGTCAGCGAGTGGAACTTCTGAAACCCACAGTGGTTGTCGGTAATTACCCAGACTCTCAGTCAGCACTTTTGGATCAAATCCTTTGTTATCTAAGGCCGACTCTAACAAACACTAAGGTAAGCTTTTGTTCTGCACTTCTGTCCGACTCCAAACCTCACGGTGCCGCTATCAAATATTTAGGGCTCAGGATGAAATCTATAAATCAGTGTTAACAAATCCGAGTCACAATCTACAGTGAGCGAGACCAGCTTTTGTTCTTCCCACCTCTTGCTCCCCTGGTGGTCAGACGGAGCCACACAGGAGCTTAAGGTATCAATATCTTATTGTGATTACAGGGTTTAGATCTCTGGCCTGGTTGAACTTCACTCTGGAGACAAGATGCTGCCTGCTCCTTCAGCTGAGGTTCACCAGGTTCACAGCTTCATACACAACCAAATATTTATAAGCAAAAAAAACCAGGTGAACTCGCTGGTAATGAACCTGAGGGGGAAAAAAAAACCCAACAGACTCTGAAGACAAACACTGACAAAGACAAACTGTCTGCTGTTTAATGTTCTGCAACGTCATAGTTTACCAGAAATTATAAAGTAATTTTTGCTCATTATGTTCATCATGGTGAGAATTTATTTTGCTGCACGCCACGATACATTTTGTTAAGGTGAATAGAAGGTCATGTATTTGCAAAAACATGGACTTGTTTAGTTTTCACGCTGAAGAGTCGACTAACTTTTTCTTGATTGCAGGCGTTTTCAGACCCGTCAGCGACGACATTTATCGTCTCTCAAAGCATAAAAGTGAATAAATATTCCAGAACCAGACTCCTATAAAAGGATTCAACACAAAATGTTCACATTACTGAGTGATAGTGTTGAGAAAATTAGTGTGTCTGACTGAGATAAAATAGTTAGTGTTTCCCAAACTACTGTAGTGTGAGCCAAATTAGAGTAGGGTAGAGTAAAGTAGAGAAGAAGAGGAAAGAGTAACCGGGCCCAGAACTAAAAAAAAAACTAAAAAAAACTGGAACCTAATATATTTTTCCACTGCTCAATATTAACTGATTGTTTTAAAATGCAAAAAGAAAGACAAAGTGAGAGAAAAATATATTCTTTAGAGACTAGCCCTGGTGTTAAGAGGAGAAAATAGATAATATGGTTGAGGTAATGTCAAAGTTTGGGGCTGAATTCTACTTGGACGTTTTGAAGAACTGGGAAAATGAGAAGGAAGATGAGGCAATTAAAGGTCCATCAAGAAGTTTGCTCAGATCCTAGTGGTTGAGGAACTGGACTGGGGTCCGGTGGGTTCTACGTTCGAATCCCCCACCACTGAGGTCCACTGAGCACGGCACCGTCCCCATCTGTCCTGCCCACTGTTCATGGGCTAAATGTAGAGGTTACTTTCCAAAGACTACAGTGGCGTGGATCACAATGACAAGGAGTTTTCCTTCAACAAACTATTACTACACTAGAAGATTGATCGATACCTAGTAAAATATATAAATACAGACACAAGTGTTGACTTTTTGTCTGTTAACCAGCCGTGGATATCATCAGATCTGTTCACAAAGAAAAGTCAGAGTAAACAAAAATCTCAATTATTCAAAAATGTTAAAAGCTGGCTCTTATTATCCCTCCTAATGGGTGAGACAGGACAGTCCACTAATGGGCGAGACACCAGGCTGCCGCGAAGCGTGATGATGTGTAGATGAGACAGCACAGATGCACTCACACATGTATACGGACGCCCTGTGTTTTTTTTTTTTTTTTTTTTTTTTTGCATCCACCGGCCAAATCCAATTTGTTAAGACCCTTCTACGACTCACTTACGAAGCTGCGGTCAATGGAAATAAGATTTCCGTGATTGGACATCCCATTATCCCGTTCGTCCAGACCTGCACTAAGGGATAAAACATGGCTGAGACGGATGCCCGGGACAGACCGCAGGAGAAGCGGCTCCAGTGAGTCCGCCGCCTTTCAAAGGGTAAAAGCTTGACATATTAGTCATAAGTGTTCTTTAAATTCATTATCGTCTTAACACGCCGGCGGCACAAGTGTCAGGGGGAGGGGAAAGCCGTTCAAATGAGGTTAGTGGATCCATTTTAAGCTTCACAAGTTGCCGTGCTGTCCGCCGTGTCACACGCAAGTCTCAGGAGATGAAAAACATCCTCCAACATAATGAGGTTGCACAAGCTGCTTATTATGCAGCTGGGGACTGGCTGAGGTTAATCAATGGACAAATTCTGCATTATGTCTGTCTGTCTGTCTATGTGTCTGTGGCTCATCAGCCCGTGTCTGGTGTCAGTTCTTCTGTTTTTCTTCGGTTTGGAATAATTCAGTTATTAAGAACACTTAGTCGGAGAACATTGAGGTAGGGAGAGTTAAAATGAGGTCATCACTCAAGGTAAATGAGACAGAAGTCAAACATCCGTGTCCGCGACGACTCACCTCTTTTTCATGATACTATATTGCAACTCGTCCTCTTGTTTGATGTGGGCATTATCTCCACTGGCCCGTTCACTGCCTTCACTGTCGTCACTGCTGAAGATGGAGGCCAGCTCCTTCTTAGGCACACGGTTGGGAGGAAGGGGAATGGTGCGTTTCTCAGCCAAGCGCCCACGGTTCTAGGAAAGAAAAAGAGAAATTGTGTCAGGGACAGAAATGTTCCTGGATTAAACAGAACGGATTAACTCCCCCCCCCAAAAAATGGAGAGAAGTTGGAACTATGTCACAAACTGGCATTGACGAAGTAAAGTAGTGGTGGCCCAGTGGTCGGGGGCCTGTGTCACAAAGACAAGTAGTCGCTTTCACTTCACTTTCTTCAAACAGGAAACTATGTTTGCGAGAACAAACTTTTTTCAAAATAAAATTAATTTTTTTACTTTTTACAGCTGGATTCTATACAACCTCCTCAAAAATACAACAACAACAGGTCTTATGTCTACGAATAAAAACTACTTCAGTTCTGTAAGTGGCAATATTTAGTAAATATTAAGTTGAAGTTGTATTTAGCTTCACATAAAGTGTTAACAACTTTTTGTTGGGGCAGAACGAGCATGAATCCCATCATGTACTGACAACATTGGGGGAAAAAAGAGCAAAAGAGAAAATACAAACAAAGGGCTGCACTAGGGCAGATTAATATATGGTAATATATTTTAACAAATTATAACAACCTTTTGTGAATAATACAAAACCTTTATTACAGCCTGAAGGGGTCGCTGCAGATCATGATGGGCTGATCTTACTGAGATAGAAGAGAGAGTTAAAAAATATTGATTACCCAGTTGGGCAGATATGAGTTTGTTAGAAAAACAAATAAAAAAAAAAAAGAAAGAAATCACAGACAGTCTGGGCTTCACAGGAGAAAAAAAAAGTGTCTTTTCTAGGACGGTGGACACGTATTTGAAGTCTTATTACCCCCCCGTCCTCCCCTGTCTGCTCCTACGTCACCAGTCTTACTCCCGGATGCCTTCAAGCCCTCGAGCTATGCCTTCCACCACACGCAACCCTGCTCTCCACCGCTGCTCCCTGATCCCTCCTTCCTTCGCTATTTCCATCCCAGGAGGTGCAGCAGCATGAGTGGCAGACAGGGGCAGGAGGAGGGATTTAGGGGCTCCTAGCCAAGAGGCAAACAGGTGCAGCCCCTCTGGAGTCTCTCAAATGGCAGACATTAAAAAAAAAAAGTTGAGGGGAGAGACAGAGGCAGATGAAAACATCCCCCAGGATGAGCAGGCCACAGAGTTCTGCACATTTCTTCCCACTCTCCTTTTTCATGCCTTGCCAAAAAAAGAGGTTTTTTCGTCTTTCTTTCTTCCTGTCATGGGTTTCTACAAGTTCTGCTCCAGTATTTGAGGACAGTGGATGACTTTCTTACACTACTGCTACTTCTTCACGCCGTCTGGCTCTGGGAAGGAAGTGCCCAAACTCCAGTGTTGGTGGGACACAAAGTCATAACTTTATACTGTAGAAAGTACAGTGTCATGACAGATACATATCTTTGAAGACATGGGGCTGGATGGAGACCATTCAGAGACAGACACATAATTCTACTTTGGCCTTAACGAAAAAAAAAAAAAAGTAAAATCTGATAAGGTAAATGAAGTGAGTGGCATTTGACAACATTTATATGTAGAAAAATATATTTTTTAATTCTAATAATTAATAATTCTTCACACCTATGTTGACTCAACTGATTTTCACAGAAATCACAGTTCGTAATACTGCTTCCTGTAAGGCTAACTGGCTTTAGTCCCAGGAAAAAAATATATTTTTAAGATTTCTTAGTTAACTGTATTTTTGGGATAGTGAAAGATCGGGTTTTTCTTACATTTTTCTATCCACATTGTGAGACTTGACTTCCTCACAAACATTAAAAATCTCTACGTTCTATGTTGTTACTTGAACTTAACCTACATTTCCATCAGCACTTTCATTCCACAGCTGAACTCAGACTCTTTATCGTCCTTTCCCATGCATACAGATATAAAAGATATATATTTTATATATTTTCTTTATTCACTGCAGTCTGTTCAACCCCGTGGTTACTCATTTCTATCCAACGTTACACCCACATGGGTCAGAAATACCAACGCTGGCTCTGCCTTCATCAGACTTTAATTTCCTCGTAGAGTCACAAACTTATCAAAAACACAGCAGCAGCAGCTGAATTCTCATCAGTGAAATATTTTCACTCAGGAGAACAAGGTTCAGGAGAAAGACAAAAAAGAGAAAATACAAACAGGGGGCCACTCTGCTGCAGGACAAAACTAGGAGATGTACGTATTAAAGAAACGTTTCAAATGTAAATGCAGTTGTTTCTCAGTCAGAAGAGAGGATTTGAAAATGAAGTAAACTGTCAGTAAGAACATACAACGCCAAAAAAGTGTCGCAAACACACACAGACACACACACACACACACCTGTTCCTTAGAATTCCCCTGTATGGCGGGGGATTTCACTTGGAGCATGCCAGCATTATAGAGTACA
Organism: Paraplagusia blochii; assembly: GCA_016785265.1. Classification (NCBI taxonomy): domain Eukaryota; kingdom Metazoa; phylum Chordata; class Actinopteri; order Pleuronectiformes; family Cynoglossidae; genus Paraplagusia; species Paraplagusia blochii. Next base: position 184,206 of record JAFBJS010004584.1, read on the forward strand.
CTAGAATAGTTTGTCTTAGAGCAGTCGTGACTATAGCTGTGTGTGTGTGTGTGTGTGTGTGTGTGTGTGTGTGTGACCATGTAGACAACCACCCACATGGCCATGACATACTCAGGCTGACAGCTCCCCTCCCCCTTCCCCCTGTCCTCCCGGAAAGCCCCAGTCCTTTCTTTAGTGGCACTGACGCAGAACTGGGGGCGAGCTCCCACTGCTTCCGGCAACACTTCCGCAGCACGGGGGTTCGACTCTATGAAACAAAACACGGAGCAGAGCACACACCCCTGGCTGCCCACGTAGGAGCGCCGAGAGGAAGGGCGAGCACACACACACACACACACACACACACACTGTGGAGTTGAGGGAACCTTACTGTGTGTGGTCAACCACCTCTTAGTCTTGGAAAAAAGTCTCTCATAAAAGTCCCACTAAAAGCACCTCTCTATGAATATTCCCTCCCACGTCCTCCTTAATGTCAGGACGGACGGACGTATATATCTGATCTTCACGTTCACGTCCATACAAAAAGGTGCCAAACAGGTAAACACTGACCAGGGTTTCACAAAAAAAAAAAAAAAACAACACAATACTCATGAGATACACCTTCATCCTAACCCCCGACCTGGGCGTACGTTTTGATTCCAAGGCCACAATTGGACAAGGAACCAGGATAGGGACAGATGGATCAGGTCTGGGTAATTCTTTGGACTTGCAGGCCACAGGTGGTACTAAAATTTGAATCACAGGGAAGGTCAGAAAGGAGCAGAAAAATTGAGTATTTTCGTGAAGATAAATAATAAGTAAAGTATTGAATAAAGGTAAAATATTTTACCAATCTTTGAGATCATCTATTGGGGAACTGCCATTTTTTAAGGTAAAAGGTAGAAGGGTAATGATAAATTAAGAGTAGAATTTGGACAAGTTTGGCAGCCCAGAATAATACACTAAACGGGCCGCATCCGGCCCCCGAGCCTTAGTTTGCCCAGGTCTGAGATAGATGGTGCGTTGGTTTGAACTAAGATAAAATTCAGGTATAACAGCCAGAAACAGGTTTTACCTTCTCGGCGGCATTAATAAGGAAAACACGGGCAAATACAGAGATTATTCCATACGAGCCAGTCAGTTATTATGGAAAAGTTTGGTTGATTAAATTACAAAGTTGAAGGAGCCGCCTCTTGAGGCACGCCCCCTAGGTTGAATACATGGTCTGTGAATAGTAAAAATGTCTCCTTTTTTAACTGAATACAGAAACAATGCAGCAGAAACAGATAAAAAACACATAATATTTAAAGTTACATTAAGTGATGCAAACACACTATTACAACACACGGCAGCTCCTGGTTGAAAGTAAGAACAATAAAAATATTGATATAGTTTGTCAAAGTGATGCCTTTAAACCCCAGCATGAACAAACTTTTTGACTCACAGGCTACAATTGGTCCTAAAATTGGACACAGGGGACGAGTCCAGAGCAGAAAGATGGATTATTCATCTAAACTTTGATAAATTTCATGTAAAAGTCATGTATAAAACCTTTATACATGACTTTATGACGTCATCTACTGGATAAACGCATAATTGCAGGGAAAAGGTCAAGGGACCAGGTTGGTGGGCCGCAATAAAAAGCTCAATGAGCTACATCTGGACCCCGGGCCTTTGTTTGCCCGTCTGCTGTTGGACATTTAAACCACATTTTCATGGTTTGATGTCACAGTATTTCAGCCTTGTTTCGTATTTTGGTCTGATTGTCAAGACGCAGACATCCACCGACGTCTAATTTCATTTTCGTGAGCTGTAATTCAACCGTCCAGACCAATCAGAGACCGAGACGAAGCGACAGTGACTGAACGCTGTTAAAAGAGCCGTGCGGTGATTCAGGGCTGAGCGCCGTTGCATAACAGCGGCGTTGTGTCTTTGTGAGACGTGGAGTCTCAACTCGTTTGGGTTCATGAACCTTCTCTGAAAAGTTAACTGCACAGTTAGAAGAATTAATAACATGGTCACTTCTAACTGGACAACCGTGCGTGATACTACTACTCTGAACTGTAAACACCAAATACTGAGTAGAGCTACTGAAAAACCCTCAAAATAAAAGAAATTGTAGTAGATACGGTGGTGAAGATTCTTTGAGAACCAAAACCCAGAACCAGGACACAGTACACCAGAGAAAAATCCAACCAGAAATTGAAAATAAATCTTCTCTTCTCTTCTTTTCTACTCTATTTTTTAAAGGAACTCGTCTTTGGAAAGCCTGAAAACAAGGGTCTCTGTTTTTTTTTCTTCTTCTTTTTTTCTCCTTGCATTATTTCTTGAAGATGCAGCGCCCTGCTGTAGCTCCAGCCAGCGTCGGTGTACACACATACACACACACACACACACACACACACACACACACACACACACTCCCCGTCCCCATAAGGATTTTGGTCCCCATGACGTGACTGTGTAAACAGATCGAAGTCCCCATAACGTAAGGAATACAAGAACACACACACACACAATCCACGCTGCGAGGTAACGGCAGACAGGCGCGTGACTCATTAGGCATTCGTCCCCCAGGGAGAACGCTGGGGGGGCGCGTGTGAGGGAGAGAGAGCGCCGCAGCTGCAGGAATGTCACGGGCAGCTACTGCTGGGTGTGTGTGTGTGTGTGTGTGTGTGTGTGGGTGTAGGCGGGATGGAGGGCCAACTTGGCTCGAGCACTGGGGGAGAGGGGGAAGGTGTTGAGAAGACGACAGAGCAGGAGATAGAGGGAGAAAAATGAGTGAGGGGAGTTTGGGGGAGGGATGGGTTGTCATTAGGAAGCTCACGGAAGTTCTCTGAACCAGGACCAAAAACAACCAATGTTTGGCTGAATGTGTTTGTGAACCAGGAGAGAACCAGGTTCATCCTCGTCCTCAACTTTGTTCAGTCTCCATCCTTTATCTTTGCTTCTTCAGCTCAGCTGAGAAACAGGCAACAAAGTCACGATGTATGAGCTGAAAATACAATAGTTCCTTGTTTAAGCCCATGGTCACCAGTCGTACCAGTGATGCCCAAAAACTCTTGGACCAGTAAGTTAACCCAGTGTTGACCAAAGAACCTGGTTCTGGTGTCTGGATGTTCAACTTCCCAACCTTGAACTTCATATATTTGGCCCAAAGTGTGTGTCGCTTTCTTCAATTCCTTGTTCATTTTAAAGCCTGGTTCCACTAAAGGTGAACACAGTGACACAAAAACATGGAATGTCTGAAAATACAGTTTTTGGCAGCTATTGATGTAAGAACCATGAAAAATGGCCGAAATCAGCATTAAAATTAAACTCTTATGAACTATATGAATTTTTTTTTCCCCACTTTATTGGAACCAGGCATTAAAATGAACAAGAAATTGAAGAAAACAGCAGATTGGTCTAATTGTTTAACTGTATTTATACCTATATATTGATACTAGGGGTGTGCAAATTAATCGTTTTGGATCGAACAATTAATCGTTTTGGATCGAACTGAACCGAATCGGATCAAACTGGATTGATCGTTTAATATTTTTTATGAATCGTTCGTGAATCGCATCGTGCCCTGTGAATCGAGATATGAATCGGATCGTTACGTGAGCGAATCGTCACACCCCTAATTGATACATCTGCTGTGAGATTTGTTGTGAGAACAGGCTGCAAATCCTAAGCAAAAAAAAAAAAGTAAGGTTCTCATGGAAGCCATATAAGGATAAATATTTACACAAATATATTTTGCATTATCATTTGCTGATGACCTAACATGGATTTTGAGTCAAGGAACCTTAACCAACCTCAACAAAAATTTCAATTTTATTCACAATCAGTGATCTTCTCGTATCCAATACCGTGGAATTTATGGACAGGAGAAGATCAGTTATTATCTGTTATTTTAATCACAGGCATCTTCAGGTTATTAAATTATATTTAACTGATACAAAGTTATAAGACGTTGTTATGGCAAAATATTAAATTCCTCCTCGTGTGACTCATTGTTACGCTGTTACTGGTGCAACAGGTAAGGACGCTGGTGATCGTGCCATCCTGGTGAATTAAGTCATGTGTCACTGTTCAGCAGGATTTAAAGGTGTTGCCGTCAGACGGTTTCAGCGATTACCAGAATCATTTGGTCGTTTGGCTGACGACACTTTGCCGTCACAACTTTGAAGCATTGTTTGCGTTTTGGCGTCGTCTTATTTCTGAAGTTCAACCTAATTATGATCAATTCCTTTGTGCAAATACTTCAGCGAACACTAACTAATATTTGTGTTTACTCTTCTAATGGTAGTTTGGCAATGTACGCTAGAAGACCTATGATTATCAAAATGATTTTATTACCAAGTATTTGGTTTTCCAAATATTTCAGTACACTGTCATCAAACATGTGTTTTAAAATTTGACTTTTTGCTAAACTTGGGCTTTTTGGATGACATTTTAGTTTCCGTATGTTTAAATGTCCGTCTTATGTCTAATTCTATGTTTTTTCTGTAGCTTTTTACTTTTCTATACACATATTGTGGAGCAATACTTGAGTTTCAGGTTGTTGTTCTGCTTTTAAACTCTCTGTAACTTTCAACAACATCTCCTTAGTAACTTTTGTTTTTTTCCTTATTTTTTTTCTTTTGATAACTTTTTTTTTTCTTCCTGACTTTTACCTCTGGTGTCAGTAATGTTTGGCTTAATTCTTTTCAAACTAAATTTCGACTTTCTTCTTCTAACCTCTATCCGTACTACTTCACCATAACATATTTGACAATGATAAAGATTAAATCAGTAACGGAAACCTTCGATAAACAAGCTGTCTAGTAGAATACCCAAGATCTATGGACCAAGGACCGTAGACTCAGCTGCACACGTTGAACTCTGAGATTATAAAGGTATTAAAAGCATTGATACAAGATTCTAACTTTTTATACTGGTCTGGTAGCAGAAAGTTATAGACTGTGTGCACCTGAGAAATCCTTGTTGTGCCCATACACAGTTAATTTGGGTAGGAAGATTTTATAGGTAGGAAAATATTTCAGAATACTAGAAATTAAATTTTTTTTAAGGGGTATTTATCTGCCACACCTTAAAGTCCGGTTCCGTGAAAATAGTACGAGACATTTAACCAGTCTGTGGCACATAAAAGGTTGGGGGACACTGGTATAGAGGACATTATAAAACCCCACTAAGTGGCGTTCAAGGGCATTTCCATGTTCATTCCAGGGCTGACTCAAAATTTAGCAAATAAAAAAAACAAAATCTGACACGTGACAAATCTGAAAATGTGTGTGTTAGGTCTCTGAGCTGCACTTGGTTGTTTAAGGTCATGAAACAGAAAAAAAAAAAAAAAAAGCGAGAACTGTTGGGCGGACAGGCATGCGAGTCCCCCTGCTCTCCTCCCTGCACACACACACACACACACACAGTGTGCACGCAGACAAACACACATTCTCTGCCTTCAGCCCCTACGTGCTGAGCCGAGCCGGCAGTTGCGGCTCAGTGGAGCGGCACACAGGGCAGGGAGGGAGCGCTGGAGGGGTGAGGAGGGGAGGGGATGGAGTGCATAGAGGCCAAGAGACGGTGATGCGGAGGGGAAGGGGCGGGGGGAGTTTGGCGGCGCTGGGAGGTCAGTGGCGGTGCAGTGAAGCATGCCTGTACACCTCTCGCTCTTTGTCGTTCGTGTATCCCTGCTTCCTTCCCTACTCCCTACTCTCTCTCTGTCTCTCTGTGTCTCTAACTCCTTCTCTCTTGTCCTTCATGTTTACTTCCATGGCTTTAACAAAAAAAAAACAATAATGGTCCTGCTCTCTGTCCTCTCGTCAATGACAAAAACTGAGGTGTGTTCGAGGCTATGATAATAGATTTTTGTCCATGCGGTCACAGCTGGACTCACAACTGTCCTAACAAACTTAGGAGACAAATCCCAAATCCACCTTTTATTCGTTCTTGTGCATCACCACCCACAGGAGGGCTCACAATATGGGACACTGAGACTGGGGTGGTGCTAGCTACACCTGCGACCCGGCGACAGACAAGCAGAAGAAGTCGAACCAACCCTTTTATTCAACTCAAATATATCAAATATATCGAATGCATAACTTGCCTCATTTCCTGGTGTGGTCGCTTCAACTCTCTGTTGCCCGACATTTAAACCATTCGAGGAAATGTTTTTAACTTTCAAGCATTTACACACACACGTGCAAACCTACACACATATACACACACACGCCCGCCGTTGTGATAAACCACATTGTGTTGATAGAGGCTGCCGCTGGTTCAGCCTCCTGCAGAGACTGAGACTCAGGTGAACGTCTTTACATCAAAAATGAAGAAGTAAAGATTTTATAGGCGTTAGTCCAGGACCAGGAACTTGGAAGAGAAGAATATATTTTCACTAAGCAAAAGAAAATATTTCACTTCTCATCCAGGGCTGTGACAGGTTTTCTAAAAAACTCAATGTCTTACAAAGCTCTTATACCTTGACCATGACCTGGATGACTGAGAATCTAGATGTTTGCCACAACAAGGTCACAGTGAGAAGATGTGAGTATTTCTAACATGGGAGGATCTACACCAGGAAGAGGACTAGACACTAAGATAATGTTGTTTAAAATGTTTATTTTAATTTTCAGTCATTCATTCATCTTCTTCTGCTTGTCCATTGTCGGGTCACAGGGGCAGCTGGCACCACCCAAATCACATTGCACCATATTGGGAGCCTTCCTGTGGGTGGTGAGCCCACAGGAAGTTCTGTGGATGAGGACGGTGCTATGCTCAGAGCACCTCAGTGGCAACCTGGCAGCTGGTGGATTCGAACCTTAAGCCCTGCGGACCCAAGTCAGCTTCCTTAACCACCAGGACACCACTGCCCACTATTTCAATTTTGTTTCACAAAAATGAACTGAAAAATAAATCATTGACCTAAATAAAATTTGTCAAGAATTCAATGTGACTGGACTGAATTACAGCATCAAAACCCCGACAATTAACATCCATACATTTTCCTCCACTTATCCCTTACCACGGCACTGGTGCAGCAGTCTCCATGGACACCACCCAAATCACACCGCACCCTAACCGTCCTTCGTTAACCTTCCTGCAGGTGGTGCGTCAACTGGAAGGCCCCAACCACCACAACCAGGATTCAATCTTGTCCAGGAGGTGAAGCCTGGAGTTCCACACCAACGACAGGGACATTGACTCTGGTCTACAGCGAGTGTCAACAAGGGACAATTATAAAACTGTAGTAGTATAAGTACTAGTGCTAAGACCAGCGATGACCAGCGTAAAACCTGGTTATACCATCCAATCCTCCAGATCTGGGGACATGAAGACAGCTCTGAGTCTCATGTAGATTCTTTCCGTCAGACACATTTGTTAAGCATTGAGTCGACACGTGGTCTCAGTTTCCAGCGCGCAGGAACAGGAAGCAGAGTCTAAAGGCAGATTACAGACCGGTGACTGGGCTGTCACCCTCTGATCTGCTGCGGTGCATCTAGGTTTTTTTTTTGGTGCCCAATTTATTTGTTGGTGCAGGCAGAAAAGTCAACACGGGCTGTCATGTGATTGTTTCTCTCCTGTCTCTACTGGCCGCCTGCTGCAGTGACACCCTGACACACACACTCGCACGGCGGCGGCAGTGGACATACCTGCACTGTCAGGCGTGTTGAAAACATAATTTGTTCTCACAAACCTGCGTGACGTCAATGTGTATTTGTATGGAGTATAAAGTTGGTCAGAGCCCATTACAGGGATGGGTTTTCATCCCAGGCTTGGATCAGTGACGTAAAACTACAGTCATGGAAAAAAAGTAATTGGACCACCCTAATGTTTTCTTCAATTTCTTGTTCATTTTAATGCCTAGTTCCACTAAACGTGCATTTTTTGGACAAATTTGATATGATATATGTTTTCTTGTTAATAACCAAAATCACTTCAGTTCTTTCGTCAATAGCTGTGATATTGTACTGCCAGAGACAGATGTTTTCATGTCCATTGGATTCTCCATGTAGCATCCCTTAGTGGTACCAGGCATTAAAATGAACAAGGAATTGAAGAAAACAATGGCGGTTTTAATGTCTTTTTCCAGAACATTGATCTAACCCTGGGGTGGGCAAACTTTTTGACTTGCAGGCCACAATTGGTCCTAAAATTGGACACAGGGACCGAGTCAAGAGCAGAAAAATGGAGCGTTGATTAGAACTAACAAAAAAAAATTGGAAATGCTAAATTTTTAATAGCGTTTATGATGTCATCTAATGGGGGAAAGCAGGCATTTCAGGAAAACGGCAGAAATATGTTGCTAATATAAATACATCATTTAATTTGGAGAAGGTTGGTGGGCTGCATCCGGCCCCCAGGCCTCAGTTTGTCCATCCCTGGTCTAACTAATGATGTTAACTGAGACAACTTTCTTTCCCTGTGGGTTTTACTACGATCGTGAATTTCCAAGACTTCAAGTAGATCTCCACAGGAGTGTTGGTAGATCCTGAGTGACAACATAAAAAAATATGTTGTCAGAAGATAGTAATAAAAACTAGAGATGTAATGCTATTTCAAGATGCTAATCGCTGGGCTAAAAGGAGAATAATATAGGTATTGAGTCAGACAATGTAATATATGTTATATATTAATGTATAGACTAAGATATCCAGTTTATATGGGTCAATATATTTAGAGTTTTCAATCTAGGTAGATCACTCCGAACCTGATCATTTGGAAAGTAGCTCACAAGACCAAAAAGTGTGGACACCCCTGGTCTACAGCCTACGTTCTCATACAGACGTCCACGGTCTGAAGAAGAACCATCAAAAAAAACAGAAGATAGAAACACATTTCTCAGAAATAGTTGCCTACGTCTGAACAATGACATCATTAGAGGCTCCAGTAATCCCATAATTAATCCAACACACACTCACAGGCACAAACACACACACCCTTCATAAGCACAACTCTGCCTATGTTGACCCAATGACCGATTTCACTGTTACCATAGTAACACACAGACTCAGAACGGAAGTTGTCACGGGAAGGAAGTCGATCTCAGAAGCCGTCACTCAGTGACATATAGTATTTTAACTCTGCATGTTGCATGTGTGTGTGTGTGTGTGTGTGTGTGTGTGTGCAGATATCTGTGTGAATTTTAGTTCCACTTTTTTTGCCAGTGGAGCCCTTGATTGGAGGAGGTCTTCAGGAGCCAGAGGAGGGGAGTGTAATTTCCTCCCAGCCTCCGCCAGTTCCGCTGAAATAACAGCCGAGGAAACCCAGCTCTCCCGGGAGGAGACACGTGAACACACACCAGACACACACACACACACACACACACACAGCAAACAGGCGAGCCAGTCAGCCATGGTGATTACAAATCATTACAAAAATGCACAGGAAAACACAGCTCCAGAGTGGAACACACAGTTCCGTGCATGACCACGCAGTGTTATGAAAAAAAAAACAAAAAAACGGTGTGATTCAGCAGAGTGTCCCACTAACAGCTGAGGCTCCAACAGGTCAAACTGAGCCCTGACGTCTCGTCACTAACGGCACACATCGCTCATAAACTGTTTTCTCCTCAGACTGTGGGCGAACGCTATTCAAATTCCAGACCGTTGAGTGTGGGAACACTCGGCTTTATGTCGTGTCGTTATAAACAGCTTGTGTCTGGGGCCGACGTAGCAAATTAACTTCCCTGAGACCGGAGCAGGCAGGTGAAATGTCTCTCCAGCAGCTGCTGCACCTTTTTTTATGATCGCTTCCCTCATGCCGATAGCAAAACAAGATCACTCAAAGTTCAGCCGTCAAACTTTCAAAATAAATGTCTGCATGAGGTAATTTGTGTCAGTAGGCAGGCTTGTAGTGTGTGTGTGTGTGTGTGTGAGTGTGTGTGCGGAAGAGAGAGTGTGAGAGGGAGCTCATCAGTGAAGGAGTGCTGGCTGCCATGCCCTAAGGGGAGTCAGTGGGGAGAGGAGAGAGGAGAGAGGAGACGCCAGTACAGGCCATACAAGTCCCGCTGCCTTCCCTTCTCTGTCTCACCCTCACTGCCTTTTACAGAGCTGCCAACAGTCATCACCTCTGTGTGTTTGTGCGTGTGTGTCACAGTGGGTTTTTTCTGTGGCAGAGGAGTCAGTCTTCAGCCGCGCCACACGAGGCAGAGGAGAAGGAGACACGGCACCGGGCCTTCACGCTCCCCTAGGTCCGCTTACGTCAGTCGGTAACGAAGTTTTACTCAGTCACGGCTGTAATTGAAGTGAAACCGTACAAGCCCTTGCAAGACAGAAACCAAGCGCTCTGATATATATAATAAGCTCAAACTCTTAAATCCTTCACTAAAATCTAAGACCTGAGCTTCTCTGCTCTGTACCTTCACTGCCCCAAAGCTTCCTGAGGTAATTTGTCTTGGCTGAACCCTGTGTTAAAGAACTCTCTCTCTCTCTCTCTCTATCCTTTTTTTTTTTTATTATCGTTGTTATTTTTTTGGCCGTGAAAAATGTTTCCCGTTTACCTGCATTACTCAAACACCTCCGGCTTAAACCACCTCGGCCTTGCGTGCCTCGCACACAATAATCAGCAGTAGCCACGCTCGGTAGCTCGCTAAGCCTCTTACACCCTTACCTCAAGATTAGTGCTTGGGAGCGACGACAGATGCGCTCTGTGGTGATAAAAACACACGCACGCCAACACACACACACACCCGCACACACGTACACACACTAACAACCTGTGTGAACAGATTTGGCGACAGTGAGCCGGCAGCGTGCTTGCTCATAACTGACACAAACACACAGACGCCGAGCGCTGATGCTGTATTCGTGACACACCTGCGAGGCCCGGAGGTTTGGCATCGTGCCCCCCGGCCGAGCCCCGAGGGAAGCAACAAGACAAACAAAAGTTCAACAGCCGGGTGAGGAGGCTGATTTAACAGGAGCGTAAGAGAGCGGGCGACACCTTAAGTGAAGCGGCCATGTTGAAGATTTCAAAGCAGGTGAATAAAAGGCTTGTTTGATAGTCGGGCGTCTGGGAGTGGAAGTGATATTCGTGCTGCGTTACATTATCATCAAAAGATGACATGAGTGTCTGCCTGGAGGAACTCCAACGCCAAGGTTACAAAGAGGAATCAGGCCTCGCTACAGAACCAACACAGACAGACACAGACATCAGTCTGCACCACTGACGGTCCATGGGTTTTCACTTTAGAAGAGTCAACTCTAACGTGTCCAAAACAACACCGGACAACAAGCCGTAGAAGAAAAGTCTCAGAAACATGCACACTTTTTTTTCCCAATCTCTCAAATTTGATTCCATTTTTAATTCAGATGAGAACTTTGCAAAACTTGTTCCATTATGTCCCTTCTCACTCAAAAAAAAACCTTCTAACTCCAGAAACTGCTCCAAAAAGTTGGTCAATTTAATCCAGTTAGTGTTGAAGTTAACAGTGAAGTCCAAACATTAGTGTCAATAATACTTGGAGCAATCCAGATAATGATTCACATAGCAAATATTATGATATAATAACTTAATAACACGGTTATAATAATACATGATGATTTGCCCTCCATCATATGTGTCAAACTCAAGGCCCGGGGATCAAACGTAGCCCGTCAAGTGATTTTGTACGGCCCACGAGAGTTTGAAAAGTATAGTCAGTGTAGTTTCTTAACAAAGTTACGAAATGAATAATGATAAACTGCAGTAATGTTTATATATATTGTAGTTACATGTATGGTCCTCCATTTACATTTAGATGGAGACGGGTGAGGTTGAAAAATAATGAAACAAAAATGCAAAGATAACATAATATAATGAAAAAAATAAACAAACTATAGTGTTTTTTTTCTTCATTAAACTAATAACAGCACATCCTGAAAGCTCCGTCAGAAATAGTCCTAGTCAATGTCCTTGCTTTAAGACAGCAGCGACCGACGACGTCAGACTTCAAGTGTCATCGTCGGCCCCCGAGCCACACTTTTGACTTTTTACAAGGGTCAATTTGTAAATGCTCTTATGAAAATGACTTTTGTGAAAGATTCATCAAAAAGGTTTTGTCACATTTGATATGTTTCTTTATCAACACAACGTTTCATCCAGCTTTGGCGTAATAATTTATAGTATTTTACCAAAACATTTCACAGTCACCAGTCCAAAAATAACTACCTTGCAGCTGTTTGTTGACTAAAAAAAGTTATGATACCAGTCTGAGAGAGAGGAAATGGTCCATATCTGAAGTAAAACCAACTTTGCAAAGTAAAAGTCTCTGGTAAATAAGAGTGTTTTCACATCTCAAAACCTTCCAAAGGAACAAAAACAACAACAACACCAGAGTTGGTTTTGTTTTCAAGCGAACACCTTTACAACGTCACTAAACTCTGATAATCCAGCATATTTTAATCCTTCACGTCAACATTTAACCCACAGAAATGTGAAGTTTTGCCAATTTCAAGTTCAGCAGCAGAAGATGAAGTGTTCTTACCACTGGAGATGAAATTCTACAGCCAGGACAGTCACAGATGGGCGGGTGCACCTGTAAGATTCCCTTGGACATAAGAGTCTTCAGACTTTTACCTGCAATAAAACAAAAAACAACAAAAAAAGAATCTTTAAACAAACCTGAAACCTTTAATTTCAGCTGATGATGCATTAGAGGCGACGTGTTTTTTCCAGGACTTCATCTCCAGACACAGTTTAACAGAGAATAAAATCTAAGGACTCACTGTCTGAACTGATGTGGAAATCTAGTCCAACCTGAGTGATGGAGACAGAGAGACAGCAGCCCAACGTCACATGTCTTTAGGAATCAGTCTATTAACCTTCAAGCCCGTCTCCCCCCTGACCTGGGGGTGACACCCTTCCTCCCCACATTTCAAGACGAATCAAATCTGCTTGAATCAACTCAGGGCGTCAGGCATAATTAAACTGCCAAAACTGTGTGCAGTGGATGTCAACATGTGAAACACATCATAAAGCACCTCCTGTTTTTTGTTTTCTTTTCTTTTTGGTAGGTTAGTTACTGACAAAACAGACAAAGTCACTAATCTTTCTAAGCTGAGGCTTCAGAACCCTTATCTCCAGTCCTGGATCGGATCAAAACAAACCACATTTCAGCTCCAAAAAAACCAGATAATCCTACAGATATGGACACATGCAGAACCCGAGGACCATAAACAACTTTACTGTCTCTTACTGACCGGTGTCCAACAGTTCAGCAGCGGGTGCAGTCTGTTCCAGATCGCAGCCCAAACTCTGTGCCTCAGCCTTGGCTCGTGTGTGCATGCGTTTGCGAATATGAGTGAGTCTCTCTCCCGTCTCCTTGCGCACAGACTACTGTAACCCTTTCACTCCGAAACGCCAGCACCGCCAGACCCCCAGACCTCCAGACCTGGGACAAGTTGGTGCCCGGAACCGAGCGTGTAAATCACAAACACCGGTGCGCCCTCCTTGCCCCCCGGGGGCAGGTTCTTCTTACCTTTGTGCCTTATGCTCCGTTTCCAGTCCTTGGCAGTCTCTCGTCCACTGACAAACTGGAACTCGTTGGGGGTGAGCCACTCTCCCCTGTATTTAATCGAAGGTCCTTTGCTGCCCTGACACAGTTTATTGATATAAAGTAGAGCCTTGTTCTCCCCGCACTCCACCTCGATGCAGGGCTCCCCGTTGTCGAAGAAGGGCTGGAAGTCGGGGATGGAGGAGAACCTCTCCAGCATCAAGTCGTCCGTGTGATGGTGGAGATGCTGGTGATGATGCAGCGCCGCGGAGTCGTGGAGCCCCAAGTAGGCGCGATGATGGGCGAAAATGTGGTCGTAGGGCGGCGGATGAGGGGTGACCACCGGGATGGCGGCGGCGTTTAAAGGAGCCAGGTATTCGGACTGGTTGAAGGCGGTCAGTGCCATGTCATCCCCGTCCAGCCGCTCCTTCTTGATGGCGGGCATGGTCGTGGCTGGAGCCGAGCGCCGACGAGAACAAGTGAGGAGCTGCTCGGCCGATCCAACTTGAGCCTCCCGTCCGTCTGTGAGTTGGGCTGAGCCAGACTTCGAGACGCAGCGCTTGGTTTTACGCAGCGGAGCCCCCGCGTCGCCGTCTGACAGCGGTGTGTTGAAGTTGCCGGATAGATTCCCATTCAGTAGTTTGCAGCTCGCAGCGGCAGCGGCGCTCTCTGCCAGCCTCACTGAGTCAACCTCCCACATCTAATCACACTGGCGCTGCTCATACCTGACAGGCTGCTGCTGCTGCTGCGCCCCGGACATCACCAGACCTCATCTCCAAACACCCCCCACCACCTCCACCTCCACCACCACCACCTCCCCCTCCTCAAAATCCACTCATTAGGCGCTGGAAATAAACCTGGTTTTAATTCGATTTTATCACAAAGCCTCTCAGACTCACTTGTGGGGAGTTTACACGTGGCCAGGATACGGTTTCTCAGCCAAAAAGTTATTTATAAAAAAAAAAAAATTAAAACCATATTCCCCACTGACAATTAAACTGCCTTGACATGTGGGATTAATCACGGACCCGGGACTGGAAACCAAACACAGCGGACTTATCAGATGTCCGCAGTATTTGTTCAACACTGACACCGTTGAAGGTTTGTGCAGAGTTGGTTTGGTGTCGCTGAAGTTCACAGACTCAGACCAGAGGAGATTTGCAGCCTTCCTCCTTCTCTCTCTCTCTCTCCTCCTCCTCCTCCTCCTCTCCCTCTATGACTCTCTGCCGCCTCTCAAACTTGGCCCATTTAAACAGCGGAGGCTCGGCTCACAGCTGAGGACGGCAGTGGGGGGGACACCGAGGGACGACCGTCCCTGCTGTTGGACAGCCCGGCAGCTCCGTCCGAGCCTCGTGACAGCAGCTATTTCTGTTCCATCCCTTGATTTAACCTTCAATTTCACCTGAGAGAATGAACCCAGACTGAGGATCAGTGTGTGACTGGGTCAGAGGACGAGGTTTGGAGGATAAAAAATGAGGGTAAAGTTACATAATTAGGTTGAGTTTGTGACCGCAGTGAAATATAACATTAATGTTGTGACGTTACAGTGAAAATGGCAATAGTTTACAGGAGAGAAGTCGGCGTAAATAAGTTGACTATGATAAAAAAGTTAACGGGAAGAAGCAGAACTTCATGATAGAAAAGCAAACGTGAAAAAAAAATAAGTAAAAAGTTGTGATTTTAAAGGAGAAAAAACACCCTTAGTCCAAAATATAAGGATAAATACATGATAAAATGAGGTAAATGTTTAGGTAGTGATCATATATTAATGAGACATAACTTAATAACTTTATAATTAAACTTTAAAAGACTAATAATCATATGTACAACAATGTTATGGAACCAGAAACTCCAAGTCCATGAGTTATGTAAAAGTTATGATGCTTTTACTGTTTAACAGGAATGTAAAATATGAGGTTCGACTGCTTCAACATAGAGAATGTTTCCAGAACTCGGTGAAAGAATAATTTCATGAGGACATGACATTCTGACCTTTATCTGCGGAGCAGAAACAGAAACAGAGTTTGGGTGACACTCCGTAGGCCGCCGACAGATCTACCCATGACATCACCACGCCGGGTGTTTCACTCTCCCTCACTCTCCCTAAAATAAACCACCACCTATTTGTTCTAACCCACCTACAGTGACACCAACTCTGCCTCACTCACAGCACAGAGACTCACCTGCTGCAGTCACTTTGGTCAGCCATCAGCCACGCTGACGCTGCCCTCATGTTTGAAAAGACCTGGTTCGCCATAAATAATAAAACTATTAAAAAATAAATAAATGTACAACTGAACTTCACATTAAGGTTGAAATACATTTTCCAGGTGTATCATAGCAGTATTCAGCCATATAGCAATATATCACCTACCTATCTGTCTTACTGTCTAGCTATCTGTCTAACCATCAATCAAACCATTTCTCTCTAGTATCTATCTATCTATCTATCTATCTATCTATCTATCTATCTATCTATCTATCTATCTATCTATCTATCTATCTATCTATCTATCTATCTATCTATCTACCTATCTACCTATTTATCTAGCTAGCTAGCTAGCTACTACTGTCTCACTAGCTTCCCACCTATTTATTTCCCAACCTATTTACGTACCTTCCTATCTATCTATCTATCTATCTATCTATCTATCTATCTATCTATCTATCTATCTATCTATCTACCTATTTATCTAGCTAGCTAGCTAGCTACTACTGTCTCACTAGCTTCCCACCTATTTATTTCCCAACCTATTTACGTACCTTCCTATCTATCTATCTATCTATCTATCTATCTATCTATCTATCTATCTATCTATCCATCCATCAGTCTAACTATCTACCTACTACTTATCTGTCTCACTAGCTTCCTACCTATTTATTTCCCAACCTATTTTACGTACCTTCCTATCTATCTATCTATCTATCTATCTATCTATCTATCTATCTATCTATCTATCTATCTATCTATCTATCTATCTGTCTATCTATCTATATATCTATCAAACTATCTACCTACCAATCCACCCATCCATCTGTCTACCTACCTACCAACCTACCTAGCAATATATCACCTACCTATCTGTCTTACTGTCTAGCTATCTGTCTAACCATCAATCAAACCATCTGTCTCTAGTACCTACCTACCTATCTAGCTAGCTAGCTAGCTACTACTGTCTCACTAGCTTCCCACCTATTTATTTCCCAACCTATTTACGTACCTTCCTACGTATCTATCTATCTATCTATCTATCTATCTATCTATCTATCTATCTATCCACCCATCTAGACCTACCTATCTACATAACTCCTAACCTTCCTATCCATCCACCCAACCATCCATCCATCTATCTACCTATCAATCTATATTATTATTAATCTGTGTTTACAGAGGCTTAACTTCACCTACAACAACAACGAGGACAAACCTGAAAAAAAAGAGAAAATATAACAGTTTTGGTGATAAGGGACCGTACAGTGAAAAAAGGTTAGCACTCTTGCCTCATAAGCTAGAGATCATCAGTCAACTACTGTAGTAATACTGCAGTACTTGATGGTATTCCTCTATGGAGTTGACTTGTCCTTACTCTAACAGCCCCAACCTTGGATGAGGAAAGTCAGGACTGAAGGCGTGAATGTGGGTGTTTACGTTTGTTTGTTGTGTAATGTGACCCAGTCATGAACTGGTGAAGTGTCCAGGGCGTAACCCCAACCCCACCCAATAACTGCTTGGATCTTCTCCAGATCCTCCCGGGAACAGCAGAAGAAAGAAGTGGTAGAAAATAATTGTTGAATGGAAAACGACCAGACCAGGTTCTGACGCCTCCTGTTGTGTCTTTTCTTTGAATCTGAGTTTTAAAAAGTAGAAAAACAACTTTTTTTCAATCTGCAGAACGTTGTTCCCTTTTAAGCTTCTCAAGCTGCAAAGTGAGGACACATCTGACCCCCATCAGTGGAGAACCACCCAGGTGGATCCACCACAACACATGGAATAGCCATTCCAGCGTCAGAGGCGGGGTCCAAAGCGCCGTGTGTTAGGGGCCTATAAATCAGTCCAAACTGACTCTGACACACACACACACACACGCACACACACACAGAGGAGTTGAGCCACACCACAGACGGAAGCGGCGCTCGGAGCGGCCAGAGACCACAGCCTGGCCTGGACTACCGTTAAACCTACAGCCAACGCTGGGCAAACACACAGCAGACGTTTACAAAAACACAGGCCAGCAACGTCACCGGAGATGATAAGTGGAAACACCTTGATGTTTCACCTGGCTGAAGAGCAGGACTCTTCGAAGGTGGACAGTTGGATCAGGGAAAGACAAAAAAACAGGTTCCAAATCTTCTAATAGGTTTGGAAATCCACCTTTACCAGGTGGAGAATAAAAAATAAAAAATAGCTTTCATTATGTCGCTGTCTTAGGGACACAGCACTGACATCAATCATGACATTTGTGGTGTGTGTTTACAAAAACCCTTTTCTAGGAAGTGGAACGCAGTCTCTCAAAAGAGAAACTCTTTCATTGTCTCGTCATGAAACACATGGAAACCTGTGGATGGAAACGTTGTTGATGGCTGCGTGGGCGCCAGAGGTTGCAGCGTCGGGAGAGCCCTGCTGAAACTGTCAGTCACCGAGGGGACCCCAGACCCACTCCTACACCTACACCCACGCCCCGGTGTCTGAGTGTGACTCACACCTGATGCCTCATCGACGAGTGTTTCCCCAAAACTTTATGCTGACGACACCTCGACTTTCACATCTGTGGAGATTGTCTTTTGCAAATTGAGTCAAATTTTCCATCAGCCTTTCAGTCATTTTCTGAAGACGTGACGGCGAAACCTCGTTTGACCTTTTCTTCAGCAAATGTTTTTGTCTTTGCTGCGCAGTAACAATAAGAACCTTCAGTACAGTAGTATTTTATACCTAAAACAAGGTTGAGTGTTACAGTTAGGTCTAAATAAAATATTTACCACGATTTTAAGATGTTTTTATTTCTACCAATTACAATCAGTTCTGATTTTTTCCATTATTGTTTTTAGACCAATGTCAGCTGCCTTGGTCTTTTTATATCGCTTTGTTGGATTTTGTTTAGAGACATTAGGAATAGGCAGAAGACAAGTGGTAGAGTTAAGGATGCTGAGATTCTCTTTAGGAGAGACAAGGAAGGACAGGATCAGGAATGAGGGGATTAGAGGGACAACACAGACTCTAACCATGTCCTCCCTCACTGCATCAATCAATCTCCATTTTGTCCCCTACCTGGTAGCTCCATCTCTAGGATCATTCTTCTACCAATGTATCCACTGTTCCTCCTCTGAAAATGTCCAAATCAATTCAATCTGTCTTCTCCAGCTTTTTCTTCAAACCTTCCTGTCTGCGTTGTCCCTCTAATCACCTCATTCCTGATCCTGTCCATCCTTGTCTCTCCTAAAGAGAACTTCAGCATCTTTAACTCCTCCACCTCCAGCTCTGTCTCCTGTTTTCTACCTATTCCTAATGTCTCTAATCCATCCATCATGGCTGGTCTCACAACTGTCCCGTAAACCTGTCCCTTGACCTTAGCTGACTCTCTTCTATCACAGATCAGATGTTCTGTGAACACAACACGTTCTAATATT
>JAFBJS010004584.1:203406-255205 GCA_016785265.1 Paraplagusia blochii
GTCTCTAATCCATCCATCATGGCTGGTCTCACAACTGTCCTGTAAACCTGTCCCTTGACCTTAGCTGACTCTCTTCTATCACAGCTCAGATGTTCTGTGAACACAACACGTTCTAATATTCCACCAGATTGTTAATTACTAATACAGGATATTAGTCATTGTTGTTGGAGGTGTACGGCGCCACAAAGATTGTTCCATTGTACTTACATTTCCTATCGTCACTATAGTTAAATATATAAAACAGAAACCTTATTAATCCACTGATCACTTTTGACAATAAAGGTGCAATGTATTAATGTGACCGCTTTATTTTGACAGTAAGAGAAGAACCTGAGGAACGGTTCCACAGCACAGCTAGAATCAGACAGAAGTTTCCTCTGGACCGTTGCCATCAGTCGTCTGTTTGCAAACCATAAATGATGTTTGCTGAAATTGTCTTGGAGGGTTCCTTGGCCTTGTAACGAGGCACAAACTCTCTCCTTCCTCATGTGTGTTCTCACTCCTCTCTCCCTCTGACCGTCAGGCAGAAACCCCCCTGCCACGGCCCCCGCCTCTGCTGGTTGTTGGCAGCAGCCCCGGAGCCGCAGCACTGCCGGCGGGGGAGAGAGGTAATAAATAACCCGGGGAGAGGAGCGGAGACCGCCGGGCGGTGCACAGTCTGACCTGACAAATACTCACTGGAAAACCATCAGAGAGCCAGAGCCCACCCCAAGTGCTTGGAGCCAGCCTTTCAGACATGAGCTGCAAAATATATAGGCCTGCCCCTGCTGGAAAAAAGAGAGGAAGACAGGCAGAAGAGTCTCCCTCTCCCCCCCCCCCTCCTTCCACACCCAGACAGCGCCGTAGACACGACGAGAGTAATTAACTATTTAAAGCTGAGTGTGAGTTCCTGCAGAAAGCCAGGCCAGGCCTGCACGGGAAGAGAGGGAAGACGGAAGAAAAGTTGAAAGTCAAGCAACAAGTTACTTTTTTAAACATGGAGTTAGGCCAAGAAGAAGAGAACCAGGAGCTTCCCAACATGTCGTCAGAGAAATGTGAATGTTAAAACCATAGACAGTGTATAGGGAGTGGACAGATGGACGGGGCTGGATCTTGGAAAAGACAAGATATGGTTCTATTTTTAAACAGCCGTAATACTTTTCCACATGATCTTTAGCTTTTTATTAGTCATGGTGTTTTTAACATGATGTTGTTTTGACTTGATATGAAAAAATAAAGAGGCATAGACCGACCAGACTGTTGGGTCGGAGCTTGGTTATTTCCAACAACGTCAATAAACCATTGCATTATCTTTAACAAAGCGACACCAGGTGAAATCTTCTGCCGTCTTTGAGTTATTCTGGTTTATTTTCTTGGTTTTAGTCGAGATACGTTAACCCTGAGCTACTTGTTTCGTCATCTCTACCTACATTTACCTGATGTTATTAAGGAACCTTTTGTTGTTTTTTTAAACTAGTGTTACTATAACAATTATATAGATTTTAATTTATTTTTTTATGGTAGAATAGCAGTTAAGGAAGCATAGTTGGACCTAGAACAGGGGTGGGCAAACTAAGGCCCGGGGGCCACATGCGGCCCTTTGAGCCTTTTAATGCGGCCCGCCATCCCTGTCCAAATGAAATAATTTATTTATATTATAATTAAACTTCCGACTTTTCCCTACAATGCCTGCGTTTTCCAAGTAGATGGCATTAAAAGTTTGATACATGACTTTTACTTGCCATTTATCTTAGCTTACACGAACGCTCCATCTCTCTGCTCTTGACTCGGCCCCATGTCCAATTTTAGGAGAAATTGTGGCCCGCGGGTCAAAAAGTTTGCCCAACCCCTGGCCTAGAAGGTCTCGGGTTCTAATCCACCAGGTTGACAATAAGGTACTCAGGAGCATAGCACCTTCTTGACCAAAATAACTTCCAGTCGGCTCACACTACTGTGTGGTACTGTGTGATTTGGGTGGGAGCCATGGAGACTCATCACTTGTTATATTTCTTTTCAGCTTAGTTTGTGTTTGGTCTGAGGGATATTTTGGTGAAATGACAGTGGGGTCAGTGGCCCTCAACCTATGTGAGTTGGAGACCGCTGCTTTAAGGTCTTCATAAAGAAAACTACACATTTGGCCTCGAACCCTTGACTCTCTGAACCCACCGTTTCCACCGATCTGTGCTGTTCTGCCCAATAAAAACAGAACAGAAAAGGAAAAACACAGACAACATGTTTGCTTCAGGTCAACCTTCTGTTGTTGCACTTCACACTCATTAAGTTTATTCGCTCCTTGAAGACGATGCTACCTTTGCTGACTCACTCGTCTTTTTATCTAGGAACCAAACTTCTCATTGGTCCTGGAGGGAGTTTTGCTTCCCTTAAGGTGGAATTTGAGGAATTTAATATCAGAAAATTGTTCGGGGGATCCTGTCTCTGGGATTCAAGTGTGCAACGCTAGCAGACATGGAGAAACATCTCGCATTAGAGAGGGAAAAAATCTGGATCAGTGCAGTAAAATTCGAAATCTTTGGAGAGCTTCACAATCAGCATCTCAGACGTGGATGGCACAGATTTTCACTCTTTTCAGGCCATGTCTCCTAAAGTTTGTTTTAGTCTCTTTACAGGTTTAAGGTATACATTTATTTGACCATTTTTAAAATTAGATTTTTTCAACATTGTGTCTTTTACAGTGAAACCCAGGGCTTAAGAGCTTCATTCAGACACGGGTGCAAAAAAAAATTGGCGTAAACTTTTGTGAAATAGTGAGAAAGCTCAGCAGCTCAGGAGTGGAACTTCAGAATCCAGGGTTGGCAAACAGGCAGAGTAACATTAGACCCAGGACAGGGGGCGGGGGAGGCGAGGTGGGGGAGTTGAGGCTGTCGTGCCGGCGCCCTTAGCCTCCCCCCGGCTGATCTGGGGGGTCAGGCGGCTGTCTGTGATCCCACACAACGGCTCTTCCACATGGGATTTATTTTCTTGCTGGATGGGCAGGCAGGCGGCCCAAGAGGATTCTCATTTTAGCCCAGCGTCTGTAGCTGTCAACGCCAGCCGACAGAGGCGAGCGGACACCCGACCCCGAGTATCCTCCCTCAACACTCCCCTCTGGACTCCCTCCCCCCCTTTCCTCCCTCCTTCCATTCCCTGTTCACACACAAACACGCAGCATATGGACAGCACACACACACACACACACAGAGTTTGGAGAAGACGATTTTACAGCCACTGTTTGTCGACATTAAAACTTTCAGTCGTGCTGGGGAGTTTGGAAACAGTTTGATAGAAAATAATGGTAATTTCTTTTAATAAGAACTTATATTGCATCCGTTTTTCTATAAAAGACCTCTGTGGCGAACTCAAAGAGAAACAGTGAGCAACGATCCAGGTCTGTCTTTGCAAAAAAAAAAAAAAAAAAAAAAAAGCACCCCGTCTCTACTTCCTCCCCAACGCCGTTAATAATTTGTGCAGTAAAAGATAGCGTGCCTCTCCGAGTTTGTGGGAGTTATTGGCACAGTATTCCCCGCCATATTTGTGCGAGGCAGTGATAGGAACATAAATTATTTCTTATCTCTTCCGCAATCCATTTTTCAAAGGGCTCACTTCTGTGTTTGAAGGGTAGCAGCGCCGACTGCCAAAGCCAAGATAGTGGGCTACATTAGCCTTCAAGAGATTCGCCTCAGTGATTTCAGACAATGCAATAAGAGGAGAAGCCGCTGATATGAGCTGTGCCGTACATGGGTATAATTTAGAGCCAAATCAGGCGCCGGGAACACAATCTCAAAACAATGGCCAACACAAAGGCGGTCCCAACCGTGAGGTATTAAGTTTGTGCGCTGCAGGAACTTTGTGCTAAATACTTGTTACTCCGCTGACGGAATTGATTTCATTTAGAGTTGAGTGGATGTATTGCTGACCAAAGGTGAATTCATTAGTTCTATTGTATTCCAAAGATGGAGGAGCCACCAATCTGTACTGAAAGGATCAATAGACAAGATTGTGTGTCTGGAAGTTGTAGATGGAATCAGTGTTCTCATGTGATAATAATAAGAGTTTCTTGGAAAATCAAGTCTGCGGTAACTACTGGGGGTGGAGTTTACGGTGACTTCCTTCCATCGTCCATGTTGGGTCCATGAAATTCACCCAATTTCATTTTACGGCCAACTTTTTTCTCAAGGAAAATAAAAAAACCTTCAAAAAAATTAGCAATACAACACATTTTCATTCCATGTGATTCGATTTTTGAGCAAATGTTATGTTATTTATGTATGTATTTCAACAACAATATAAAGTTTTACTGGCGGCAGTTGTGTCCTGGCAGCAAAGGACTTGGGTCCGCAAGGCTTCAGGTTCTAATCCACCAACTGCTAGGTTGCCCCTGAGCAGCTCTTATCATAGCACCATCCCGACCCACATAACTTCAGGTGGACTCACCACCCACAGCAAATGTTTGTTTTTCAGCAAAAACCTGGTATTAATAGTTTTTCTTTTTCTTTAAGTTTTTTGGAAACGCAGAAAATCAAGATGTTGCAACTTTTACTTTAGCTCGCGTTTTACTATTTTTTTTTTTTTCAGGATTTTCCTTCAAAATATTTTTTAATTAAGTATAGCAACCTTCTATCTTCTCAAGTCTTTGGTCCAATTTTCCACAATTCAAGTCTTCCTCCAAACCAGATGCAAACTCTTACAGTGACTCTGAGTTTGTCCTTGTGATAAAGAGGAGATCATGTCATTGAATCAGGTGTGGGTATCGGGCTTGTACTGCTTCGCTCAGGGTGCATAAATCTTTTTGTCAGACAATAGAGAAAAAAAAAAATCACAAAGACCTGCTGGGCCAAATTGAGAAATTAAACTAATCCTTTCGCCTGTTGAGCTCCATTAACATTGTTTTGAATCAGAACATTCCCATGGAAACTCTACACCGGGAGCAGAAGCGATCACTGAGCAATCTGGATTTATTTTCCAGTTCAGTTTGATCCGCACAGACAAAATGACAAATATCAAATAGTTCCTCTGCACAGCATTAATGTCTGTGTCTGAAGAATAAACCCCAGCTCTCTCAGCTACTATTGATTTTTTTTCCCTGTGTGATATGAAACCAGTAATCAGCCCTGCGGTTCGAAATAGCCCTGAAACTGGAGCTGAGACGTCAATGAGTCGCCAACACATTTCAATTAGCGAGCCGCCCTGGCCGATCTCTCCCCCGGGGGCAGCAGAGCACAGAGGGTCGGATCGGGCACACCCAGACCAAGTCCACATATGGTCCCACCCCGGCTCAGATGAATCTGATCAGACTCCACGCCGCATTTATACCTGTTCCAGCGCATCAAGAGCAAAACTCAAACTTCTTCCAAGGTCAGATCGACCTCAGAGTTTTGTCGGACATGAGTTGTTTTCTGCGATAATGTTGCCGATGGAGCAGCGACACAAAGCGTCACCGTCACTGCTGTGAGAGTCAGTGCGGAGCTCCCGTCACATGTTTTTAAGGACAGTTTGTCAAATGTTTCCCTTGAATTTATTTGAAGACTGCGCGTAGAATGGGTTTTCATTTAGACTGTGCCTATGGCAGCAGTATCTGCTGCCGATGAGGACGAATGCTTATTCACAGCTTAATGTTCTGTGCTGTAGACTTTCGGTGTCAGCGACTTTCAAAACTCGTACTTTTGCTCCGAGTAGTTTTATGTGGGGCTTATGTGAAAGTGCTGAGTTTAGCTTTGGTTTCAACACAAAAGTGATGGCGACCCATTAAAATAACCTGTTGTTGTAGAACAAAAGGCAAAAACTGGCTTCATAATTCAACCTAAACAAAAAAAAAAGGAAAAATACTTTGAAATAAATCATAAAAATATTTTCAAGACACTAAATATCACAGTGACACTGTTGTGTACACATCAGAGCGTCAACACTGTAAAAATGCAATACTACATTATGTTGCAGTAGAGTAACTGTCTGTATATCATCAATGTATTGGAGTGTCCGAACGGCCTGACTGGTTTCACAGAGGAATTAGTACCAGGGGCAAAAAAATAGTAACACAACTGGTATGTTTTGATGTCATTAAATCAGTGGTGGGCAAACTTTTTGACTCGCGGGCCACAATAGGCCCCAGAATTGGACTCGAGGGTCGAGTCAAGAGCAGAAAGATGGAGCGTTTGTTGCAGTCCGGTAAATGGCATTTAAAACCCATGTGTAAAACCTAAGATGCTTAACTTCTAATAGCTTTTATGACGTCATCTCTCAGGAAAATGCTGGAATAGGCACAAGTATGATGATAATACAATTATTATTATTTAAATTAATTAATTTGGACAAGGTTGGCGGGCCGCATTTACAAGCTCAATGGGCCACATCTGACCCCCGGACCTTAGTTTGCCCATGCCTGAATTAAATGCCTGTACTAAATGCATTAAACCTCTGAGACACACTTTAAAAAAGTGTCCAATGCTGAGAATATCAGATAGGGAGCAGAGATATATCCATGTGGAGGACATATTTGTTCTGGTAAAGAACAAGTGGATGGTTCTTCATGATCTAGAACTTCAAACCAGATTTAGCCCCTGGTCAATTAGCATGGCCACTTCACATCAGTCTCCATGACTGGCACACAAATCAAACTGCATCATAATGTGAGCCTTCCTGTGGGTGGTGCGTCCACTGGAGCATTCTGGCGGCAGACTTGAACCTGAAGACCTTTGAACCACTCCCTTAGCAACTGGACCACCATTGCCGCCCAAATGAAACTCTAAACGGTTAAAGTATTGTAATCTTCCTTTACACCAGTGCTTCTCAAATAGTGGGGCGGGCCCTACTGAGGGGCGCGGTGCAATGCTTTTTTTCGCCATACTACATTAAAGTGTAATTGCACATCTTTGTAACTTTCTTTATGTTAACAAGGATACAATGTTATGCAGAAGTGTAGCTATAACTATTTTATAGACAAATGCTATTATATATAGTTGCGGCGGAGAGTGGGGGTGAGAATTGTTTTCTTCTTGCTAGGGTGGGGGGGCGTAACAGAAAATAATTGAGAAGCACTGCTTTACACAAATACAGTTGCTTTTCTTTCAATCCTCAACAACTGCTCAGTCTGGACAGTTTACCAGAGAAACTCCACACAGAACAATCACTGGTTCCTGGTAGCAATCGAACTGCTGATCGTGCTGATGTAAGGCAGGTGCAATGACCACTTTGCCAATGCGCGTACTGACCAAATCTAAAAAGCCGGACATACATTTTTGTGTGGGTTTTACCTCGGCGCCATTAAAGAAGTCAAGCTATCGAGTAAAAGTTTGATATAAGTGTCGGTGGTGGATGTTTTCTACGGCCCCAGAAGAACAACCAGATAAAAAAAGAAAAATCCTCTTTCGATCCCAGTCATCTAGTTTCCTTCTCTGACAGTTCCCATCAGCAACAGCGGCCCCGCACTGACCGTGTGTGTACTGTAGGAGTGTGTGCTTTACTGAGGGTCTCAGTTGGTGCCACGGGGCCACGGCGACATCTCGCTGCGCTCCTCCCCCAACCTCTCCCACCCCTCTGGCCTTTTGCTCCTCGCCTGGCTGGCAGCCCTGCATCAGTTAGACACACCACAGGCTCCACCCCCCCCCCAACTCCCTCACTAACACACACACACACACACACACACTTGCCTCACCGCCCCCTGCTCTGAGCCGATCGATCCAGCTCTTCGCCTTTCATCTGACCAGAGCTTTGGAGGAGCCGCACTTCCTGAAGAAAACCCAATACAGCTCTGCCTCTCAGGGCAGCTTTTTCTGGCTCTCTTTAAGAGTGTGTGTATGTGCTCGTGCATGAAAGCGTGTTTGTGTTTCACTGACGTTTGTCAAACTATAAAAGTGCAGGTGTGATACGCAAGGAACGAGCTTTATGTAAATGAAGAAAAAAAAGGCTGTTAAATCAATTAGAGAAGAAAAATGCAGACTTTCATCGATTGTGCGGCACAAACCTGTTTGAGAAACACAAACACACACCTGCCCCTGGAATTACCTATGATGAATGCCTCAGAGCTTCAGAGGTTCAGAGTTTTACCTATTCTGGCTCTCAAGTGTAAAAGAGAAGTTTTTCAGGTCTTAGTGCAGGATCCTCATAAATACTTCAAAGTTGAAGAGGTAACATTGGTTTCTTTTTCTCTGGTTCTGCCCGTGTTGATCTGACAGCTTCATGTGTTGCTGGAGTGTTTGCTCTCTGCTCTGCCTCACGGTTTTATCCGTCATTCCTGGGATGCTCATGTACAAACATATAATCGAAACTTTCTACCAATGGAGACAATGAGAGACAAAGCTTCAATGTGGACATTAAAAGACATCGCCCTGGTCACAGAGAGGCAAAAATAAAATAAAAAATAAATAAAAAACAAAAATTTTTAGGGGGCGGGGATTATCCACATTCTACATGATTGATACTTTTTTTTCCAAAATGATGTTACAATATAAACTAAACCTGTTGTTCTCATCTGGTCTGGATTCAGGATTCCACCATCACCCTCTAATAGCAGGTTGCCACCCAAGAAGTGTTTACTTTTTAAATTTATTTCATGTAACATTCAGTAACCAAATTCTGAAAGTTAATTCAGTCACCTGTTCTGGCAATAAAAAATAATATAATATAAATATATGTATATCATCCATCCATCTATTTTCATCCGTTACCAGGTCTCAGGGGCAGTAGTCTCCACAACTGCCACCCAAATCGCATTGCACCGTAAAGTACCTTCCTGCAGGTGGGTGAGGCCACTGGAAGTCAACCGCCCTATACGGGATATAAATGCACAGGAGTTGGACCCTGGAGTGTCACAACAAAGACAGAGACATTGTCTCTAGGACAAAGTGAAGACACTGAAAAATAGAAATACTGAACTAAACCACAGTGGGGGGCTAATTTGATGCAAATAATTATGGTTTAGGGAAGCGGTGGCTTGGCGGTTAAGGAAGTGGAGTTCAGTCTTGAAACCTCTGGTGCGAATCCACCAGCTGTCAAGATGTCAAGTTCTCATGAGCATAGCACCGTCCCCACACTATTTCCAGTGGGCTAAACCACAGGAAAAATCACAGTACTGTATGGTGCAATGTGATTTGGGTGGCAGCTGTGGAGATTCTGCCTACAACCCAGATAAATAAATGAATTATAATTTTTTTTTTTATAGTTTGCAGATTTCTACAAAGAAATCCAAGAGATTGAGCACAAACGGATTCCTGATCCTTATGTTTAACATCTCTGTTCTGAACAGTCGGTTTCTGGATTTAAATGATAATGAGCAGGTGTTTGGACCTGAGGAAGATTTACATAAGAATCAACTGGCATTTTTAATGGGACTAAGATGACGTTTGCCGTATTAGCAGTCACAGTAAACCACCGGGACAATGGAAAAGACGGTGTTTCCCCTTGTAAACTTTGACCCAGACTCAGAACAAGAAAAAAAAGGTGGAGAACTAGTTTACCTTTTTTTTTGCCAACATAAATAATATAAAAGCACCACCTGCTGATCTGGACAACTATGATCGTGAGCAAGTCATAAAAGCTTGAGGGCCAACAGCTCATATCTTTGAAGGGATTTCCATGCAAATCAACCAGAGGCGATGTGAGGTGATGCAGCTGTCACTTTTTATCTCAGTTTGTTCTCTGAAGCTGGCCTGGTGAGTCGTGGCCTCAGGGAAGACTGTTAATAATGGAAAACCTCCCATAGGGCAGATTTGTATGGCAGAATTCAGTACCAGCAAGAAACGATGGTACCAAAAACAATGTGCCCTTCTGTGGACCAGTATTTGTGTAACAGGCAGATACTGTATGTTTTCAACATTGTCCAGAAGATTCCCATAGAAACCGGATTTTCTTCTTGTAGTTGAAATAAGTTTGGAGAAGAACTCAAGTTGCTTGCAACTAAACTTTGTGGATATGATGACCTGGAGCAGACATGGGCAAACTACGGCCCGGGGACAGGATGCGGCCTGTGTGGCGTTTTAATCCGGCCCGCCAAACTTGAACAACTGTTACTGTTAATTAATATTATCGTTATCTTTCTATCTTTTCCCAGCAAAGCTTGCATTTCCTCAGTAGATGGTTTCAAAGAGGCATAAAGCATTTCGCCTTTATTTTACACTTCAATCATCATGTATCTTAGTTCACGCAAATACTCAATCTCTCCAGTGACCTGGTCCAAGACTCAAACTTTAGTCCCACCTGTGGACAACACGTCTAAATAATTGCCCAGGCCTGACCTGGAAGAATGACAATCTTCACAGACAATACTGAAATTAACCAGTTGTCAACATTTCGTTACAAATTTAAATTCTTATGACTATTGGAAGACTTTGGATCATCTTCATCTTCTTATCAGGGGCAGCAAATCTCAATGAGCCTCTGGCTCAGAGTATTGTGCAGTATTGGAACCCAAAGTCTTGCAGACCTGGTTCAGAGTATGGTGGAATATTGGAACCCGGAGCCTTACAGACCTGAGTTTCGCTTCCCTAACCACTAGGCCACCACCGCCACCAAACTTTGAAGGATTGATCTCCAAAGAGTCTTCTGTGACCATCAAAACAACTTCTCAGCTGAACTTGTAGCATTAAAACTGTTCATCCAGATCAGTGCGATCTGAAGCCAACAACAGCTGTTCCATTTATGACATAATATTAAACCAGATAATTTGGCTTTAAATTTACTGCTGTTTAACCAACTATGACAAATAAACTGTCGTTTGTTGATGATCTAATGTCGGGGTGATGCAACCCGCGGCTCTGCACTCGCTGGGTCATATTTGCTGGCTAGCAATGAACAAAAACTGTGGTTAACATAATAAAAGAAATGTTTTTAATTTAATCAGTTATCGCAAAAAAATGTAAGGTCAGCATTTTCAATATCCTGTTTGGGTTCTGAAGTTTTTATTTGCAGATCTGGTGAGTCATATAAAATACCCTGAAGGGCAGAGAACTCCTCACTTTCTTTTATTAATAGCTCTAACTACAACAGTGCCTTTGGATTAAACCATGTGTGTACGTTACCAGGTGAAAATAATAGCAGGTTTCCCATTTTGGTGACACGCAATGAATACAATAATAAAGTGATAAAGTCGCGGAGCTGAGAAAATTTCCTTCCATAAGGCTATAAAAAGGGAGCCGTCTTTATACAGATGCACATGCAGATGCACATGCTTGCAAACCAGCCGCCCATCTGTGGAGCTGCAGTCAGGATGTTGTCTGCACAGATGTTTAGTCTTCCCAGAGCAGCACACTGTCTCGTGTTTTTATTGGCTCTCCCCATCCAAAGCTGCAGCACCACTGCCTCCGACTCTGCTGCTCCAGACCCCACGGCAAACCTGACCAAACACCAAGTGTGAGGTCGGACGTCAGAAGAGTGAAAGAACAGGGTTGGGGGAGAGCAGAGGTTGGAAGCTTGGAAGCCGCTGCCAGATCCACGGAGGTGCGGACAGTCGGCATAAACAAGACTGAGTGTGGCCTTCAGGGACTGTTACATTCTCCCAGTGGAAATGTCTGGCCCCAGATGACTTCGACACAGCAGAGTGCAGAGAGCCGAGACACCGCTCTGTCCCAAACAGTTTCCAGACCCTCCAGAACAGGCCCGTTAATCTGACCCTGATGGCTCCCAAATGTCAGCCGACAGATGAGACTCTGTCAGATGAAACATAATTTGCCTGTTGAGAACAGAAAACCACCAAACATGCATTAAACACTGTAACATATAACCAGAGTGATTATCCTGCACTTATCTACTGTGACCATACATCAGAAGACACCGTGGAACATGATATATGTGCTTATGCCGGGGTTTGTGTCCCACATGTAGCTCGGCTACTGATCCCACATTCTTCTGGATTCAATTCAATAAATCGAATCAATTCAATTACATTTCTGGATTAGAAGCTACTGCAGGTCAAGAAATCTGAGGAAAACCAAAACAACTTCTGTTCATTATACACAAAAATGTCAATCAAGTTCTTAAGTTGGAGAGACATGAAAATCTTCACGTTGTCCTGTATCAAGTGTCAGTTAAGGACACCCCGCCACTCCTTGCGGCCAAAGGTGGACAGGAGAAAGGGAAGACGCCGTGATGATTGGAATGGATTGAGGAATGTTTGGCAGAGCAGCTGCCGTGTCAGGTAGACCAAGTTAGGATCAAATAGGCTACCGTCAGGGTGATTGATGTCGAGAATGTAAATTAGCTGCTGTGCTAATTGTAACTGAAATATTACAGAGAAATGTGCTTATTATTAACTCTAGAGACCCCCGGCTGTGGGCAGTTGGTGACCTGGTGGCTAAGGAAGCAGAGTTGGGTCCCCCTACAATCCAGTTACCGCTGAGGTGCCCTGAGCATGGTACCACCAGACTGCTCCCTGGGCGCTGGCTGAACAGCAGCTCCCTAACTTCTTGAAGGATACTCCCTAGGGATTGATAGAGTTCTTAAATAAAAAAAAAAGCAAAATGAGCCAACAGACACAGGAGCGAGGCCAGAGTCTGGTGTCAAGTCAGTTGACTTGTCAGATATTGAAGTATATCCATACCTATGACCAGTTGAAAGCAGGTGTAAAATACATTGGAATAAATATTATTTTATGGTGCGTAGTACTGAAAAAGTACCACGATGAGCGTACCAAAAAAGACAAAAGATGCACAAAATGTGCAAAGTAGCTCAGAGCCATGAGTTGCTGCGTCCATACAGGCCACCATCTTGGATCGAGGACCTCGATTTTATTGTATCCCCCCTCACTGTACAATGATGATGTTTAGTTTATATGAGTGACAATGTGTATCACAAGGGCTATAAAGTCTATGACGATTCTCATTCATCCAGGTCAGTTGTCAGCAACTTCTTAGAGTTGAAGAATTGTAGAATTTCTACGATTCCAGAATTCCTGGACTACTACTTGGAGTTGAAATACGAATCATTCCTCAAATGAGGAACTTCATCAGTTTCTGGTTGATGTCAGAGGGAACTCTAGTAGTTCTACTCCTCTAGACCACTACCTTCCACCCATGTCCAGATGTGACGACCCCCATTCACATCTGTGACAAGAAAACTTCACATTGACATCAGGAGCAGTTTCTGTCTCAAAAAGAGACAGTGAGGGGACCATAACATCTCTTCACACCTTTGTCCAGTGGTGAAGGGAGTGGTCTAGAGAAGGAGAACTACTAGAGTTCCCTCTGTTTCTCAGTTGAGGAATGAAGCGTCTTTTTAAGTCCAAGAAAAAGTCCAGTTGCTGACAACTACACACTAAACACTTCGATTGTGTCTTTGTTTTTTTTTTTTACAATCAAATACTACGATAAGTGGCATAAAAAAGACCAAAGTATTGATTTTGTGCATTGACACATTTCTGTGTTGATTTTCAATGCTGACCTGGATTGAAGAACCTTCCACCAGAAATGTTTACAGTAACTTCCCTGCCGTACAGTCAGTCGTGAAAATTCTGACATGAAATGGATAATTATAACAAATGAACTCAAATCTGTCCTAAATAGATTAGATGATGAATTAAAGCTAAGGTAACAAGGGTAGGGGTGGATTCAACACCCAGCTGAACATCCTGTTCTTCGTTCCTCCTGGGAGTTGGTCTCCATATTGTGAGCTAATAACATTCTCCCAGGAGACCGCAGGCAGCGTTCCTTGCTCACTGCAGGAGAATAACACGCCCTCACCTACATACTGGTGGAATACTGAATTCTCCTTTTCATTGGGCCGCTCTTAAAGGTCTACACAACTATGTGGGCCACTACTTCACGCCACAAACCGCAGAGTAATGAAGATATCCTCTCATGTGAGGCCATTTCCCACAAAATCCTGAAATTGCGATGATTTCCCAAGGTCTGTGACAAACCAGACAACAAGCCTTCAGCAGCGCAATTTATCGAATTCTGTTGGTGCAACACAGAAGAAGAACAAAGCATAGTTCTTCAATTGTCTGTGACAGTGTGGGCTGCCCGGCACACAGGCCTTCACCCTAACTACTGGGTGTGTGTTTGTCTGTGTAGATTCTCAGTCATCCAGGTAGTTCAATCCAAAATTAGTTACTTCGAAAGCAACTGGACATAGTAGGTTTCTTGAAGACGTTTCACCTCTCATCCAAGAGGCTTCTTCAGTTCTAACCGACTACAGGGGAGACCGAATAACGAGGTTACTCCGTTTGTTTTCGTTGTCCTCCCTGTTGCGTTTGTTAGTTCTGGTGGCCTTAGAACAGAGGGGGAGGACTAAGACACAACCTTTCATCCACTTACAAAGTTGTTTTGAATTCTCTACCCAGAAAATTCTCCGGCCATCAGACCAGGGATTCATCACAAAGGAGGGGAACAAGTGATACTAACACTTCCCCCCACACCACCATTCACACCTCTAACTCAACAGACTGTAACCCCTCCTCTCACTTATAGCCTTTGTTCTACAACAACCCCCTTTCACAGGTATGTAGCCTCGTTTGAGGCTAAATACCAGGTCTCCCCTGTAGTCGGTTAGAACTGAAGAAGCCTCTTGGATGAGAGGTGAAACGTCTTCAAGAAACCTACTATGTCCAGTTGCTTTCGAAGTAACTAATTTTGGATGGGTGTGTGTTTGTTAAACGAGCCAGAGCAACACCACAGAGCCCACAAGGCTCCTCGCTCTCCGATACAACCAGGGGCTTTTCTCTGCCTGCACACTCCCTCCACCACCTTAGCTCCTTCCCCTCCGTCAGGAATCTATATTTCATAAGCGAGCTGTGGAGCTCCAGTGCCCAATTATCAGCAGATAAGGCGCAGGAAGCCCTGGAGCGCCGGCACGGCTATTTAGACGGGGAGGGGAGAGGAGCTGGAGAAGGAAAGGCAGGCAGAGAGGCAGGGAAGCAGGCAGGGACCCAATCCCCCAGGGGCACTTCGCCCTCACCATGCTATTTTTTTTTCTCCCTTCTTTTTTCTTCTCTCTCTCTCTCCCGCTCTGACAGCCTCCCCCTCCGTACCTAAGCGGCAGAGTTCAATTAGTGCCGACGGCGGCCAGCACCCGCAGCCCAGCTCAGCCCAGGAGCTGGAGCTTCTATCAGCATAGCAACAACACGCAAGGCTGACTCCGAGTATAGAAAACCTCCATCAAGGCAAGTTCTGTCCTGGACTCCACTAACACTGACTATCAACGTTAGTATCTGAGACATGAGCCGAACACAGTCAGTGAATCTAAATCTCAGAAATTAGAAATGTTGAGTTAACAAAAACAAAAACATCAAGGCAACACAACAGAAATGGGCTTCCCTATCTTTGAATATCTGAATTCTATATGTATAGGTGTGAATGAGGTCATATATATATATATGTAATATATATGTACATATCTGTAAATGTAATATATATGTAAATACATACATATACAAATGTATATTTGTATATACATATATATGCTTTATTGAATCGTGCAATAGACATAAAAACAGAAGTATGTACTAAATGTCTAGAAAAATCCTATTTTGATCACATTTATATTTATATATGTAAGAATATATCTATATATGCAGTATGTTTGAAGGTATATACATTGTATTTATAAGGGTATTTACTCACGGTCAAGGCCACAGAGGGACTTATGAGTAGCAAAAGTTCGTAAGCGATACATGATGAGATAAACCACACTTATGGTTTGGAGCAATCATGGGCAAACTAAGGCCTGGGGGCCAAATGCGGTCCGTTGAGCTCTGTAGTTGACTACTGTTGAGCTCCGTAGTCTCGCCCAAATGTGTCCAAATTATACAATCGTTTTTTATTATAATTTTACATCAATGACCACACTTTTCCTATAGATGGCATTAACAAGGCCAATCATGTTCCAAAAGTCAAAATGTTTGTCCATGCCTGGTTTAGAAGCTGTTCCAGGCATGATCAAAAGTTCACTGATTGGACATCCCTCTGTATAGTTTGTTAGGGAGTCGGCAGTGGCGGCCTAGCGCTTAAGGAAGCGGACTTGGGTCCAGAAGGCTTCAGGTTCTAATCCACCAGGTACCAGGTTGCCACTGAGGTGCTCTGATCATAGCACCATGCCGACCAACATAACTTGTTGTGGGCTCACCACATATGGGAAGGCTCACAGTGGTGCAATGTGAATAGGCCAGTTGACCCAGAAACTGACAAATATATATATATATATATATTGACTCATCATCATGCATTACACATGTATATCTAAAGCCTACGTTCATTGAACTACTCTTTGACCGTGTGCAAAAGTCACCAGCATCAAGCCTTTCCGCTACCTCACCAACCCTCAGATAGATGTTAGATGTTGCTTCATCTTCAGACCCACACACTCAAGTCAGGGCTTTTGACACTTCCATGACCCCAGATCTCTTTTAGCAAGGGGGGGTAAAAACTTGATGTGCCTCTCACGTTTTTACGACCGCAGCATCGGAAAAAAAAAAAGGTTATAAAAAATTCCAACCAACAGCGCTCGGAAAGATTGACCAGAGGTTGGATACAGCACACATAGATATCGATTTGCCGGGACAGGCTAGGAGCACGTGAACGCAAACACACACTTTCTTTAACCTCCTCTTTTTCCCATCTTCCTCTGCAGTCACAGGGCAGGTGTCAGCCAATAGATCAGCCGGGGGCAGGAAACCACCGGGGTCAGAGGGGATGGAGAGGGTGTGTGTACATGTGTGATGATAAGACTAACAGCCTGCTGAAAGCTGCACTCACTCAGAGCCGTACAGGACCTCCAGGATGTGGAAGTTCACCTCCAGGCAGGAGAGAAAAGATCTCAACCCGAACCGTCCATGTAGCATCTACTATATGGTTTACATTATCCCAGTTTTACTGAGGGACAGAGACACTGCAGGAGGGTGAAGACTGACATGATCGACAAAACGGTGACAGTGGATCTCCAGGTCAATGTTTAGATGATCATGTGTGTGATTTACATAATTTATCATGAGAAAAATATGAAGAATGAGGTGGAGCTTTGGCTCAGAGTCAATGTCACTGGTGTGGAACTCCAGGGTTCATCTGCTGGGCAGATGGTTTAGGGGTTTGGTGCCTTCCAATGGACTCACCATCTGCAGGAAGGTTCACGAGGGACTTGTCCAATACAGTGAGATTTAGGTAGAAGTTACAGAGCAGGCATGGGTAAACCTTTTCACAATTGGTCCAAAAATTGGACAGAGTTAAGAACTAGGTAGATGCTGCGTTGACGTGAACTAAGATATACAGCAAGTAAGAGTCATGCATAAATGAAAATCATGCATGTCTATTGCATTCTTTACACCCTATAATGTCTTCTTTTCCTTTTGGGTTGTCCCTTTTTTTCAGGGGTTCAAGTCAAACATTTCCATGCCTTCGCCCTCTGTTTCCTCAACTCTAACCTCCATGTCTTTTCTCACTGCATCCATCAATCTCCTCTTTGTCTCCTACCTGGTAGCTCCATCTCTAGGATCATTCTTCTACCTACTGTCCCTCCTCTGAACATGTCCAAACCATCTCAATCTGGCTTCTCCAGCTTTTTTCTCCAACCCTTCCTGTCTGTGTTGTCCCTCTAATCACCACATTCCTGATCCTGTCCATCCTCCTAAAGAGAACCTCAGCATCTTTAACTCCTCCACCTCCAGCACCAGCTCTGTCTCCTGTCTTCTACCTATTCCTAGTGTCTCTAATCCATCCATCATAGCTGGTCTCACAACTGTCCTGTAAACCTTTTCCTTCATCTTAGCTGACTCTCTTCTATCACATCATATACTGTAGTGGGGGAACTGTAGGTATTGAAGGAAAAAAAGAAATATAATTTCTATACAAACCAATTATATAATTTGGAGAAGTCTGGCGGGCTGGATTACTAAGGCCCGTCTGGGCCCAGGTTCAAATCTTGAATATATAGACATTATGTCTGTTCTCTGAGTTAATAAACGCTCAACCACAGATGCAAACAAATATAAAAAAAAAACCAAAATGTTTTCAATTGATTTTCCAGGTGTAGAACTGGACATAAAACCCCCCAAATCCCGGTATATTAGAGTTGGGGGAACACAGACTTGTCAGGGAAACTCCTACTCACTGGATGGGTGACACAGACTAGGGTGAGTTGGAGGTGAGTGTTTCAGCAGCCGCTGACGGACAGGGGCTCAGCTGGCGTCAAGCACAAACAGCATCGGCAGCACACGGGTCACTGTGTGTACGCACGTGACAAGCACTGTTGCTGTGGATGAGTGAATCACTTCAGAGTCCATCTCTGTGGGGCTGTGTGTGTGTGTGTGTGTGTGTGTGTATGTGTGTGAGTGGAGACGAGTGGAAGGGCAGTGGAGCGGAGGAGGCCAGGCGATGCTTCCAGGCATAGAAAGCAGGCCAGCTCCATCAATCGCTGGAGAGCTTCAAAGAAACGAGGAAGTAGAAGGAGGAGCTGAAGGAGGATGGAGTGGACGCAGTTGCGTGAGATGATTCTTGAGATTGGTTCGAAAAACGACAACTGCAGTTTGACAGTAAACAATGTTGTTAAAACTGTACTATGTACATTATAAAGAAATCTCTAATATTGGTTAGATGTTTACTGAAAATCAACTACGGATTTCAATGTTTGTTAATATGTTTTTTTTGTTTTTTTACATTTATCTGCATCTGACTAAAATAAAGATATAATATAAAGCATTTTCTGGAATGAGGTGATTAGAGGGACAACACTGACAGGAAGGTTTGAAGAAAAAAGCTAGAGAAGACAGATTGAGATGGTTTGGACATGTTCAGAGGAGGGACAGTNNTTTGGACATGTTCAGAGGAGGGACAGTGGATACATTGGGAGAAGAATGATCCTAGAGATGGAGCTACCAGGTAGGAGACAAAGAGGAGATTGATGGATGCAGTGAGAGAGGTGGTTGGAGTCAGAGTAGAAGATACAGAGGACAGGGGGAGACGGAAATTGTCGCTGTGGCAACACCTGAAAAAAGGGACAAGCTGAAGGAGAAGAGGAAGATAATTTCAAAGCAGCTTAATTTGTTTGAAAATTGTGTTAAACTTAAGATCGGGACTTCAGATTCCATGACTTAAACAAAACAATCCGTGTCATTCAGTTCATTCCAGGCAGCTGAGGAAGGAGAGCCGTGAAATAATAATATAAAGACATGTGTGACATTGTTTCAACGGAGAAAAAAGAAATAACGGACAGAAAAAAAATGCAGTGAGGGAGGACATGGAGGTAGTTGGAGTCAGAGTAGGAGATACAGAGGACAGGGGGAGACGGAAATTGTCGCTGTGGCAACACCTGAAAAAAGGGACAAGCTGAAGGAGAAGAAGACGATCATTTCAAAGCAGCTTAATTTGTTTGAAAATTGCGTTAAACTTAAGATAAAAACATTCTCCAATGTCATCGGGACTTCAGATTCCATGACTTAAACAAAACAATCCGTGTCATTCAGTTCATTCCAGGCAGCTGAGGAAGGAGAGCCGTGAAATAATAATATAAAGACATGTGTGACATTGTTTCAACGGAGAAAAAAGAAATAACGGACAGAAAAAAAAGAGAACGCTACTTTGACGCGGATAAAAAGACAGAGAAGACAGAGAGACAGTCATGAGGAAGTTGACTTCCCCCACTGACGTTTTTGTTCCATGGTGAGAATCCCCCGGCCGGTAGCCTCAGACATCTGGTTCCAGTTAGTTCTCAGCGCTCTGACGCGTTTCCTGTGTTGCTGCTCCACGAAGCCACGGCCACAGTGCAGCTCTCCCAAGCCTATGACAGCCAGATGCTGCGGAGATAATACACTGCTGCTCACACACACACACACACACACACACACACACACATACATATACACATAGTCAACCACATCTTTACAGAATCACTGGTAGTGAACGTTGAGGCTGTTCACAAACATTTAGAAAAACATTTTGACATTAAAAAATTATTAACAAAATTATATATTTTTTTATTTTGCTTCCTGAATAGGAAGTGGAAATGATAAACATATATATTTATTATTTCTTCCACTCACTAGTCAGTTTTTGTGCAACTTATTCTGTATTATTTGGCTTAAATTTCCTAAAATGTAGGATGAAAACAAGAAAGGTTTTAAGCTTGGGGAAAGCAAAACTCTTAAGGTTTACAAAAATTGCAACAAATAAAAAAAAACAGATTCAAATATATTAAAAGCCCTGGTGTTAAACATTTTGGTTACAATTCTTCAAAGTTTCAACCCACTGTTCATTTGATTTCAATCATTTTTTAACTAACGCTAAAAGGTTCAAAATATTCCACGCTGCCTGAACTCAGGGATAAACATCCGCAAAATTCAGATTTCTACTCAGAAAATTCCCGAGGAGGGAAAAGGTTCCATCTCTCACGGAAACATCAGTGCGTAGATAAAGGGAAAACCAAATCCAGGTTCAACAGAAGTGGAATAAATCCAGCCGGAGATGTGGAGTCAAGTGAGACATGATTATCCTGTGGTGGACTTTGTTATCAGTTCTCAGCCTCCGTAGACTTGTCATAGCAGGAAAAGCACAGGTGTTATTAATAACATGGAGCGTGGCTCTGGTCCATTTAATGAGGCAGAGAGCCACCATAGTCAGCCAGCACACACATCAGCGGCGCTCGCAGGAACACGTCAGCTAAATGGAATGCGGCCGCTATCAGAGTTATTAATTACCGGGCTGCTCGTGCATTGACACGTCAAAGCGGAATCAAAGCTTCACCGTAGGCCAGTTTTTAATGGTGAAAAATGTATGTTTGGGATTTGTTACCAATGTCACAGTGACGATAAAAGAATAACTTGACTGCAGCTGGTTAGAAAAGTCAAGAGGATCATGGATTAGAAGAGTTCAGTTAAGCAACTGGAGGAGAAGTTCACTTCCTGTTGAGTAACTGAAGTCTTCAACCATGACCTGAATGACTGAGTATCTTCATTGTAACAATACTTTTTTTTTTGCCCCAAATTTCTAACATCCATCCATTTTTAACTAAAGTATCACAGGGGCAGGAGTCTCCACAACTGCCACCCAAATCACATTGCACTGTAGGTGGTGGGCCCACAGGAAGTCAACCGCCCTAACCAGAATTTAAAACTTGCCCAGGAGGTGAACCCTGGAGTTTTGCTTCCTCTGGGCTAAAGTGAAGACAAATTGAATCCCTTAATTGTGTTTTTTCTGTATCTAATATCAAGCTGATATGTTGATCCAGAGATGGAGTTTAACATAAAAAAAGCAAGAACAAATAAGGGCAAACTAAGGCCTGGGGGCCAGATGTAGCCCGTTGAGCTTTTTACCATGGCCTGCCAACTGTACAAATTACAAACTTTATCCATATTATCATTATCCCTCTGCCTTTTCCCTGCAATGCCTGTGTTTCCCCAGTAGATGACATCATAAAGAAATCTAGAAATGTAGGTTTTATACATGACTTTTACATACCATTTTTCTTAGTTCAAATGAACCATCCATCTTTCTGGACTCGGCCCCTCTAGAATCAATCTATCTTCAGCAGGGTTGCCCAGTAGGTAGATTAGGATCTACCAGTAGATCTCCAAAGAAGTGCTGTTAGATCCTGAGCAGTAACATAAAAAATAATAGTAACTAAAACCATAGGTGTGATTCTATTTCAAAATGCTAATCACTGGGCTTAAGTGAGAATAATATAAGTATTCAGTCAGACAGTGTAACATATGTTAATGTAGAGAGTAATATAAAGTTTCTATACATAAATATATTTAAAGTTTACAATCTAGGTAGATCACTGCAGCCTGTTCCTCAAAAAATAGCTCACAAGACAAAAAGTGTGGACGCCCCTGATATACTGTTTTTACCCTACAACAGAACCTACTTCTGGTTTATGTGTAAAATTTAATAAATCACCTAAGTTGATAAACAGTAAAAAGAGGAGCGAGGAAACACAAAGTTTTTACGGTGAAGTTTTTTTTTTTTTTTTTTTTGTGTTCCTGTTTTTTTTTTTTTTTTTTTGTCTTCCAGTAGATCATATGCCTCAAACTATAAAACAACGAGTTACAAAATCAACCACATCGCCCATCGCTGAGGTGATTCCCTATGTGGGGGAGTGGAAAAGGGTGACCCAAGAATGGAGCAAAAAAAAAAAAAAAAAAAAACAACACAGGCCCACACATTCCTCTGCTGTTCTACAGAAGGACACCATTACTATGTGGGCAACACCGGGGATTACAGGCAGAGGAAGTGAAAATGAGGGGGTGAGAGGAGAGTAAGAAAGAAAAGTGCAAAGAAGAGGAGGTAAAGAGACAGGAAGGAGCTTCTCAAAGGCTTTCCTGTGCTGGA
The DNA here is from genome assembly GCA_016785265.1 of Paraplagusia blochii. Classification (NCBI taxonomy): domain Eukaryota; kingdom Metazoa; phylum Chordata; class Actinopteri; order Pleuronectiformes; family Cynoglossidae; genus Paraplagusia; species Paraplagusia blochii. Next base: position 225,624 of record JAFBJS010004584.1, read on the forward strand.
GGGACTCCCTCTACCACAAAAATGCTCTTTAACGCAGTTAAAAAAAAAAAAAAAAAAAGATAATTCTTTGAATTTATCTGTAACGGGAAATTCTTCACAACCACAGATTTTTCAGTTCTAAGGTTTAAACCCACGTCTCTCTGCTAACCTGATAGAGACACCTCAGATATTGACAGTTTTTAGGTTAGCATAGGGAGTAAAGACGTCTTCATCTGAATTCAATTTGGACCCAAAACATAGTTGTAATCAGAGAAAAAAAATAAATAAACGAAAGCAGTTCCCCGTTGAGGTGAACACGAGTAATCGAGGACAAATGAAAGTTTAAGGAGGAGGTATTGATTTGTGAGGAGGTCTGGCGTAGGTCAACCCCATCAGAAAATCAGCAAACAGCCGCTAGCGCCACCCTCAGCTAAACCAATCACCTACTGACCTCCACCAACGTTTCTGTGGCAAATGACCCTTGAGCTTACAGACCAAGCACTAAGCTTCCTGCTAAGTGAAAGCAGAAGAGCTCAGCTGGTACACATCCCATCTACAGTTTTCTCATTATGTTTGTTTAGCACAGAGTTGAAATAATGTGTGAAGACATCAACATGGCAGAGCTAATATACTCAACTGGGTAAAATCAAGACTCTTTGTCTCTACTGACCCTTTTTTAATTGGTCAGTCACTAACTGGCTACAGAAAGGGACGTTGGTCACTACCACAACCAATGACGGAAGAGTTTTTACATTTTAAAAAGTTCATTAAAAAGTTTTTATCCAAACATATTTTAGCTAGCTAGTGTTGCCAGGTTCCATGAAATCTGCCAGAGCCTTCAGAATCAAAACGGCTGTGTCCCCTGTAAGTGAATGGACACAGCCCGTTCAGTTTACAGCGCTCAGACCAATCATCTTGCGAGATTGTGACCTCAGGGCCTTCTGGCTGGCCCTACGTAGAAGGCAATATGTACGAGTCCCGTGATTGGATGAGCTCTCCCGGAGTCTGACAACATCATCTTGTTCGATTTTTCTGGACTGAAAACAGAAATGACTGTTATGTCAGGTCCTGCTGATCTCCTTGACTTTCTTCAGATCAAAAACCTGAGTGAGAGTATGGGGCTACACCCCCAAAAAACATCAAACCCCATTATTTATCCAAAGACAACAACGTAGAATAAAACTACCCAACAAATGGTTCTTTAATTACAATCCCACGCTACACATTGGTGCTAACTAAGCAGGGTCACTTGCCCAATCTGTTATGTAAAGTTGTCTGTTATGTAAATATTCTCCCCCACAATTTCCACTTCTCTTATTGGAAGTTACAGTTCAAAGCAACAGCTGCAGGTTGTTTTCTTTCAAAAAAAAAAAAAAAAAAAAATTAAAGACTCTTTTTATACAACCATAGGAAGCCTGGGTACCAATAGTTTAGTTCTGACCGGGCACAGCGTGTATCACCTCAGGAGATATTGGTTTACATGTCGTACAGATTAATTTTCCCGTTGAATTTCTTGCGATGTAGCGTCCAATAGAAAATAGTAAACCGTGACTGTTGTCAGACATGATCTGCTGTGACGAACCAACCGTGACTGATTCACATTAAGAAGCCAAAGTGGGCCAAAAACAGTCTCCACTGATTACATCACCAACCGCCTCCACAGTTGCCACAAGGCAGATCCAGGATCCAGGGCTTCACGCTGCCCATAGTTTTTGTGACATTTGACATCCGCAGCGTCGGCAGAAATCTATATTCATCAGATTCTTTAGATGACATGACCAGTCGTCTCTTGTCACATTGAAGACCAGTCCACTTGAAAGAAGTCAAGTCTACGTACGAGTCATTGCAGTGAAGTTCTGTAAATAAAGAATTTCTTTGCTCACTCATGTCTTTCCTCTGAATTTCAGGGAACTATGGCGACCATTGTCTACCAGAAAGGATGTGAACCCTCTCACATCTCACTCCTCTTTTCCCTTCTCTATGTCATTGTACATTTCCTCCTCCAAATGTCCATTTGATCTGCTGGAAAAAAAAAACAAAACATGTTGCCAGGATGGTCACCACTACAAGTTCACCCTTTGTTTGTTGCCGTCCACACAAATGTTGTTTGGTGTTTTGTACATGTCGTGTTGTAAAATGCCAATCCAGTTGTGTTCCCCATGAGAACGGTCCTGATTTGCTCAGCGTCATCTACGGACCAGATCTTAAAACAAAAGACGTGGGGAGAAGATCAATATCTGATGGAGCAAATTTATGACGTCAATGATAACGTCAGCACGACGTCAGACTTCATCAGCCGTTGGCCACAGAGCCGCACGAACTCAGCGTTGCTGCCCGTTTGTGTCGCTGTTCATTTAGCCTTATTAGCTTACACTACTTTTTCTATTCTGTGGATTTGGGTCAGTCAACTCATGTTTCAGGGTTGGGTCTTGAACATCATTGCCTTCCCATTTTGGTTTTTAATTAAACCTGACCAATGCTGTGGTTGGATACCAAATGTCCAAAATCTTTTTCCAGGCTTAATTTTCCCCACAGCCTGGACCCAAGTAACAAGTAGCATGAAGTGCATTTTGGGAAAAGTATGATGGCCAATTCTGGACCATCAAACTTTTGAAAAATCAACATTTAAAGGTGAGAACATATAGATGAAATGACTCAAAGCAAATACCTGATACCTGTGGGAAGATATTGAATATTTGAGTTAAGTAGAAGGTTATGAATTTATTATCTATGATCTTCCAACCTCCACAAAAGAGCCAAAAAAAAAACAATGAAGTTATGAGGTTAGAATTCCATTGAAGAAGGACAAAGGGCCCAAAATAATATATATATATTTGAAAAACCTGTAGGTATTGGGTTAATTGTCATTTAAGTGCTGAGCTAGTTAGGTTGCAACATATTTGCTTATAGTATTTTGTGTACCGCATGATTCAACGATGCAAATCTGAGGTGCAGCTCTTATTTGCAACTGTGGTGTTGTTTAAGGCAAAGTCTCAAACTAAAATAAGTTCAGGGCCACCACCCACACTATAGTTTCAGTGTTCAATACATAAGAAAATATATAAATAAAAAAAAAAAAAAAACTTTTTCCCACTGAACCAGAAGGAGACTGTGAATCAGGGTTTTGAGAACTATAGGTTTTTACCAAAAAATGTGGAGAACAAATCTATAAAAGATTATTAGAAATTCAAACTTCACATCAAGGTGGGGGCCAAAAAATATTGTTCCAGGGGCTGCAAATGGCCCACGGGCCGCGCATTTGAGACCCCTAGTTTAAGGGCTTTAGGTAATTCAGTGTTTAAAGCTGGCAAACTATTCATATAATACAGTCCAAAATCAACAAATACAGAATGTTTGATTTATAGAAAGGTTCCATTTAAGGGAAACGTCTCTAGATAAGATACAAAGTGGTGAAAAATATTCTATAAAATTTGTACGTTTTTAAAAACATTAAGCCAAAGTCTGATGGAACTAGTTTTACTGGGTTATTAAAACTAGGTGTGAATCCTCCAATCATTCAAGGAGAATCCAATGTTCATATTTTAAAAGTAAGAATTCGGTCAGAATGGTTGCATGAGCACATTTTTAAGCAGGTGTTGCTAATAAAGTGCTCAGCGAGTGTCGTCCAATAATAAATGCGACCACAAAGTCCAGCGTAATCACTCATGTCAGGCCTTTCAACTGCTTACGGCAGAGAAATCTTAAACTCTCCACTTCAACCTTTCTTTCCATCCCTCCACCTTTCCCTCCCTCCCACTCCTCCTTCCCTCCCTCCCTCCCCTCTCCTCTCCCCCTACTCCTCCCTTCCTCTGAGGGAAGCAGGCGGTGGTGGTAACCAGCCCTCTGGCAATGTGTTCCTATCCTGCAGGAGCCCTCGGGTTCCAACCTGTCAATATCCCAGGCATCGTCCTGGCTCTGCTGCGACTCCGTTAACCTCCTTACTCGCTGCAATCACACACGGGGCTCCTGTCCCTCTGCCAGCACAGAAATGAGCACAATCACCCGGCCGCTCCACTCACTCCATCTCCTCCAGTCTCACATACTGCTGTAAAGGGCAGACCCCTGGCAGCAACAGAAAGCAATATGGCAGCTGACGGCAGTTTGCCATCTGCTGACATCTCAGATGTTGTGGATGACGGTCACGTTGGAAGCTCAGAGGCGGCGCAGCGGAGGCAACATATTGGAGAGAAGTCCACAGCCCGAAGGAGTGAAAGCTCAGTGGCTCAGTGACAAAGGTCCCGTCATCTCGTCATCTGTATCAATTTCACAGGAAGGAAGGGTCAGGGTAAGAAACCAGGAATGATGTATTAACACGCTGCAAAGTCTTATTTCAGAGGTGTTTACAGGGTTAGGGCTGCATGAGAGGAACACAAAGTCAAGGAGAGGTCTCAGAGTCCGTGGGTGTTTACATTGACTTGTTATAAGGACCTGTTTCATTACAAAACCCAAGTCCCCATGAGTCACCTCTCATTCATTCATCTTCTTCTGCTTGTCCGTTGCTGGGTCACAGGGGCAGCTGGCACCACCCAAATCACATTGCACCATAGCACAAGAAGTTATGTGGGTCGGGACGGTGCTATGATCAGAGCACCTCAGTGATAACCTGACAGTGGATTCGAACCTGAAGCCCTGCAGACCCAAGTACGCGTCCTTAACCACTTGGCCACCAGTGCCGACATGAGTCTTCACAGCAATTAAAAAAAACACCTGTCCAACTGTTAAGTCCAACTTAGACAGAGAAGTGAACTAAGAAAGTGAGTGTATTGTATTTTGTCTGCGACAACTGTTGAGAGTTATTCTGAGTTTGACTTATTTGACTATTTTGTGTCGCGTAAAGCACCGTATGATCCGGTGCACCTTGTGGTCCAGAAAATACTATACTTAATAAATATGACACCCAATATTGATGAATACAGAAAAAAGTCTTTTCCACCTTGAACATGGGACACACAGCAGTGCAACCTTTTTAATCAGCTACTGGTGAATGCATAATAATTCAAAGTGTGAAACGATGTCCAACCCAGATATGTTTTGCCCCCACAACCTGAAAACTCTAGATCTGGGACAGAGTTGTGTGTGTGTGTGTGTTTGAGGGGGAGACTTATCTACACAATCACATAGGACGGATCCCAAACGTGGTAACGAGCATGCAGCAGCATGTCCTACCATCTTAATACACACACACACACGCACACACACCATCTCCTGTGGATGACTGCGAGGCACCGCGGCTGTCTGCTGGGAGCTCAGGTTACGGCCGAGCGGCGGGACAGACTTTATGGAAGCTTCTCTCCCACACCCACTCCCCCTCTGCATGGCTCCGGAGGACAGATCAGGTTGCCAGTTCAGCGCCGACCAGGCTTGGCGCTGGCGGCAGCCTGTGATCTTGGGTGCCTGGATTTGTGTGTGTGTGTGTGTGTGTGCGTGTGTTTTATCTCCCACTCTTTGAGGTTACTGGCACACAAGGCCGCTGTCTCCTCCAGGTATGTAGGTGTGATTTACAGTGGAGACACTTCACACTCATGCGTGCACGCACGCAAAATCTGACCTCTTCCTTTTTAGTCAACAAGACTCAATACTGCATTACACAATCTCAGGAGTAATGAGAGAATACGAGGTATAAACCCACAACACAGAGAAGCTACAACTGTTCCCATGTTGGAAGTGTTCGGAGAGAAGCAGATAGATTGGTTTTTGTTGAGATATTAATCCGAGATTCCCAGTGCCACCACTACCAGCGTCAGACATGTAAAACAGTGAGACGCCTATGAGAATTGAAGGTAATAAGAGACTTGAGTACCACAGCAAAAAGAAAACCTCAGTTTATACAGTGTATATAGATTTGTTAATATATAGCATTATTGTAGTATTACTGATGGGTAATCCTTGGGCAACGAGAACCAAGATTCAGGTCAGGAATCGCCCAGAATTACATACAAAACTGGGCCTATTTAGTTGAACACAGTCCTGGTATGCTCACAGAAATAGAAGAAAGACGTACACGAAGAAAAAAAAATGAGTGCATGTTTTTTGCTTTTATACCTGCTGCCACCTAGTGGGAGAACATTTTCTGGCAGTCACTGTCACAGACAATATCAAGTTCCATCCATACATTTTCACCTGCATGTCCGTTACCAGGCTGCAGGGGCAGCAGTTCCACAACTGACCTCTAAATCAAATTGAACCACAGTGAAACTTCCTGCAGGTTGACACCACCCTAACAAGGATTCGAACTTGTCCAGGAGATGAAGCCTGGAGTTTCACAAAAATGACAGAGACATTGCCTCTGAGCCAAAACGAAGGCCATAATGCCCAAGTAGGATCAAATTCTCCAGCTACAAACTTCCATCGGGGTTCAGAATCTGCAGGAAGGCTCACGGCGTAGTGATTTATTTGGCCGTCGTGGAGACTACTGCCCCTGCAGCCCAGTAACGGACAAGCGGAAGAAGATGTACGAATGAATAAACTAATAGCTTCGAAGCAGAACATGACTTGTTACAACACAAGTGTACCAAAGTGTACCAAAGTGTACCAGGACACAGCAATCGGCAATAACAATCTATGTTATACACAAAATCTATGAGGCCCAATCAACCTTAATAAATCTTTGATAATAAACATCTCCTCTGTCGTTACAACCTCAACCAGGAATTCAGGCATGCACCACAGCTGCACAAAGGAAAAAATGCAATAGTATAGTATACTACTATGCTATTTCTTTTATTTTCTCTTCACAAAATAAAACCATCTTTGCTGCGGAAAAAACCCAGAGACTGAAACATAAAACATTCAGGATAATGTTCACTCTTCTCATTAGGGGCAAAAATAACAACCTGCCGTCACACGTTTATTCATTCATTCACAACAACCGCCAAATCTATTAGCGTTTTTAAATCCTACGGTGACGCTTGCATCCCCAACTCTCTTGTAGCTACTGGTTTACAGGAAGTATCAGCAGAGAAAGTGCACTCGCAGGTCAGCGTAGTAGAAAAATCCTCTCTACACAAGGACTTTGCGACGGTTCTGCCGCTGGCTCGCTCGCTAGCCCGGCATGGGACGGAACTCATGAATAATGCATGGAGACATCTGCCACCCTTGAATTATAGATCTGTGGAGGTGCAGCATATGGGAACAGCCCAGTAAGTGTTAATGGCGAGCTCTATATAGAAAAATATGGACTAGAGACATATGGGGATGATAGTCAGGCCAGGCTGACCTATAACTAGCGGCGGAGGAGGTTAAAAGTGTGATTATTTACATTTATGTGCTTGAATCTTTTATGGGAGGGAGTTTAAATATATGACCATCAACAGGTATGTTGATGCAGTTCTTGCTGAAGCACTTAGAACCGATAAAAATAAATTCTTGGGGCATTGGCGTATACATTTATTTCATCCACTTCAGATTGAAAGGATATATTTTTTGACATGGTAGGTTTTAAGTTAAAACCTGGGAATTCTTGCTTCTTGTCAGTGAGACTAAGTTAGTCATGATTTCTTGTAATTACTATATTACTCAACTAACCCTTCAGTCTAGGTTTCAGTCTAACAAACACCAACTAATATCCAGCAGTCTTTTATGTAGACTCGCTCCTGCTCAAGTGCAGCCTCCTTGAATATTCTATATTCTCAGGTGGTGAATCCTGCTCTTTAAAGCAGCCGAGGATGGTCGGGGGTGGAGGGGCTGGATGCATTTTCTTCCGGCCCAGCTGAGCAGGAGGCCCGGTCTTCTGGGTAACACTTCGATCTGCGCTTCCCTCCCCAGGATTATCCTCTTATCTGCTCCACACGCTCCACACTAAGAAGCAGCAGTAATTATCCCATCTTTAATTAACGAGCACCTTGCTCCAAAACCACCCACGGTCCATGAAGGCCTCCTCTTGGAAGGCAGCAGAGCAGAGAGTAGAGACAAGCAGCCTTAATCTTGTTTTTGTCTTGAGCGGAGAGAATGAAAGTGAGGAAAAGGCTAAAGTTCATCTCCAAGTAGCCGTGTAGTTGTTCTTGCAGAGCGGCCCTCATGCATGCACGCCTGCAAACAAGTCCACCACAGGTTTCAAAGGGAATCCTGCCACCCACCTCTGTTCCACTTTGCCGTGCATGCCTGTTTATTTCTGTGAATAGTCTAGTGTGTGGATGGTTTGCTGCACTCATGGTAAGCTCTTATCATCTCCCACAGACTAAATCTGGAGGTTCCATTCTGTCTACAATGGAAACTTAAGGTTAGATGCAAGGTAGGTAAGAAGTCAAATCCATCAGCTCTAACCAAATGAAGACAGTAGAGAAGACATGACCTGCTGCCTTTGGCAGAAACATGAGTTACGTGATCGGTTTGTCGGAAGAACCCTGGGTGAGTTTAAGGGAATCTAATTGAACCCCCTATTTCCAATAAACTTAAGGAGACATATCTTAAAAAACTACTGTACTTTTACTCAAGAATGAGGTGGTTAGAGGGACAACACAGACACGAAGGTTTGGAGAAAAAGCTGGAGAAGACAGACTGAGATGGTTTGGACATGTCCAGAGGAGGGACAGTAGATACATTGGTAGAAGAAGGATCCTAGAGATGGAGCTACAAAAAAAAGGGACAAGCAGAGAGGAAAAGAGGATAAAAAGAGGTTCATCATCACCATCTAGCATGTGGCGCTTTGGTCCAGAGACAATGTCATTGGTGTAGAACTGCAGGGTTCAAGTCCAGGGCAAGATCGATTCCCAGTCAGGGCAGTTGGAGCTTTCCAATGGGTTCACCACCCGTAGGAACGGACACAAGGGGATGGAATGTTGCATTGTGATTTGAGGGGGTGGTCATGGGAACTGCTGCCCCCATGACCATGTAACAGATAAACAGACAAAGATGGATGAATGGATTGTTCTTGTAAAATAGATATCAGAATCGTAGGAAAAAGCTATAATCTACCTAGGTTACCAGTGTTACAAAAATAAACTGCATTGCACTGTGTAAAGCTACTGGTACTGTGGGTCAATTGGTGTCGGGCCGCAGAGAAATTGTTGAGAAAAATGTTTCCTTTCATGTGGCTATTACTTCCACTTGATCCATACCCATATCAACAAAATAACTGACCAATAGAATGGCTATGATTCCATCATCAATAATGCAACTATTTTTGATTAGGAAATATTTTCTCAGTGAAGACAACAACAATAAACTCAAAATGACGCAGAGTCATTGATACAAGATTCTAACTTTTTATACCGGTCTGGTAGCAGAAAGTTATAGGCTGTGTGCATTGGAGAAATCCTTGTTGTGCCCATGCACAGTTAATTTGGGTAGGAAGATTTTATAGGTAGGAAAATATTTCAGAACACAGGAAATTTTATTTTATTAAGGGGACATTTATCTGCCACAACTTAACCACCGGTCCGAAAATTGTAAAAGGCATTTGACCAGTTTGTTGCGCAAAAAAGGTAACATTGGTTTAGATGAGTCCTGTGTAATAGAAAAGTGCTGTAGTTACACAGGTACAATTTAGAAGCTGGACTTTTACAGAAATAACCCAATAAAATATCCTTATTATTAAGGACCCGACTCATGTAGAGTTGAAGCAACTCTGAGTGAGAAGGAAACAGAGAGACACTCTACTATGACGACATCCTAACTACTTGACAAGCATATTTATAATTCAGGAATTGTACAAACTTTCCTTAAGATTTAGTTTGTTGATACGTAATACCATAACAAATAGTCCATTAAAAAGAAGCTAATGAAAAATGTATTTAATAATGGCAGCCCTTTTCTGACTAGAAAAAAAGTAAAAGTGTATCAGAAATATTATCCACTCTCTCATTTTAAATTCTAAAAACTAATTATGAACCTATTTGAGTGCTAATAAAATCACAGACGACTGAGTCATCTGAGGGGAGACAAAAAAAAAAAAGAAGACTGTTTTCCTGCCTGGCGCAGCCCTGGCACCACCTAACAGAAGGGCACCAGCAGCAGCGGCGGCGGCGGCGGCGGCGGCAGCGTCTCCGGCCCCAACTCGCATACATTAGCAGTGCTTAGGCTCACTAATTGCTTCTCACTTAGACAAATCTCCAGCAAATCACGGCTGTGCCGCCAGCACTGCCCGAGCCCCCTGGGAAGAAGAGACGGCAGGCAGGCGGACGGAGCGAGAGGCGGAGGAGGAGGAGATGTAGGAGGAGGAGAGTGGTGGTGAGTGGAGCGTGTGTACCAGAGGCGCCTTGGAGCAGGATGGAAGAGGAAGGAGAGAGAAAGAGGGGGGAGGAGAGCAGAGGGTGATCCCAGGAGAGTAGTGAAAGAGAGAGAGGGAGGAAAAAGTGAGAGAGGGGGGAGAGACAGTGAGAGAGGGCGCTCCAACACTTCAAGAGAACCTCTCTCTCTGTTTCTCTCGGCTCATCCACGGCCCAGGCTGAGAACCCCCTATGCCCCCACCCCCGACCTCTTACACTCCAGCCTTCAGAAGCCCTACTGCTGTTCTGCTCCTCCAACACCCCGTCCCTCCACCCTCCTCTTCTACCAACCCTCAGATCTATGCTCTGCCCCCTTGTTCGGCCCTCCTTTCTTTTTCACACTCCCTCCTCTCCATCACTCCACAGAAAAGTGCAGGAAAGATGAAACTCTACAAAGAGGGTGAAAAAAAAAAGGAAAAAAAAAAAAAAAATCAATAACACAGATGGATAGCTGGATAACAGGGTCCGGCATGCTTGGATGGTGAGGCAATCCAGAGGGTGCCCACACAACTTCCACACAGGCAGAGAGATGGGCAAGAATACAATGCTGGGAAGAAGGTGTGATGAACCTCAGAAGGCCAACTCACAAGCACGAGCTTGTTCACATATTAACAAGTGAAACCTCACTATAGGTACGGCTGCATGAAGGCTCCGACACTGGTGTGAAATTGTGCTCCGAGCTTTAAACTCCACGAGAGACGCAACTCACGAAGACGGTGTTGATGTGGGGAAAAACAAAAATACTGTAGCAATAACATGGATGCTGAAGGTGCAGCAGGTCAGGTGCATTACTCAGTCGGGAATATTTTATTAAGATGTGAGGCATCAGGGAATCAGATTCCAGTAAAAAAAAATAAATAAACAGCACAAGTGCGACGTCTGAACAAAGCTGCACCTGCACTGACAACAACAGGAGCTTCTTCAAACAGGAAACAGTTTTCAAGAACTGAATCTTGGCGACTGTTTGCCTGCATTTGACCAGGATTAACAGCCTGAAGAATCTCCTCACAGCCCTGTCTGTCCAACATTGTGGGGTTTTCTTATCAATGATGGGACAAACATTGATTCACGTGAAAAAGGAAGGAAATCAAACTCCTTGTCATTGTGACATTGTGAAATGTCACCTTTGTATTTAACCCATCACCAAAGTGAACAGTGGTCAACTTTGAGCTCCTGGGGAGCAGGGAGTGGGGACGATGTCATGCTCATTGGACCTCAGTCGTAACCTGGCAGTTGGTGGATTCCAACTTGGAACCCTCTGGACCCCAGTCTGGTTCTTTAACCACTAGGCCACCACTGACCCAAACAGCAACAACTAACAAAATTTAGCTCAATAATTTCAAGAAACAGAAACAAATCTGGTATCATCACAATTCTAATTCTATGATGGAGATCTGGTAGAAACATGAAGTTCTTGGTAGAGGCTATAATACTGGTATGTTTACTGGTGCCCTATCTTTTTCTCTGTTCTCTGAATCCTCAACTCTAACTCCAACTACCTCCATGTCCTCCCTCACTGCATCCATCAATCTCCCCTTTGTCTCCAACCTGGTAGCTCCATCTCTAGGATCATTCTTCTACCAAAATAACCACTGTCCCTCCTCTGAACATGTCCAAACCATCTCAATCTGTCTTCTCTAGCTTTTTCTCCAAACCTTCCTTCCGTCTGTGTTGTCCCTGTAATCACCTCCTAAAAAGAACCTCAGCTCCATGTTTAATAAATCCTTGAACTGTAAAATATTATTTTCCGATTTAATATAATAATGATATGGTCCTTGAACTTTATTTCTTTTTTTGTCTTCTTGGTGTGAAACAAGTAATTGGTTTATAACAACACAGGTGAGAGAAATCAAAGCACAAACTGCTTTTCTCTGCTATTACAGTCGGTCAAAGCGAAGACCCTAAAGCATCCAGAAAATATAGTGAAATAAGGTTTACGGCGAAACTTTCACTGTGGTGTGTCGACAGGTGTGCAAGGACTAAAGATTCAGCTTTGTCTGCGATCAAGACCAGAGGTAAAAATTTTCAAGACGAGATAAAATGTTTTACAAACCGAGAATAGACAATAGCTGCAGGACCTGTTAACTGCCGACCAGCCTGAACGCCTTGAAGATCCAGTCAAACCTTCTTCTCAAAGCACAACTCCAGTCAGAACAAGGTCTGTAACTGACAAAGATGATCGGGGGTCTCATCTGCAAAGCATCGTGAGATGTACATTCACTCTTTTGGATCAGGCGGATTATTTCAGAGCCTTTTGTCAGGACTGTTGTTGAAAAAACACATTTATAAAGTAGGTGGAGGGTTTTTTTTTATCTTAAAAGCATCTTCTTGGAAGTTGCTGAGCCACATTTATAAACTACGGCAGTTTGACAAGTCAACAGATTACTAGTAAATTAAAAAAGTCAGTCAATTTAAATGCTAGAGTTGGACAAACCAAAACTTTACAAAGGAAACTGCATAAACTTGAATTGTGCATCAACATAACGACACACATCCAGGTAACGACAACTCTAATAATGTGTACAGTGATATATTCACACCTGGAATTCTGCTCATTTGTGATCTATCTTCACTTCAACTTCACTAAAAGACAGAGAACAACAAATTAATCAGCACCATGTTAGTGAAAAGACAACATAAAACGCCACATTTTTTATTGGCTAATGGGTGACGTGCTTTCCACTGACAGTTAGGACCTTAAACAGACAGGGCTGGAAAGACATGGGCTGCAGTAGTGAACGCCTGGTTCATGCACCTGCTGCACATGTCAGGGCTTGATAGCAATTCAGCCCAGGTCCCTGTTGACCAAACTGAGACGCGGGATAAGCTGAGTAGACACTTGTTAAGAAAACTGGATGAAGGGAAGAGATTTAATCTCATTCATTTTTGGTATTTGGTTAAAAGAAAACATATTAAAAGATTTAATTTTACCCTGAAAGTGGTTGTAACACATCGTGAAAAGAAACGTCTTGCGTTGATAATATCCTTAATAATAAGAAAAAGTGTGTGGTATTTATCAAATTATACATTTATAAATCAGTTTAACCTTGTTATGAATCCGTCTCTTCAGTTTCCACTTTAGACAGAAACGTCTTCAAAGATTCTCTCGTTTCAAAGCTTGAATCTACGGACATGCTCTTTCTAACTCTCTGGAGCCACCTAGTGTCGTCAGACTACTATGACACTTATTCTGACTTATAGGAACTGATTTTCAATAAAAATCACGAACGCGGGAGAAAAAAAAAATTAGGCTTTGGCGCCATCTTGCGGAAAAAATACTATTTTACATTTTTAGGTTGCACCCTCAGTGCAAAACGTTTTGGATTTAACTTTTAACATAAGAATTCATCAACATTATTACTGTATTATAGTTTACACGTTATTTTACGATAAATATATTTAAATTATCCTTTTTAAATAGTTTAAATGCAGTGGTAGTTTATTGTTTCTTTTTTTATTTACTTTCAAGTTTGATCAAAATAATTTATAAGAATTTTAATAAAATTATTATTATTATTTATTATTAGTATTTTATTATATAATGCTAAAAAAATACCCCGAAAACATTTACATGCTAAAACAGTCTTTGGTGATGACTACCAGTTATTTCAAAGGTGTCAAACTCTGGCCTGGGGTCCAAATCTGGCCCATGGTTTGATGATATCTGGCCCATGAAATAAAATCATATGTTAGACGACCAATATGTAGACCTTACTTACTTAATAATATAATTTGTCGTATCAATAATGCATGCTTTTTGTTATGGCACATTCATTTTGTTATGTAAAGAATGATTTACATTAAAAATGATCAGGAAAGGCTACAAAGAGACAGAATAAAAAATAAATACCACTGATGTGTGAATTATTTCTAATGTACTTCATCATGTGATTGATAACTTCAAGCTTTGGTTGTTCCAGACTGAATGTGTCCACATGAAAAAAAAAACAATATTAAATATATTGAGAGACGGGAAACCAGGCACATTCATGGTTAATTTCTCAATATATCATGAGTACAGCCCGTGACTTTCAGCCAGTTTTTAATTCTGGCCGAGTAGGAAATTGAGTTTGACAACTCTGGGTTATTTGATTACAGTGCCTCCTGCTGGACATCTTAAAACCCGCATAACAACCTTCAGTAACTTGGTCTGATTTTTACATTAATATGTAACAATGCAGTTTATCTGTGGAACAAAAAAATAATGTTTTGAGAGAGTAATTTACAAGAGGGGGATCAACCTGAAAAGCAACAATTAAAAATATATGGCTTATTTGAAATGTTCACCATCGTAATAACAAAACTCTCTTTAATTCCAAATATAACTGCAAACTCAATATTAAATCTCAAACAATCCCTCTGACTCAGTCTTCTCCCAAAAATTTGTCATTGACAGAAATGGTTCCAGCAGGTGGAGCTCTACCAGGGACAAACGCACAACCTCAACAGCAGCAGTGTTATTGAGTGAGTGGTGCAGTGGGCCGAGAGGCTGACAGCTCCACTCAACCCAGTCTGGACACTGGGTCAGGATTATAGTGGAGCAGCAGACAAGGTCAGCCATGATGAGAGTGAGCAGCAGCAGCAGCAGCAGCAGCAGCACAGTGGGAGATTACTCCTGATAAGGCTTTGTTCCTCCTCCTCCTCCTCCTCCTCCTCTTCCTCTCAACCTGCTATCTCATATCTGCCTGTCACAGTGTCAAGTGTTCACCACTGCAGTTTGTTCCACTCAAAGCCACACGTTCAATCAAACATCTCTGCCTCTCTCTCTCTGGGTAGAGAGGGCATTTCTACAGACTGTAAACCCACAGACAGACACAGACACAGACACAGACACAGACACAGACACAGACACAGCAGGAGCAGCAGGAGCAGCTTCAGTGATTTGTGCTGCAGTGATAGAGAAGACACACTGTTCACTCCCACACTGCCACCGAGCTTTTTCCTGCAAACACTGAGTGGGAGAACATGGCAGCTCAGCGTGTCTGCAAACGGTTAGGAAGCCGACAACACACACACCACACACACACACACACGCTGCACAAACAACCTTATCGCTGTTTACACATTCTGCCTGTTACAGCGCATATACGCACAGAGCAACTGTGCAAACTGCAATAAAACTAACACTGGCCTCTCGGTGTGTGTGTGTGTGTGTGTGTTTCCACAGCAGCTGCTTATTGTAAGGAAAGCCTCTGTGTGGTTGTGTGTGTGTGACACAGGAGTGCTAACAAACACAATCTGATCCCTGTTGTTGTATGAAGCGCACGTGTTGTAATTGAATCTGTGTTAATAAACTTTTCCAGTGTTTTGTTCCAACAACTGTATTTGCTTGGTTTGGTTTGGTTTGGTTTGGTTTGCAGCAAACACTGCAACCATATCTGAGCTCTGTTTGCTCACAGTATCAGAGCAGTGTGAAAAAAATCAAATAATAATATAAAAACACCCTCCAGGTCAGGGGACCATTAAGGGTTAGGCCAGACATGGCCAAACTAAGGCCAGGGGGCCAGATGTGGCCCACCAAGTTTTTAGTCCTAACCAAAAAATGTATACTTGTGTTATTTCCATGCAATTCCCACATTTCCCCAAGAAATTACATCATAAAAGCTATTAAAAGTTTAGCGTTGTAGGTTTTAAAAATGTTTTTTTAACATGACATTTACTTGAGTTCGACAAACACATCATCTTTCTGGTCTTGACTCGACCCCCGAGTCCAATTCTGGGACCCACTGTGGCCCACTGTGGTCAGGAAGTTAGCCCACTTCCTGGTTAGGACCCAAGGCTAAACCAAAAATCAACCAAAAGTAAAAAAACCAAAACAAACAAAAACAAATCTTAACAACCAAATACAAGTAAATATATACCTACAAGTGTGCATTAGTATTGGACTAAAGCTTGTATTTAACCAGTATCATGAGTATTCATTTGTGAATATGTATCAAAGTTGCATAAACAAATAAACAAAGTGGTGTATTCTCAAAGATAGACAACATATAATTTAGTTAAAGGTTCACAAAAAAGAACTGTCAAATTTAATCAAAAATGCTAAAGATTCAAATTAAACTAAAACCAAATATAATTAAAACAAATGTTTTTACTAGAAGAACTGCACCGCCTGCTGGCCATTAGAGTGACTGACAGCTTATTATAGTTTTTTAATGGTTATACTGGAAAACCCCGAGACAGGAAACAATCTCACTCTCATCCTCATGTGCCCATCATTAGAACCACAAGTCCGTTGGACAAATCTTGTCGTCTCAATGTTCTCCACTAGAGGGCTCTGCACCACCTGGTATGAGAGCGTGTCAGATGAGAAGCAGATGTGTTGGAGGAGTGACAGCCGTGAGGAGGGCAGCCTTAAAGAACCTCTGAGATCGACCACCGGCCTCTGCTCTTATTTCACGAATTAACAGCTCCCGCTCTGACTGCACAGCCTTATAAACAAGGAAATAAAGCCTGGGCTGCAAACCTTAACACAAACACCTCCAGCCAATCCTCCTAAAAGCTCATATAAACACTGTGATACGTTGAGAACCGAGGAACAAGAGCAGAAAATAGAACGTTAAGTAAAAGTTAATCATATAACTGGAAGGAGAACAGGCCGTAAAAGCTAACAGTTTACAGGCTGTGTGCAGCCCCCCCTGTTGCACCACTGCTGTACTGTAGCTGCACCACTGCGTTGTGTGTGTGTTGTGTTCTCGCTGCTCTTTGTTCTAACCAGACCATATGCCACAAGCCCTCACTGCTTTTCCTCAACAGCTGCTGAGCCCATTAAGCGTGCAGCCAGCAGGGGGAGGTGGGAGGTGGAGGTTGGACTTAACCCTACACTTTTCCATCACAGACCCAAACACCAGCTCAGATAATGTACATCAGTGGTCACCAAACACTGGGCTGGGGACCGGTATCGGTCCGTGGGTGAATTGGTGTCGGGCCGCAGAGAAATAATGTTTCCTTTTGTCCCCATCTGTCTATTACTTCCACTTGATCCATACCCATATCAACAAAAGAACTGACCAAGAGAATGGCTAGAACAATAGAATGGCTAGGATTCCATCATCAATAATGCAACTATATTTGATTAGGAAATATTTTCTCAGTGAAGACAAAAACAATAAACTCATTGATACAAGATTCTAACTTTTTATACTGGTCTGGTAGGAGAACATTATAGTCTGTGTGCACTTGAGAAATCCTTGTTGTGTCCATGCACAGTTAATTTGGGTAGGAAGATTTTATAGGTAGGAAAATATTTCAGAACACCAGAAATGTAATTTTATAAAGGGGTGTTTATCTGCCACAACTTAACAACCAGTCCGTGAAAATAGTCCGAGGCATTAAACCGGTCTGTGGTGCAAAACAGGTTGGAGAACACTGGTGTAGAAGAACCACCTTTGTTTGCTCCAGTAAACATTTTTTTCTAGCATGAACAAGATCAGGAATGAGGTGATTAGAGGGACAACACAGACAGGAAGGTTTGGAGAAAAAAGCCAGATTGACATGGTTTGGACATGTCCAGAGGAGGGACAGTGGATACATTGTTATAAGAATGATCCTGGAGATGGAGCTACCAGGTAGGAGACAAAGGAGGAGATTGATGGATGCAGTGAGGGAAGACATGGAGGTAGTTGGACTTAAAGTTGAGGATCCAGAGGACGGGGGGATGGAAATTGTTGATTCACTGTGGCAACCACTGAAAAGACAAACAAGTCGAACGGAAAAGAAGAAGTTTATCAAATCCAGCTTCCATCACCTCAGTTCAACCTGGATGGAATGAAGAGATGATGGACAGGGAGAACTAAGAGCCTGAAGAAACCAGGCATCAACTTTGTGCAGGTCGTAGTTTTTTTTTTTTTTTTATTGGAGAAGTGCACTGATTACCCAACATCCTCCCTGCATCAGTGAGTGAACTAACACTGTTTGCTCTGCACTCCTGCGCCTCCGGGCTCCGCGGCTCAATGACTCCCAGAGCTTCTGTTTGTTGTGCTCTAGAAACTCGCATCTCCATTTATTTCCAGGCTCGACTTCACCTCATTAAACCGACCTGCCCTCTGCTGCTTAATGAAGACTTCCTGAAAGACAGAATAAACAGCCCCTGCATACTCTTCTACTCCTGCCTGGTCCACAGGACTCGTTCTGAGGCTCAGTGGTTTCACCATGTACTGCACTCGTAACTCTGTTATAAACTTTTTCCCAAGAATCTGAAGGGAAATTAAACAGGCACCAAAATAAATCCATAAAAGCTGACAATACGCTACAACCCTTTTTTAGATCAACTCATTTTGTAAAAACAAAGCCATTCACATCATTCTGGTATAATTAGAATTACCGCTGATAACCAGTAGAGGGAGCCCTAGTACCAACTGTGGTACCCATACCATAGTTTGAGAACAGTGAGTGACTTTTTCCATATAATCACTACTTGAAGCTGAACAAAAAGCTGAACAAAAGCTGGAGGTGGAGGAGTTAAAGATGCTGAGATTCTCTTTAGGAGAGACAAGGATGGACAGGATCAGGAATGAGGTGATTAGAGGGACAACACAGACAGGAAGGTTTGGAGAAAAAGATAGAGAATTGACAGACAGATAGAGATGGTTTGGACATGTTCAGAGGAGGGACAGTGGACACATTGGTAGATGAATGATCCTAGAGATGGAGCTACCAGGTAGGAGACAAAGAGGAGATTGATGGATGCAGTGAGGGAGGACAGGAGTCAGAGTAGAAGATACAGAGGACAGGGGGAGATGGAAAATGTTGACTCCTGAAAAAAAATAAAAATACATATATACACACACACACATATATATATATATATATACATATACATATATATACATATTCATCTTTTTACCACTTGGTCCATTTCAGGGTAGATGTGTATAAGAGACAGATATATATATGTGTATATTCCCAAAATGGCAGAGCCTCCATAACCACCAGGGTTCAAACCATCAAACTACCTGACGAAGACAAATGAACGAACCAACCTTCCACCATCTGCAGGATTAGATCAGAATTTTTCTAGGATGAATTTTACACCTTAATCTCTCACAGGATTCAGTTTTTTGTTCCAGCAGCTCACTGTCAGCAGCTGAAAGCTCCAGAGTCACAGCGGATTAACCACAGCCTCTGATGACCACACCACCCCTGCAGCCACAGGAAGATCTAACACAAAAAGGACAGACACTGACTTACAAACATCTGGAGGTGGATCATCTGGCATCACATTAAAAACTCCACCTGTTTTCTGTCAGTAGATACAAAGAGCTCCATCTCTCTCTTCGTGTCAACATCACTCAGGATTTATGGAAGGTTGCGGCAAAATAAATTCACTATTTCCTCCTAAACACAATATTTTACAAAATGAGTTTTGATGAAACAGGATCCTTCACTGACAGAATAAATAGAGGTAAGAGAGCAGGTCTGATATACATCAGCTAGGAATTCTCTGTAATATTGAAATATTGTACATACACATGGACTTAGTCAATAACTACAAATCCTTCAATCCAAACCTGATAGCTCCATCCATTTCCTGCATTAAGTCTATGACATCACACGTCAACAACAACAGAGACAAAAATGATTCCTCTCGTTCAAACAAAACACATCTGACAGTTGTGTTTCACAGAACAGCATCATCTGCCTCCCTGTGTTTACACTACAGTGGCAACAGATAAACGTTTTAAACGTTTTCAGAGAGTTAAATGGCTAAAGGGTTAGCTCAAAACAGATAAATCGAAAAATGATATTTAGTGCAGAGAATGCTGCTCTAAATTAGGGATAATGTTCAACAGATCATGTTCAACAGAACGCCGAGCAGATGATGATGTTGTGGCATCTGGGGGCAAAACTGTTTAAACAAGCAGAGCGACAATTTCAAGAAGTCGGACGATAAAGATCTTGATTCTTACCCCGGTGACAAAACCACCAATCACTTCCACTGGTCTTCATGAAGAACTCAACAAATTCTTGTCTTTTCAGACTATGAGACACACTTTAAAAGCTATAATTTTATCAATAATAATTAACTGTGCCGTACGTCTTATGGTTTTTTTTTATTTTTTAGAACTATATTAATCCCTCCATCCTTTAGGAAATTATGCCTCCGCATTTAACCCATCACAGTAGTGTGGGGATGATACCATGCTCAGGGTAGATGGATTCGAACCAGGGGCCTTGCAGACCCAAGTCCACTTCCAAGTCCACTAGGCCAGTGGTCCCCAACCAACGGGGCGTGGGGAAATTGGTACCAGACCGCAGAGAGATGATGCTCAGTTTAACACAATTTATGTTTTATTATATTATATATTAAGACGCTAAAAAGTGTTTTGATATAGGACCAGATCCCCTTGTGTTTGAGTATCCAGGACATGTCCAAAAAAATACCACTTTTATGCTGGACCTTTTAATTTCATTAGTGGTATTTATCCACTACACCTCAAAGACCGGTCCGCGAAAAATGTCCAGATGTTTGACCGGTCCATGGCGCAAATAGTGTTGGGGAACACTGCACTAGGTCATCAACTGCCCCAGTTATGTGTGGATTCTAATGTCTTGCTGAGCTTGAACGGCTCTCAAAAATCTTTAATGTAACGCTACAGTGTGTGAATAAAGACATGTTACGCATGTTACTCAAAACGTTCAAACTCAAGTTTGGAATCATGACTGAACAGCCAAATGACTTCAACGAGACCGACTCGGGTAACGGCAAGATAAAACTTGGCACGCTTGATCTAGAAATCACACAACTGTTGAACTCAGACACTGAAGATAAAGGATTTAAAGGATCTGTGGGAGAGGAATGACCGGAAAAAATAAACGTAGTGTTTGGTATTTTCTCCCTCACAACTGTCAAGAGTTATTCTGACTGAGTCGAATTAATTTCCTCTTTTCTGTCTATAAATGTCACGTGATGCACCTTTCAATCAGGTGCGCCTTATAGTCCAACTTAAGAAATTCAATATTCCTTACAACCATTGTATTTTGTGATAGAAAACGTGTGTGTATATAGTGTAGGGCTCGAAATTCGCGGTAGTCCGGTCACCCGAGGCGACTTGATTTCCCATTTGGCAAGTTAATTCAGTTACTAGCCAGCCCGGTTGGCTAGTTGAAAATATATTCTTAAAACGCGTTTTTATGTTGAAAATATAAACATAGCGTTTGCGTTTGTTACAGCGTTAACCAAACCGCCATACAATACGAATCATAAATGTGCCGTTCAATTTATTACCACTGCACATGTCTATGACGCATCTCGTTGAGTCTCGCATACTCGCACGTGTTATGACGACCAGATTTCAATTATCTGGTCTGCTGTAACAAACGCTATGTTTATATTTTCAACATAAAAACGCGTTTTAAGAATATATTTTCAACTAGCCAACCGGGCTGGCTAGTAACTGAATTAACTCGCCAAATGGGAAATTAAGTCGCCTCGGGCGACAGGACTACCGCGGATTTCGAGCCCTGATAGTGTAATGTTTTACAGTGGGATTGTAAACCAAAAATGCTGCTTTTGTTTTTAGCCTCACTGTGATCAGTTTGCAGTGGTTGCACTGATGCAACCGGACTATGTGAAACAGCCCCATTAATGTGGTCTTCCTCGGCCAAGTGTCTTATTTTCTTGCGAAATGAAGCAGAAAACATGTGGTGCAGATCAGGGTAAAAAGGTGGAGATAGAATCCAGGCCTGTGTGTGTGTGTAAAATATGTGATGGTGCTGGAGAAGCTCCATTACAGCTGAATTTTCCAACAGATGCTATTTCCATCCAAGATAAATGGCGCTGCGGAGCAGGGACAAATATGTGTTCGCCTCCTCCTCCTCCTCCTTCTCCGTAGATAACCAAGGTGAGCGAGGAGACCTGCAGCAGCAGCAGTATGCATTTAAACATCTTCTTTTGCCATCTTCTAGGTGGTGCTTGTCCTGAGGGCTTTGAGAGCTGCCTCCGCCCTCCGCCTACCCGCCCACCAGTGAGTCTATTGGCCATCAGTTAGAGACCGCTGTCCTCTATGGACTTGCACCGAAGATTAATTACAGTGTGGAGGTGAAGGGAGAAAACAAAGGCCAATCCATCAGCGTCAGGGTAAGTGGACGGCGCCGTGGTGCAGCAGGTAAATGCCGTAGCAACGACATCGATCACAGCGATGGTCCTTACATAAACACAAGGTCAGGATGCTTCCGAGACACGGCGCACGGGTCCACGTCCACAGAAAGACCCCCATCGCCCTTTAGTCCACCTTTACCATCGCCGTATAGATCTTAGAACGCAGACTGCATAGCTGACCTGTCAGCACAGCAGGGGGGCGCCAGTCACGGGTTAAAGCAATGGCAGCCTGCTATCACTCCTGGCCCACAGATGAATGTTAGTGAAGGGAATTACAGAAGAGTAGAGGCCATTTACTAGCTATGATGGATTTAGCTCTCGTGCCATTACCATCCTGAGACAGGCCGTCTCAATAAAACACACGAGTAGCGAGAGACGGAGACGGAAATCAGACCTGTGCTGTTCACAGCTCCACCATCATATCTGATGTGTCAGGTAATACTATCACAACAGGTACTTTATAGTACTTTCATAGGAGCTAGCTGACGTCATTAATTACGGATCCATTAGGATGAATTGAGCTATGTGTAATGGTGCGGTCCCCCTTCATAGGAGGTCATAGCATTAGAGATGGACCGATTGTAAAATTCTTGGCCAATACCGAATTCCCGTTTTAAAGGAGGTCTGACATGCCAGAATTTTTTTTTTTTTCGGATACCGATTTCCTGTCTAAGAAATAATTAGAATCGTACAATAAACACCATATTTGCTTGGGTTGGGAATAAAACATTAAAAATTATTAAAAGAGTTTCAACAGCGCCCCCCTGTGCTGATTTTTATTTCGAAAACACAACACAGTGGTGATGGACTTGATGTCGCTCAAAATCATCATCTAGCGATTGAGGTGTCAGGCTCAACGTTGACACTAAGCTCACGTTTTAAGTCCAAATGTCCATCGTAGAACTGATCGGGGATTTGGTGGCATCAAGATGTTTGCGTTAATAGCTTGAAATGCTTTCAAACAACTCTGGCAGCGCTGTATCAGAAGTCCCGCACCTTTGGTCAATTGTACCGTGGACGTTTACAAAGCCTTTATCATGTACCACTCTAATAGACTGGTCGTCCAGTGCCAGGAACTGCATTTTTTGCTAGTGGTGGGATTGGACTACTCATGTAGAACAAAGACACCACGGCGGGCGGTTGTTGTGGTTGCCGAAACTCCAATGCATCCCTCGTCTTAGCAGCCGTGTCCTCTTTATATTTGCTTAAACATTTGCTTTTCAAAGGGGAGTATTACATTTGTTGTCTCAAACATCTTAATATTGATAATATACAGCATGTCTTGGTTTGTCCCGGTAGACAGTAAAAAAAAAAAAGTACGATCTGGGCGCATTGAGCTGCCCTCACCGCGCATGCGCGTTATTGTGACTGCTGAAACCCGGAATTTACGTCAGTGACCAACCGGTCACCGTTTGGGCCAGCTGGATATAAAACTAATTTTAAATAAAACAGGATGGATTTTTTGGGGCAGTTGGTGGCCTAATGGTTAAGGAAGAGGAACTGGGTCCGCAAGGCCCCCGGTTCAAATCCCCCTACCGCCAAGTAACCACTGAGGTCCACTGAGCATGGCACCGTCCCCACTCACAGCTCCCCGGGCTCAAAGCTGCCCACTGATCACTTTGATGATGGGTTAAATACAGAGGTTGTGTGCAGTGCGCAAACTAATTTTTTTAATCAGTGGCCAATTGACCGGTGCATCTCTAGTTATGATATATTTTGGATTATGCTGCCAGAAGCTCTCTCAGGGAGGGAAAGACAGAAGCAAAATGATAAGTGAAGAATGATCAAATAAACCAACTGCTACAAGAAGGGAGAGGCTTCAGAACATTGGAATGAAATGAGAGAGAGATTCCTGGATGGACAGTGGTCTGGGCTGTGTCTTTAAACTGCTGAAATAGTGCAATAATGTCCATGATGTCAAGGAGACTCATGTGTCAATAATTTAATATCAACAGAGCTGTTTGAGTGTCATTTGAGTTACTGAGGGTTAGAAAACCAACACAGACTTGCATCTAAAGTCAGTCCTTGAAGTCAATCCCCTTTTTTCCCCCTCAGTGGAGAATAGACAAACCAGATGACAGCCCCAAGTCTTAGTTTCATCTGAGAAATAAATTTGTAGCAGCGCTCTGCCAACAGAACAAATATCTCTGCACGCAGTCAGTATGTTCCCGATGACAGGAAGGGACATTTTTTGCAGACTTCTTATTTTCTCAGATTTTCCATAGGGCCCGACGTGGAATTGAAATGCCGTGCAGTGAAAGAGCAGAGATGTCAGGTCTACGTGACTCTGAGAGTGAACAGACGCCGCAGTGAGGAACATGGACGAGGACTGCTGAGAGGACTGCTGAGAGGGCAGCAGCAGCAGCAGCAGCAGCAGCAGCGGTATAGTCCCACTGAACATTAAACCTCTGCCAGCTGCATGTTTTATGACAACACATTAAAGAGGAGCCTGGAAGTCTGCTGTGTGAGACTTGCATTGTCCGTCCTCTGCCAGCAAGGAACCAAACCTGGCACGTCTCGCTGAACAAAGACTCCCACCGCAGGTCCTTCTCCTGAAAACCCCATCCAAAACAAAGGACGCAGACGTGGGGAAGCGCTGCGGCGGGGACCAGAACCAGAGGCGGTACGCATGAGGTTTGCGGAGGGAGTTGGTGTTTGTGTGTTAGGGAGTGGGTGAGGAATGTTTCGGGTCGGGCCTGTGGCCACTCCGGGTTGATCCGTAGCTGCAGACAAGGGGGAATCCAGATTGACTATGATAGGAATGTGAGAGCAGGATATCATTAGAAAGACTGGGAGCTGCAGCCGTCCCTGCACAGCAGGCAGCCGTGCAAACAGATCCACAGAGAAGGAGCGATACAGGCCTGCACACTGGGAAAGTCATTACAGCCCTCATGCCAGCGCTGAATATTATGGGCTGGTAAAAAAAAAAAAAAAATGGCAGCCAAGTCTCACAGATGAAATATTACACTGTGGTATGCAGCCCTACAGTAGACTGTAGCCACTCTCCTCCTCCAAAACACTTTTATTGGAGACCAAACAGCATGTAATGTGAGGCCAAGTGTTCTTCTCATGATGGTACGATTCTGTGAAAACAAGTCGAGGACTCCACCTTAAACCACAAATCCAGCTCCAGCCTAAAAGGCAGGGCCGGGAAAGGCCCCAAACATCTTATTGTGATTATCAGAAAGCAGAGCAGAGTTTTAGTTTGTAGAAAAGGGAAGTGTGCTTATAAAACGTGAGCATAATCTTCAGGTTTTAACGTGATCTTATGGATTTGACAAATGTGTTTTAGTCATCAAACACCAGGGGACGGAAATGTCCTTCCATCCATTTTCTTCCACTTATCCATTACCGGGTCACAGAGGCAGCAGTCTCCACACCTGCCACCCAAATCACACTGCACCATATCAATCCTGCAGGTGGTGAGCACATTGGAGGCCAACTGCCCAAACAGGGATTCGAACCTGCGCAGGAGGTGAACCCTGGAGTCTCACACCAAAGACAGAGACATTGGCCCGCACTGGAATTGATCTTTGACTAAATGTAACAATTATGGTTTATGTTTTCTTAAATGAAATATACAATATATTCTGACACCAATTTTAGGTTCAAGCAAATTTAAAGCTTAGCTTTAGTTTTAATATGTTGTGTTTTTAACACGGCACAATAACAGATATTATGAAGTTCAGAAGAAGCTCAGTCAACACAAACCTACACCTCTGATTCCTCCACTGCTGATCATCAAACACCTCACACTCTACCGTTCAGACTCTCCCAGATGTCAACGTTCTAATGTTAGTCAGGAAAGTGTTCATTTCATACAGACATAAATATTCACTTTGCAACAAAACTGGTTTGGAATAAAATCATCTTTTATGCATATTTTGCATCTGCTCCATTTGCATTTTAATTACAGGCAATAGTTTATTCTTTCATATCTGTCCAACTCCTACAGCTGTGACTAATTTACCAAGTGCTTTTACATAATGACGAGTTTTTTTTGCACAAACACTATATAGAAAAAAACTGTTTATTTACCCTTGTGTAAAGAGGTGGAAGCTGTTCACTCTGCAGTATAACAGTCTAATATATACATCTATAAGTGCAATACAACAATCCATATCTATATAGGCACACATATATGAATATATGCACATGTATATACATACATAAAATATATATATAAAATCACATATACTGTATATACACACATATTTATACACATATATTTATGTGTGTGTATATATATATGCACACAAACACACATACAGACACATATATACACACATATATAAAAAATATACATATACATATATAAGCAAACATACATACACAAATATATAGACATACATATGCACACATATACAGTATATATATATACACATATACTATATATATATATATTCAAGATTCAAAAAAACTTTATTTATCCCTATGTAAAATAAAGTTACACAATAAAGTGTGTGTGTATATATGTATATATGTGTGGTTTGGAATAAAATCATCTTTTATGCATATTTTGCATCTGCTCCATTTGCATTTTAATTACAGGCAATAGTTTATTCTTTCATATCTGTCCAACTCCTACAGCTGTGACTAATTTACCAAGTGCTTTTACATAATGACGAGTTTTTTTTGCACAAACACTATATAGAAAAAAACTGTTTATTTACCCTTGTGTAAAGAGGTGGAAGCTGTTCACTCTGCAGTATAACAGTCTAATATATACATCTATAAGTGCAATACAACAATCCATATCTATATAGGCACACATATATGAATATATGCACATGTATATACATACATAAAATATATATATAAAATCACATATACTGTATATACACACATATTTATACACACATATATTTATGTGTGTGTATATATATGCACACAAACACACATATATACAAATATATACACATATATATACATACACACATACAGACACATATATACACACATATATAAAAAATACACATATACATATATAAGCAAACATACATACACAAATATAGACATACATATGTACACACATATACAGTATATATATATACACATATACTATATATATATATATTCAAGATTCAAAAAAACTTTATTTATCCCTATGTAAAATAAAGTTACACAATAAAGTGTGTGTGTATATATGTATATATGTGTGTATATGTAAACACACACATATATACACATATATACATATATACGTATATACACACACATATATACACATATATACATATATGTGTGTGTATATATGTATATACACACACACACATATATATACATATATACATATATTTATATACATATATACACACATATATATATACATATATACATATATACATATATATATATACATATATATATATACACATATATATGTATATATGTATATACACACACAAAACACCGGTCACATTTCTGATATTGTGTCTTTATCTTTAGAATAGAATGGTTTATTGTTTATATGGTGAATGTTTATATAAAAAAAAAAGATGTCATTTACTCTGTGTGTCGACCCGAGTCTTTTTCACATAAACTGGCCTCAGCCTCACGTACAGTGAGGGAACGATGCTTCCTCACGACTGAACGCACTTTTATTATCTCTGCTATCAGAGCCAGAAGTGTGAAGAGAAAGAAACAAGAGGAGGACGGAGGAGAAGGGAAGGAGGAGGAGAAGACTGCGCTGCAACAAAACACAATAAGTCTGAACCAACAGCAGAAGACACACACACAGACAATCCCTGCTCAGACACAGAGAAAGAGCAGATTTCTGAGATGATGTATCCCTATGTGGCTGCCTGAGGGGTACACACAGTATTATGAGGAGGATTTGACTTGACACAAGTCACAGTCGCTCCATCGCCGCTGTGGAGAAGAAGAAGGAGGAGGAGGAGGAGGAGGAGATGAATTATTCAGCCAGCTCTGCTAGGCTCTGACGTCTTGTTGTGTCTTATGGAGAGGCTGAGGCGAGTCTGCAACAACAAGCAGCACCTCCTCGCGAGGAGGTCGTCAATGACAGCCTGAGGATGGAGCATCCAAGGCACCTCCATTTTCCTGAGGACAGGACATCATTTCACAGAGCAGCAGCAGCAGGAGCAGAATAATAGCTCCCCTTCTCAAAATGACAGCCATCTCTGCAGCGCGGCATCACAGATTGCTGCTCTATCACCCACACACACACACACACACACACACACAGGATGAAATGACAGGCCCGGCCTCACTGATAGCACAGGATCTGAGCCTGAGTAGGTCTTCCTCCTGGCTTAGCCCCAGCTTTCATGTTATTATACCACAGCGGAGCAATATTCAGCCGGCAAATTCACAACCTGCTGCTGGGATCAAATCTTAAAGCCTGGTATTTGTGGAGCAGAGAAAATGGAAGAATGAAAATATGTGGTAGACCTGATCTGTTCCCTGACACGGTTCTTTTGTCACAGACAAAAATGTCCGTTTCTTTCAGCAAGAAGATGAAGAGCGAGTGTGTTCAGCCGGGGAATTACATTTTACACAATGTGAAGACAGTGATTCTGCCTTCAGTCGGTGAGAAGTTAATATTATTCCGCAGGATTATTGTGTCGACGCTGCCACAAACCAACAAACAACATGGGTTCATAAAGCAAAGAGTCACTGATGTGGCAAACAACACAACAACAGAGCAGGAGCTGTGGGAATGTTTCAACAATCTGACACATGAATGATGTCACGTTTAAATTCTGTAGTTTTCATGTTTAGAAGATGTTCTACAAGTTTAAGTAGAACTGATTAGACTGGACTTCTTCTTCTTCTTCTTTTCCTTTCGGCTTATCCCATTTCTCAGTGGTTGCCACAGCGAGTCAACAATTTCCATCTCACCCTGTCCTCTGCATCCTCAACTCCAACTCCAACCACCTCCATGTCCTCCCTCACTGCATCCATCAATCTTCTCTTTGTCTCCTACCTGGTAGCTCCATCTCTAGGATCATTCTTCTACCAATGTATCCTTCCTGTCTGTGTTGTCCCTCTAATCACCTCATTCCTGATCCTGTCCATCCTTGTCTCTCCTAAAGAGAATCTCAGCATCTTTAACTCCTCCACCTCCAGCTCTGTCTCCTGTCTTCTACCTCCCTCACTGCATCCATCAATCTTCTCTTTGTCTCCTACCTGGTAGCTCCATCTCTAGGATCATTCTTCTACCAATGTATCCTTCCTGTCCGTGTTGTCCCTCTAATCACCTCATTCCTGATCCTGTCCATCCTTGTCTCTCCTAAAGAGAATCTCAGCATCTTTAACTCCTCCACCTCCAGCTCTGT
>JAFBJS010004584.1:255230-312514 GCA_016785265.1 Paraplagusia blochii
CTCTAGTCCATCCATCATGGCTGGTCTCACAACTGTCCTGTAAACCTTTCCCTTCACCTTAGCTGACTCTCTTCTATCACAGATCACTCCAGAGACCTTTCTCCAGTTCTTCTATTTTGCCTGTACTCTATTCTAACTGATTCGACTGCACAACTGAACGAAAACACTGACAAGATGAGCAAATAACACTGGTTTAACTAATTGGAATAATGCACTATTAGAAATATAGACAGACAGATAGATAGATAGTTAAACAGAGAGACAGACAGATAGGTAGAGAGATAGTTAAACAGACAGGTAGAAAGAGATATGAAATTAAGCAAATTGCTTAAAAGTTACAAATAACACGGTTTTTTCGACATTCATCCACCAGTAACCACAATTGTTTCCAGAAAAACATGTTAAATACGTTGGTGTTTTTATTCATTTATAAATATAAAAAAAAAAATATGTGTAAATATGTGTTTTCTCAATACTTTGACCGAACAGTGGGCTATTATTTATTCAGTATCACGGCCAATAAATCAATCCCTTTACGTATTATTCAGTATTTACGCCGTAAAGAACCTAAAAAAACGCAACAAAACATATTTCACTCACCCAGTTACGTTTTTTTCCTGACAATTTATCTCCGTGAGTTATTATCTCCTGTTATTCCAACAAAATGTAGATTCAGCGATAAACTTTAAGGTGAAAAAAAGTTGCTACAGGTGTCTGCTACAATTAGCTGCAGCTTTCTTCTGTTGAGCCAATCACAGACAGAGAAAATGGGTACGTCATCAAATACCCCTTGACCTCTACTCAATATCTAATTGGTCGAAGCAATTAAGTTGTAAATGTGACGAACGCAGGTTCAACCTGCTTTACCTTGGCAACAACGACGTCCGGTTCTGATTAGAGCAAAACCGCGCGAAAGTTTTTTTTTTTTTTTTTAGCAATAAGATAATATATCATGTCAAATCGAGTATAAGTTAATTTAACAAACGAATAAAGATAATATGCAAAATCCTCCTGAGAGATTTTTCTAATTCGTTTGGGGTTTCTCGTGATTTTGACAGAAAATTAATTATTTTGAGATTGAATAATAGAAATTAAACATTTAAACAATAAATGTAATATTTTTTAACAGACACTTTTATACATTGTACCTTAAGAATTTGCTGTAATTGATATATAAATTAAACCTTTTAACTTTTTGTGTGTTATAGTTTTGATGCTTTCAGTGATAAGAAAATAAACTATACAAACAATATACAGTATATATATTAATACATATATAATATTTCTGTGTAAATATTAAAAATATTACAATTCTTGCCAGATTTATTCATTTTATACATAAAAACGGATTTTTTTCACTGGGCATAGAAAGAAATATTAATGTAATGTCACCGAAAGCAATTTCTCTATGATGGTGGTTTAGTTTAGGTGAGTTTAATGATAATGCTGAGAAATATATGGCAGACATTTCCTAATTGGTCAGATATTAAACACAGTATAATCTAGTAGTACACAGTCAGGAGACAGAACACACAGTCAACGTGTATTTTGTGGTGTAACTTAGTCGTTTATTTTAATTCCACAAATTTTTCAAAAAAATTACAAAATACTCAAATGGAGAGAACACAGGACTCACAATTTTTCTTATTATTTCTACTTTTGTTTACATTGTGTCATCCCATGGCGACTACTCATATATACAATAAGCTTCAAGATACCAGTATATATATAAATCTTAGCAGTCAGAATGTACATTCTGCTATTGCCGCTTTGAAACAAGAAGCTAAACCATTGACAACACTTAACATCAAAGGTATTGGAGACACAAAAAGAGGGAGTCAAAGGCAAGGAGGTCATCAGGAAACCAGGCAGAGGAGGAGGAGGAGGAGGAGGAGATTGACGATGATGATGATGATGTTGCCGATAATGTCGTCAGAAGAGACAGGAATCAGTGAGAGAAGGCTGGACAGTGATGGGTTGAATTTTCAAAACCGGGGAAATGACTTTAAAGATGTTTGCAACCATTAGGATGACCATTTTAAAATGCAAATACGTATTTCTTCATCGGGACTAAAATAAAAACAGTTTTTTCCTCATTTCATCAAAGTTGAACAGTCTTAGTGCACAGGTAAAATGCAGACCTTACATCATGGACTTATAAAGAAAAATAATAATAAAAAAAAAAATCTTGGGCTTGTGTGCACTGATCCGACAGACAGTTCAGTACTACAGGTAACAGTCAGTGGCACGCAGACACACACTCCTGACAGTAGGAGGTGGTGTGTATCCTTAAGGAACAAAGGCAAATGCTAACACACACGGTCAGGTGATAACAGAACTCCTCTAGTGTCACAGTGAGCATTATTACAACCTAATAATAAAAAAACGACTTCGGCCTCGTCCACATGTAGATGATTCTGATTATGTCAGTGACATCTTGAAAAGACAGATTCAACTCAAACTAAAGAAACTTGACAGATTTTATTGTAGTTTGGGGAAAACTAGTAAAAGAACTCTATGAACATGATGTAAGACTTTTTTTATGTTGATGATAAAAATCAGAATGAAACCATGTCTGTGACTGTGGATTATCCAAGTGAGTAAAACCTCTATTTTCAAAAGAACCAGACTAAGTGTGGACCAGGCCTGGGTCTGATTTGAGCTCTGTATCAAACACAGGACGAATAAAAAAAAAAAAAACACGCATTTACTGGAAACATCTATACATGTAATAAAAAATGTGTTTGGCTCTGGTTTTATAATGTTAAAAGTCAGGTCAAATTGTTTAAAAGAATAAAATCCTTTAAAAAAGAAAAAGTCTTAATTTCAGCCAAATGTGTTTCTGGTTTCATGTTTTAAACCTAATGTTATTTGTTACATTTATAGATGTTGATGTAAAAAAAAAAAAAAAAAAAGTAAGAACCAATTGCATGGGTAAAACCTCCCTCAGTGCAAAATTATTTAACCATTTAAAAACCAGCAGCGCCCGCGTGGTCGCCACCGAAGCCCGTTCAAGTGTTTTCATCACGTGGTGAACTCCAGGTCTGACGACCTGCTGCGTGTGAAAGGTCTGCGTTGGATGGAAGCCGTGAAACGTCTGTCTTTGTCTTTTTCTCAACGTGGGACTAAAAATCGAACACAGTGATGTCAGAGGAACTGTAACTCTCTCAGGAACTGCTCTTTAATGCCATCGCGCTCCCCTCTGAAACAAAGGGATAATGCTTCGAAAAACAAGTAACTGGAGGTTGAAACGACTTGGTTTGGAGTCCACACCTAGTAATAATAATAATTATAATAATAATTATATGTTTATATATACTATTTACAGACTCAAAAACGCCATGCTGTAGCTTCTCTTAAAATTATGAAAAAACCTCCGACGATGTATTAAAATAAATGTTGAATTTAAGATAGCACTTGTTATTTTTCAAATAAACGGCCCGTCCGCTCTTTGTCTTTTTTTTTTTGTCCTTGTTGTAGTTGATAAGCACAGTGTCTTCTTCTAGCACCTACAAAAAAAAAAAATGTCAGGGAAGCTTCTCATGCAGGAGGAGTCTTGTGGACGTTGTCACTACTGGCTATATACCAAACAAAGTCAATGTCTTGAAAAATAATTAGAAAAAAAGTCCTTGACGAGAACCGAGAAAAAAAATAAAAAATAAAAAAAAAAATAAGAAAAAACAGAAATATCCAAAAAGTTCCAAGACGATCCAGTTGGCCTTCTCTGTTCCTCAGAACTGAATGTGTCTTGAAGAGGATTCAGCAGAGAACATCCCTGTAACAACTACCTCTGTCCCGTGTCCTACTGTGGCTGTCCCCTCACTCTGGGCCTTCACAGCTGCTTGTCGCTCTCTTTTTTCAGCCGGCTGTGGGGAAAAGGACAAAAAAAATATTTTGAGAAAAATAAATCTTTATTTGCAGAGAAAAAAAAAATGAAAAATGAAAATTCCCCGTGAGAAACTATTGTACTTCTTGGCATTAAGATTGAAAACCTTCAATCTTTTTTAAGTATGTCGTTATACTAAGGTGAGTAAAACTTAAAAAAAAAAAAAATCCAATATTTTCTTGGAGGTCTTTGCAACTTTTACAGGCTGCCAGAGGGGGCGCTATTTACATATGTGGTAAGAAAAATGCATAAAGAAAGCCTGATAACCACTACACCATAGAAATGAGCTACATTTTGGGTAAAATTCTGTTTTTACGATAGGTTTTTTTTTTTCTTTTTTCTGTGTTTACGATACAAAAATTAAGTAAATTGCATGCGACAACAATCAAGTAAATTGGTCTATAATTCATTAACTTATTCTGTTTACAAGCCGAACCAGAGTTTGGTGAAATCAGTTAGTCGAAAAAAACATGGTCTTGATCTGTGACAGTTATTGAGCTTCTCGTATCTCTAACCTGTAGTAGTCCTCCTGTCCGGGCAGCGGTCCTCCGTGCATGTGATGGTGACCGTGGAGCCACTGCTGCTCCATGGCTAACCTCTGCAGCTCAGCCGACTGCGCGTGCATGGCCTGCAGCTGGTGGGCGGCAGACATGGGTGGCGGCAAACCTCCTGGTAGTTCACGTGGGTAAGGAGCTCCTGGAGGGAAGAACTCTCGTTGTTAAATGTGTCCGCGGTGATTCGCACGACGACCGACTGATTCAGCTCATGTTTCAGGAACAAGAATCTAGGTCGACTCACCGAAGACCGGGTGACGTAGCATCTCGTGTTCGTGCGGCGGTTGGCCTAGGAGCGGGTTGGGGATGGCGCCGGGCGGGTACGGGAAGCGAGCCAGGTGAGGTCCGGCTGCCAGGGGGTCCACGGCCAGGGGATGGGCCCCGGAACCTGACGGACACACAAGACATTCACCACCACCTTCTGGGTGTCAGAGTCTTAGGGTCAAGGTGCACTCATTTACACAGGCAGTGCATGCTACAGTTATTACAGATACAGATAACAAACTGGTAAAACACAGCATGATTCACGACACCTGTCTGAGGCTAGGGGGCGCTAAAAACACTAGATATGACACAATAATACTTTAATCCTGTTTCCTCAACTAGAGCAACAAATGTTCTTCTTCACGCTGTTGCTGTCAGAAAAATCTGGTTTGTGGACGATAACTATTAAAAACTAAACTGAAACATCTCTTTACTTTACTGGTATTCTTTAGTAACTTTCATAATAAAGTAACTTTTTTTATTTTCTACTATATAATACCCATAAAATCCTCAAAGATAAACTAAAATACAACATAATTCTGAAGGAAACACACAGTGAGACATTGACTACTATAATAAATCTAATATTCAGCTGTTCAGTTTAACACAATATAATAAAACATTTGCTATAAAATAAATATTTGCATTATTTGAAATTATTTCATCAAAATAATCAAATACATACAAACAACAATAAAAACAATAATCAGAATAATGATATCAATTATTATTTATTATTAACAATAATAACAATTGTTAATATTGTTAATAATAATGATAATTAATATTATTATTACTATACTTTACATCAGCAAAGACAAGTCATTTCATTGTAATAAGCAGGGCTTTCGTTTACCTTGGTGCAGAGGGTCTTGCTGGTGCAGGTGGAGGTGTGAGTGGATGTGCGAGTGCTGGTGATGGTGCGGCGTAACGTTGAACATCTGCAGACGGGCGATGGGGTCGTTGGCCACCGTGGCCATCCTCTCGGCGTGAAGCCTCTCGGCGGCCAGTCTCTCCGGGTAGCTCATCTCAGGCCTCAGCTGCGGCCCCGCCAGGGCCAACCGCTCACGCTCCAACGGGTGGAAGGACGCAAATGGGTGGGGGCCGGCCATGGGGGGCAACGTGATGGCCCCGTGCCGGGCAAAGTGCTCCATGGGGTTTGTGGAAGGGTGGAGTGTGTCCATTTCAGGAGGCTTAACCTCAAAACCTGGCTTCATTCTTTCCCGCAACTCGCGCTCGCGGATCTCCCTCTCCCGCATTTCGCGCTCCCGCAACTCCCGTTCCCGCATGGCGGGGTCGGCGTTATACAATCCGGGCATGTGATAGGCCAGCAGCGGGTCGGCGGGGTTGAGGGACATGAAGAAGGGGTGGTTTCGATTGGTGGGGGACATGACGTGTGGCCGGGCATACTCGCTGAGGGTGCGCAGGGCGGGGGTGTCGGGGCCAATGTAAGGAGGCACAGCTGCAATCGTAGTGGGGGGGCCGTCGAAGGGTGGGCGCATATGGGCGGGGCCTGCTATCTGAGGTTCACCCATTCTGCCCTCGTGGGAAGAACTGGAGGCTTTCTGTGGTGAGAGAAACGAAAGGAAACATTTAGACCGGAGAAAACAACAGGGCCGTCAGGAAACGTAACCGAGACAAATCACTCACCGCAGCTCGCTCCACTTCCTTTTCTCTCTCCCGTTCTCTTTCCCTCTCCTTCTCCCTCTCCCTCTCTCTTTCCTTCTCCTCCCTGGCCTTCTGCTCCGCTTCCCTCTTGGCTTTCTCCAGAGCTTCCTCTCGCTTTTTGGCCAGTTTGGATGACGCCAGAGGAGTGAAGTAGAAATCTGTCCTCGCACAGGAGTTGTACCCTCTGTCCAGGTGCTTGTAGAACCTGGAGGAGAAAGAATATACAACTATAAACAAATGTAATATGTTCTCATAGTTCATAAAATATCACTTTTATGAACCAGTGAGAGTTTTATAAAGAAAAAAAATCACTTCCCTAAAGCTTTAAAGCTTTTAGAGTAAAAAACACCAGAAGCTACGGAGTATCTGCTTCAAAGCAGCAAAATAATTATTTGAAGACGGAAAGAACAAACAAATCAAACAACCACAGCAAATTTTAAATCCTTCCATGACCAAAGACACACGGCCGTGAATAACAACTGTAAATCCACTGCAGCAAAAACAGGAGTTTTGAGTTTCAGGTCTTAGTGCAGCACACAATGAAGCTGCAATCAATTGATGAACTCTATTTTATGCATTAAAATCCATGTTCCCTTCAGTTAAATCACTGTCAACACCAGTGTCTCCCTGTTTCCGATGGTCTATTATTCACGAAGAGCAAACTCTCTCATCACTGACTTCTGCCTCCAATGTGGGAATGTATTAAAATCCTCATTTCTATTCATGAGTGAAGTGAGATCACTTCAGCTCAGATCTTCTGAAGACACTCCCATCATATTCAGATACCTCTCTGAACTCTAATTGTCTCTCTGTTCTTCCACTTTGATAATTCCTTCCCATCAGCCACTCTGGGCTCATCGTTAATTGTGACCTTGGATGTTTATGCTGAGGACGTTTGATTTACTTTCAACATCAAAAGCTGTGAAGCCCGAAGACAAAGAGTCTTTTATTGTGTCTTTGAAGACGGCGAACAGAACACAGCGGAGCAGGTTCTCCAGACGTACCGTGCTGACTGGCTGGCGTGACTGGGCGTGTTGACCACGGTGGGCTCCGGTGACGGGCTTCTCTGTGGGGGAGGGGGGCTCTCCGGCTCCTCCGACTCATCCAATGGCTCTTCTTTGATGTGCACCGCCGGAAGCACTGGGCCGGGGCCGGCGCACGATACTGAGGCAGGGAGTGGCATGGAGATGGAGGAGGACGGAGCAGAGGACGGCGGAGGCGGTAGACCCGGCATAGAGTTTGAGGATGATGAGGGCGGGCCGGTCGGAGGTAGAACTGCACTGAAAGGATGGGAGGAGAACGGCGGCTGCGATGGACCACCGGGATGGGTGGAGGAGGAGGCTGCTGCTGCTGACGCAGAGGGAGGCAGAGGAGGAGCAGGAGGAGGCTGGTGGCTGGCTGAGGCGGGGAGGCTCTGAGACTGGGTGAGAACCGGGGGCTGGGATGGTGGAGGCTGAAGCTGCTGCCCCTGTGGCATGAGCTGAAGGGGTGGCGGGTGCGCCGACGGAGGGTGGTGGGTGGATAGAGAGCTGAGGGGCTTGAGGGCAGGGGGTGGAGGCAGGTTGGAAGGCATCTGAGGAAACGGTGGCGCGGATACGTGGGGCGGGTGTTTGTGGGACTGAGGGTTGGATATCTGTTGGATGGGCGTAGTTGGTGGAGGTTTGATATGAGGCATGGAGAGCGGGGCGGGGGGAAGAGGCTGTTCCCTGGGAGGTTGACCCCCGCTCTGAGCTGACGGCTGAGGCTGTGACGGAGGTGTGTGTGACCTGGGCAGTGACTGACCAGGGATTGGCAATGGTGGGACCTGAGACTGACCCACAGGAAAGCCCTGGGGGGGCATGGAGTGAGGATGGGGCATGTGTGACGGGCCGGGCTGCAAGGGGTGAGGCATGGGAGGCATGGGCCCGTGATGTGAACTGGGTATTGATGGAGGAGGGACTGGGAGGCCAGGGGGCGGTGCCTGGCTCAGAGGTGAGTGAGGAGATGGAAGGCGTTGAGGGTGAAGGGACGCCCCGGACTGGATGAGGGACAGCGGAGCAGCCTGGGGTAGAGGCTGGGGAGGTAGAGAGGTGGAGGCCGCTGTGGGCGAAACCTGCGGGGGCAGTGAGGGGGCTGAGGTTGCAGGTGGTGGAGGAGGTCCCGAGGAGGACGAGGAGGTGCCAGGTTGACACTGGATGACGGGAGGGTGTTGGCTTTGTAGCAGCTGCTGCTGCTGAGCAGAAGAGTCTGAGTCGCTCTCATTGTCTCTGGGGCTGGGGATACTGGGGGAGGAGCTTCTGTTGTCCTGGTCAATGTCCTTAGGATCGCTACTGAGCTCCTCGTTAATGCTACGTCCGTCAGAGCTCTCGCCTTCTCCCTCGCCTTCACCCTCGCACTCTGATGGCGAGTCGGGTCGACTGAGCTCCTGGGAATTAAGAGAGAAGATAAAAGTCACGAAACGTTCCAATTTCTTGCTGGTTCAAATTCCGGTGGACGAACGGACAAAAGTCAATGAGGAATAGACTCACTTGTGTTTTGGACTTTTTGGCACTGGCCCTCTCTGAATCTTCCGTGTCAGAAGCTCCTTTTTCTCGCTGCCGTTTGGCACTTTTCATGGGTGAAGGAGCCTCTTCTTTAATCTTCTGCAAAAGCACGAAAAAAAAAAAGCATTAGTGCCGTCCATTCGTCAAGGAAAGAGGTTTTTATGACAGCGTCTACTTTTCACTTCAGGACATCTGCTGTTTCTACCTTGTTTGGCTTCTTCATCGAGTCCGTCTTGCTGTCTGTGCTGTCCGTACTCGCTGCACTGGGTGAGGTTCGTCCGCTGGAGCGCAGATCCTCGTTGGTGGGCGAGGCTCTTCCATCCGGACTGGCTGTCTGCTTCTTACGACCACTTCGTAATGTTGACATCTGCACAGAGAGACAGGTTTTAGGTCAGAATTGTCCACAAGCCCAGTAATTTTACTGCATTTTAAGTAAAAAAAATTGAGAACGACAAAGACTAACTTATTGTGACTTCCCATTATGGATTAATTCAGTCAAAAAATCAGTTTCCCATAGATTCTGTGTAATACAACACTGAACCAGAAGGAGGCTCTGGATCAGGGTTTTGAGAACTATAGTATTTTACCATAAAATGTGGAGAACAAATCTATACAATATTATTATAAATTCAACTTTCACATCAAGGTGGGGGCCGCAAAATATCGTTTCACGGGCCGCAAGTGGCCCCAGGGCCTTGAGTTGAGCTATTCTATTAAATACTATTTTAGTATTTGCTTCTTTAAATAAGTTATGGGTAAAAATATAGAATTAAAATGTTGTTTGTACCAAAGACATCCCGGAAAAGCAAAGAGGAATAAAAACAAAACTCAAACCAAACCCATTCATTCTATATATCAGTAAAATATGTAAAAAAGTGAAAACACATTCTTTTGTTACTTTTTTTAAAAGTTTGAACGGACAAACATATGTCCATTAGCCAGAATTTGGACTGGAAAGTAAGACAAGATCCATGAAATGTCACAGAAACAAATGCTGAGAAAAAAAAGATCTCACATGGTGCAGCACAACGTACGACTCCAGCAAAGTTTCTGAAGGTGAAAATGGAGAAAGAAAGACAGGAAGGAAGGGTCGAGCGCTCACCGAGCCTCGGTTCCGTCGGGTCCTCATGCTATGCTTCCCGCTGAGTCCATCCTCTTCCTCTTTGACAGGTTTGAACATAAATGGCGGCGGGTCCACGGGCTTCTCGATGGGGGGCAGGTCGCCGTACTTCTTGAAGTGAATACGACAGTCTGTGCACAGCAAGATGTTCTCTCTGCCACCGTGGTGCCAGTCCTTGGAGGCTGAAGGAAAAGCCATTTAGAGTCGTGAGATAAAACGCTGCAAACAGCAGACCAGTCATCCTTCACACACACCAGGGTTTTGACCTAATATGGACAGAAACTGGACTAACTTTCTACTTTCCGTATGTTTTTTTTCCTTCTTCTCCAATCTACTACTTAGTAGCCGCAATGAAATATACAACCGTCTTCCTAAGGACATGCTCTGTTTCCATTTTGTAACGTACTAAAAGGGTTTACGCTACGGGGACGGACTTATTGCTGTGACTTGAGTGTGATCAGATGGTAGAGAGTCAGAGTGAGGAGAGAGGGATAATGATGTGGAGAGAGTGACTGAGCTCTGGGCTCATGTCCAATTCCATCAAATGAGTCCTGACACGTCCTCATGCCACTCTGTCACACAGAGACACTGAACCCAATCAGGACAGGAATAACTGAAAGGGTCGGAGACAACGACTCAGAGCATCTGTAAGAGCAGGGAGTCTTACTGGTGGTGAAGCAGTGGCGGCAGGCGTAGCCCTTCAGCTCCTGTTCGCTGTCTTCGCTGTCAAAGTCATCTTCGCTGGCTGAGCTGAGGTCCACTGGAGGAAAAGAGACATAGAACTTGGTAAACATCGCCGCCGAGGGCAGATCACGTCAGGTGATATCGCGCCCGCTGCCACTCAGCGGGTCGGATGGGCTCTACGTACAAAATTCGCTGGAGGGCGGCCGCGAGGGAGTGTTGACGGGGGTCGAAGCGGTCCGTGTCTTGATGCGGCGGAAGACGGGCTGGCGACGGTGTCTGCGGTGGGCTCGACAACTGGCTGCTTCTGGAGTCTTCTTCCAATAGTAGTAGAAGGTGATGAGTTCTCCCTGGAAGAACACGGAAAAGAGAAACGCACTCATTAATATAACTTTTCAGTCAACCCAACAAGATGTCAGAAAGACTGGTCTGAGAACCTCAAAACCTAATAGTGAGGCTGGTCTACTGGGATTGTCCCACAGAGCCATCTACAGGGCTGAGAAGGAATTGTCCATTTATTTGTTTAAAAGTCCCCAGAGGTAACAGGAGGGAAAGACCATTCCTTTATTCATTACCAGGTCACAGGGGCAATAGTCTCCATGACTGCCACCCAAATCCCACTACACCATACTGTGAGGCCTCCTGTGGGTGGTGAGCCCACAGGAAGTTATGTGAAGGGCCACTAGACTAGTTCTTTAAACAAGTAGTTCCTCTAATGTACTGGTGTGGCTAGCAGTGTCGATGCCAAAATGAAGCCAACTTCAACAGAGAGAGCCAATTAGTTAAGTGTGTTCTTAAAAGGTATTTAACTTAATTTCTTTTACAGAACTATAACTAAGTAAATTATACTAATTAGATTAATTATTACTATTAGTAAAATCTTCTAAAATGATCAAGGCTATAATAGTAAATAAATGTCAATATATTGTTTTATATTGGGACATGATGATGATATTGAAATAGCTTGATTACATGATTAATCATATATATATACATATATACACACACATATATACATATACAATCTGTATATGTGTATATATGTAAATATATATATAAATGTATATGTTTATATATGTATATAAGTATAACATATATACATTTATATACATATATGTATATAAATATATATATACACATATACAGATATAAACATATATATACACATATAGAAATATATAAAAATGTATACATAAATATATAGAAATATATAGAAATCTCTATATATACATTATATATATTGCTGTTGACCGAGAAATATCTGCAATACAGATGGACCTTCGAAAAATGGACTCCCAGAGTGTCCCAGAGTGGACTCCAAGAGCAGGGTCTAGTCCATGCCAGGATTTGCCGTTTACTGGCTATGTTTGTGCCTGGGCCCTGTCTGCCCCAGGATTAGCCCAGGAGGCTGACTGAATGCGGGGATATTAGGATCAGTGCATTGGTGGCTGCCTGGGTGGCAGGAGCTTGAAAAGGAACAAAAGGCCGTGTCAGGCAGAGCTTTGGTGCTACAAATAGGGAGTGAAATGGTTCCTCGCCCCTTCACTGGAAGAGTCAATTGAACTTTAATCAAACATTCGGAGAGCGGTGCTCGTCGGCGAGGCGGGCGGATAAATCCGGTGTGTACAAAAAGGCAGCCAGGAAATCAATACCAAACTGAAACATTAACACATGCAAT
Source organism: Paraplagusia blochii (assembly GCA_016785265.1). Taxonomy (NCBI): domain Eukaryota; kingdom Metazoa; phylum Chordata; class Actinopteri; order Pleuronectiformes; family Cynoglossidae; genus Paraplagusia; species Paraplagusia blochii. The sequence goes on from JAFBJS010004584.1 coordinate 267,604, forward strand.
CAGGGAATCAGAAAGCGCTTTGCTCGGGCCGACTGTGCATAATGACTGCTGCTGACAGGAGTCGGGAGACAATCATGGACAATCTTTGGCCTGTTTTGACCTCCACCTACCACCGACTCCTGTTCGTTACAGCGTCCTCCTCACAAAGTCTGTAACAAATTCTTGAAGGTGTGACAAACACTAAGTCACCTGTAATCTTTAAAGCCCAGAGGGCGCACATCTACCGCCTGAGGTCTGTTAAAGCGCTGTTCAACAAAGCTCCCAGGCATTAATGTCTATCGATCCTCTTCCTGCAGCACTTCAACACAGAAACTTGACACAGATTAGTTCGAGAGGCGCCGCCTGTGACACATTTACAGCTTTTCCGCAACCCTCCGTCAAACCCTGGCAAAGCAAACAAAACGTGAGAAGAATCCGCGTGAATTCACTGGTGTTATTTCAGATCGCGGCCATAAAATGCGCTGCGGGACGTCAACGACTGTAACAGCTCGTTACGGGCGGAATGTAAAGGCAACGATTTCAATTCTCAACCCGTGATAAATAAAACCCGTTTTGCATCTTTAGTTCAAGTAAAGTTTAAGGATGAAGCATATGCTAAAGAGCGAGTTTATGTTTTTTATTAACCGCCGTACTATTTGGCAGTAAATACTTGGGCTCAGTGGGTTCAGGCCTGGGTTATAACCGTTTCCTTCAAGTGGTTTTAAGAGGAACTTCATGCTGAACAGTATAAATAGTAGCAGGGTCTGTTGGACTGTATCATATCAGGCGAAGCTGCTGCAGGAACATTTAACAAGCTCGCCCCGGCTCAATGAAGCCCTTTCAAATTTTGGGGGTAAATTGATGTCCCAGACTGTGTTACAGGAAAGCCAGATGGTAGAGTCGTAAATCTGCTCCATGACTTACAGCATAACTGAAGTTTGGACCAATGTTAGCGTAGCGATAGTAAATAATTTTTATAAAAAAAGAAGAAGAAGAAACATCAATCATGATCACATATATACATCTCTTTCTTCAAGTTTTCCCTTCGTATCATCTACCTCCATGTCCTCCCTCACTGCGTCCATCCATCTCCTCTTTGTCTCCTACCTGGTGGCTCCATCTCTAGAATCATTCTTCTATCAATGTCTCCACTGTCCCTCCTCTGAACATGTCCAAACCATCTCAATCTGTCTTCTCTAGCGTTTTCACCAAACCTTCCTGTCTGTGTTGTCCCTCTAATCACCTCAGTCCTGATCCTGTCCATCCTTGTCTCTCCTAAAGAAAATCTCAGCATCTTTAACTCCTCCACCTCCAGCTCTGTCTCCTGTCTTCTACCTATTCCTAGTGTCTCTAATCCATCCATTACGGCTGGTCTCACAACTGTCCTGTAACCTTTTCCCTTCACCTTAGCCGACTCATCAGTCCCAACAGTGTGTAAATATTGACGACCTATTTACCAACAGCTGTAAACATTTGTGTTAGTTCTTACGACCAGGACACAGCAGCTAATGACTGTTAGGACACCGTCACCATGTGTTTGTTCATCATTTCAGGCCACAGCAGAACTCCCTGTTCCATTCTAAGAATACCTCCCTCTGCTGTGGCAGGATGCAGGTGCTAACTGAGGGAAGACAGGCGTCCTGAGGTGAAATCTAATTGAAATGTGCAGATCAAAAGTGTGGAGCGTTGCCGGGCGCAGCCCTCGCTCCGTGCCTAATGACTGATCTCAGCAGTGACGGCTACACCGCCTCAACAACGGGCCGGCAGACGGAGCGAAAGGTCAACGCGTCTCTCCATCACTTACGCCGTGTCAAGTGCTATTGTGTCAGACGGGGGCCAATGAAAACATTATGATAGAGCTTTTGAATGGTAATTAACAGGTGCTCGGATGAGACGGTGCAGCTGGATGCAAATTTGTGGGGAGTAAAGTGGCGTCTGTACAACTTTAGGGCTGCTTTTTTTTTTTTCACGTTGGGTTTTATTTTCAGCCGAAATGCCGGCTTTAAGGTTTGTTGCAATGACAGTAACATGGCGAACAGGTTCCTGGCAGAAACTCATCTGTAACATAAGATCACACTGACTCATCCTCAAGGAAACCTGAATCGGGCTCTGACTATACTGTGTTGGATCTTATAGTTTACAGTCAAAAATGCCACGGAGGTTAATTTTAGAGAAGATTAAAGTTAAAGAAGGAAAGTGATTGTGAACATGTGCAAAGAAGACGTGTTTATCTGAGACTACGTTTGGAGATAAACTGAAGAGAAGCTCAGAGAAGAAATCCCTACGTTAACAGATGTAAAGAGAGGAATGGAGTTAAGATGAATCCACGGTAATTCATTTAGTTCTTACAACTTGTGTCCAAAAAAAGACACAAACAGTCTGCCAGTGGAAACGCTGGAACAGGCAGGAGAGTGAAAATGGAAAGAGCTGAAGAATCTGTGAAGTGTTGATGAAGATGGACAGAGACATTCCTGCGGTGGAGAAACACTTAGAAGGACTGAAAGACTGGAGTGGCTGGATGACAAATACGGCTTTTCCAAAGCCACAAAGTGTCTCGCCGGTCTTTCACAATGACTGTTTACTTTTCTTCATCAGTGTCATTATAAGCCCATAAGACTCTCTTTGACAGCAGGCACCGTTTGACACGTTCCACAAATCTATACATGAAGACAAGTCCACCTACATTTCTGAAAAAAAGAATCAAGGAAATACTAGCGAGACTGAACTGTTCGCTGGTCCAGACCTGCACACCATCATTTTCCCAGTCCAGTAAATCACTGCAGAGCACCGTGTGCTGCCGCTCGGTCCACCAAGAGATAGTGACAACATAAGCTCAGTATTATAAGACCTTTTAGTCCGCTTCCATCTGCGGGAGCTTTCTGGACGGCGGATTATCTGGCAAGGAAAGCGCTCGCTCTCCTATCACGGCACTCGGAGGCTTTCGTTGCATTTATGACTCCTGAAATGGCGCGTCTATAAACAAGCGTGTATGTGCAAAATGCTCAGAGAGATCGGAAATACTTAGAGCGTTTCTTTTACCGCTGTAATTACTGCGCAGACACTCATCTGGCTTAGATGGTGATTATATTTTTACTTAACTTTCGTCTCATAATCTTCCTGGCTCCAAAAACTGAGGTCATATTAAATAAAATGACAGATCAACTGCCCATGGTGTGGTTTCAGTGGGGGGAGAGCAGGATGCTGTGCTGTGCTCGGTGGTCCTGTGTGCACGGGCAAAGGCTAAACTCATGTATTTGCACTCGCGTCCCCTCTCAGGCCCAGGCCAGAACAGATGGTTTCTGTTTTTCCTGGCAGATTTGTGACAGAGCCACAAAAGGCCCCTGCTTTGACATGAAGCCAAACGGTTAAGGCCGTTGCTGGCAAAAGGAGGAGGAGGAGGAGGAGAGAACGGGAGGGGGAAGCTAAGGAGGGGGGAAAAGGACGGACACGGAGAGGGAGGGCTGAGCATGGAGGAGAAACGAGAGGGAAAAAAAAAAATGAAGAGCTAGGGGAGGACAACAATGGACATTTAATTCACCCACCGCCTGGACTGGGAGAAATGTCTCTTGACGAACAAACATTTCAGCTGAAAAACATATACGCTGGTTCAGCTATCGCTGAGAACCGATGTGTGTGTGTGAGTTGTTGGCCCTTGTGACCGATTGTCAAATTGTGTAAACATCCATTAGTGCGGCATGAACCTGAACAGCCTGCAGTCGTACGAGGGAAGAGGATCGCCTCAGGACTGATCTCCGCCAAGCGGAGGAGAATGCGTTTCACTCTGAACTAAAAAAAAAAAATCAAACTACCGTTTCATTCTGCATGTGTCCAACCCCTGGACTGGGTGTTCTTCATCGTCCGTGACAGGTTGTATAGCGTGTGGTTTTCACTGAGTGGTGTTTGACTTTTCTATCATCCTCGTCCGAGCTGTAACTGTAGGAGGCAGCGCCGTAAATGTTTATGGGACCGGAGCCGGGTGGAGGAATACCTGTTATGTCGGAAGATCTGTTTCATGTGTGGCAGAGTGTAAAGAGGGTTAGAACTCCTCCGACGCTAGTTTCACTTTAGTAGCTACGATATTTAATGGTTTAGCGCAAAGGAAATTCTGCAAAAACAATCGGTGGAAACACACCAAAGTAATTCCCTCCCATGTTCAACACCACCAGTGAAAGGTTAACTGTTCTTTCGCAGGAATGCTGCCCCTTACTCGTATTTTCACAGACAGTTGGGAATCAGATCCAGTAGGTGGCAGAAATGTACACCATGAAATAAAGGTAACGTTCTTCTTCTTTTCCTTTCAGCTTGTCCCTTTTTCAGGAGTTTCCACAGCGAGTCAACAATTTCCATCCCCCCCTGTCCTCTGTATCTTCTACTCTAACTCCAACTACCTCCATGTCCTCCCTCACTGCATCCATCAATCTCCTCTTTGTCTCCTACCTGGTAGCTCCATCTCTAGGATCATTCTTCTACTAATGTCTCCACCGTCCCTCCTCTGAACATGTCCAAACCATCTCAATCTGTCTTCTCTAGCTTTTTCAGTCTATGTTGCCCAGAAAGTTTTTTTTTCACATTTGACAAAATATAAAATATAGCTTAGAAGTATTTTTACCATGTGTGAAAAGAACTGACGTAGCTCCACATCCCTGGTATGTCTTTGCGTCTATGAAGGACACTAAATAATGAAAGCACCTGGGCTGTTGCGTCAGAGTGAATGTGGAGAAGTGGTTAAATAGACGGTGTCTCCCCGCTGTGCTGAGCCTTTCTGCCCCAGAATGACTGATAAAAGTGCTGCCTTCACAGGTCAGGGATGCACACGCTGGAGAATCAGCACTTGTGTTTTCCTGCTGTAAGCGATTTTGCCACTGAAAGCAGATTGGACGGCAACACCGCTCCTTTGCTGGAGGGGTCGATCCAGCCTGTTCTGCTGATAAGCTCGTTTCCCCATCACCACCAAAAAAAAAAAAAACACAACTCGTGGCCCACCAAAGAACTCAATTACACTGGGAGCTCAGGCTCTTTGGGCCTCATCTATTAGGCTTAAAAAAAGATTTTGCCTACACTCCGCCTGTGCTAAATTGCCTGTGGTCTGCTGAAAGAACATCGATACAAACTGGTTGAGCTTCCATCAGCCCACATCACTTTTTTTAAATGCCTAAACAAGCAATATTATTTCCCAAATATCAAAGCTGATTTGTCAGTGCACTGGCTTGTGTTGATAAGTAAACCGCGCTCCTGCAGCCGAGACGGTCTTATAGGTGGATTTGGATTAAAAAAAAAAAAATGTTTTAAATATCTCAAATTACACCAAGATTTTGGCGAATAAATGTTGCACCGGCGTGCAGAAGTTTCCACCCGCTTGAAATGTAGGGCATTCTGTCGGACGAAATTAGCCAAATTCTCCACACCTTCAGTTCAGATACAGCCTTGTGCAGCGTTCCTGGTAAAGATACTTAACTCCCATCATCATCTGGTTCCAAGCCCGACATGAGACCGTGCTTGTGTGAGAAACGACCATCTGGTGTAACAACTGTGCCAGTATCACTATGTGATGTTCAAGGGTTCCTTCTTTAGCTGGATTAACATCTGCTATTTAGAGGAACGGCAAACATTTCCCAAAATCAGAGAAAGTGAATCTTTTGCTATGGTAACGCAGTGTTTGGATATCAACAGACAAGGACTTGAAACAGCATCATCACTACTTTTACGATAAGTAACAATTCCCCGTTCAAAAGGTAGTTTCTCGTCTTGTGCAGCTGTTGTTTTGGGAAACATACAAAAGTACCGTATTTCACCACTATAAGGCGCACATAAAAGTCTAAGATTTTCTTCAAAATGTTGTTGTAAGGCGGACGTAGTGGAGGACACCATGAGAACCTTAAAGATGGAAGTGTGGGCGGGGATTGTATATAAAACCCACGCCCCATGATCAGGAGCGCTTCGTGTGTGTAGCATATAGTGATGGCACACAAAACTGAGATTGCGCCTTTTAGTACGGTGCGCCGTATAATCGTGAAAATACGGTAATTCCCTCCATGTTAAACACCACCAGTAAAAAGTTAAGTGTTCTTTTTCAGGAATGCTGCCCCTTAATCGTGTTTTCACCCAGGGTTGGAAATCAGATCCAGTAGGTGGCAGAAATGTACACCAAGAAATAAAGACACTGTTATAAATTTATAACAAAACAATTTTGATCATATTTCACGAAATATAAAATATAGCTTATAGGTATTTTCCATATGTGAAAAAGTAACTAACGTAGCTTTACATCACAGGTACGTCTTTACGTCTAAGCCCCCAGGTGCTGCTGTTGCTTTGAATAGTGTTTCTAATTACTGTACATTTAACTCCACTGTTTTGGCTCCCGCAGTGTGAAAATGGCAATGGATTGAAGTTGTCGCCTTTACAGACGACAGCAGCAGGGAAAACATCTGCTGCGAGCTTGTGTTGAGAACATTGTTCTCCTGTTGGCCAGACTGTAAATGACAGAGCCCGAGGGGCAGCGCTCTCATCTCTCCCTGAGAACAAGGAGAGTTCGGCAAATCACCGTCTGCTTGATCTGACTGAAGACACAAACAAGGCATCATTTAAGTAAAAAGAAATAAAAAAAACAGCGCTGTTCTTAAAGCCAACGCAGTCAAAAAAAAAAACAGAAGTGCTTTCCTTCCCTGCCAAGATTCTGGCACTTACATCTGTTTGCTGTCTGAGGACACTTGTTTGACTTGCCGTGTCAACACGACACGGGGACCCGTTGTGCAGCTTCACCTGTGCTCACTTTTTCCAAAACACTGCCACAACAGCACCTTCCTGCAGTTCCCACCTCGGAGCCCAAACACAAACAGCAACAAACAAGGAGACGTCGTCTCCACGCAACACCGTGACGTTTCGTTTTTGTTTTTCTCCTAAACAAATGTTACAGCAGGAAACTACTGTCATGCAAAAACAATAAACATGTTTTTAAAAGTGTCCTCTTTTTCTACAGACATCATACGTCCCTGCAGCCATGGTTGGTGTTTGAGCTGCAGTTTAGTTTTCTTTGGATCAACTTTTATTTTGTTGTTTTTCATGATATTTTTGTGAAAAGCTTTTATTCTAAGCCTCCATTAATTGGAAATACTTGAAAATTTAGGTGAAAACATAAGCTTTTTTACCTGTAAGGTGATAGATGGAACTATACTGGCTTCTGTTAGTGTTTTTGTCATTGCAAATGTGTCCATTTAGACCAGTGGTTCCCAACCACTGGGCCGGGGACCGTTACCGGTCCGTGGGTGAATTGGTGCCGGGCATCAGAAAAATAATGTTTCCTTTTGGCGCCATCTGGCTATTACTTACACACTTGAACATTAAAAGCTGAAAAAATACACAAACATCTACCTGTTGCAAAATAATCTTTTTTTGTTTAGGCTCTGAATATTTTTTCCAATATATTGAAAAATATATAGAAAAATTATTTAGCTTGAAGAATCCCTGATGGATGATTTTTAAATTGTATATAAAAAAAATATTTGTAACTGCTTGATAGCAAACAGAAACATTAGTAAAATATATACATATATATGAATACATGTGCTTATATATACATAAACAGTATGTACTGTATGCAGTATATATATATAAAAAACCTCATGACATAGTATCTTTAACTATATATTTTGGGAGAAACTTCTTATGAAGCTGCAGTTATGTTATTCACCTGGAGATGTGTTTAAAGAACATTAATAATATCTTAGTCAAATGTCATTAACAGACAGACTGTGGCCATTATTAACCTTCCTGTAGTGCAGTGCTTCTCAAAGTGTGGGGCGGGCCCCCCTGAGGGGGCGGTGTGTGTCCCTGGGTAAACATACTTTCTTCCCGCCGTACTACAATAAAGTGTAATTGCACATCCATGTAAGTAACTATTTGTCTATAAAACTAGTAACTATTTTATAGACAAATGCTATTATTAATAGTTGTGGGTAAGAGTGGGTGGTGGGCGGGGTGAAGCCCTGCTGTAGTGAAACATTTAAAAATCAACTATAAGAAGATCTGAAGACGTCATTATCCATCAGTGATCTTCCATCTCAGGACGGTTATACGTCCCCCTCTCAGGACTGGAGGAAATGGTGACAGTAAAGTCATATCTGAGCCCCTCCCCTACCCGCTTCCTCCCCCAGGCCTTCATACGACCTTATATGAAACATTCCTGAGTGTGAGTCCGATACCAGTGTGTGTTTACACAGCACCGGGTGATCACCCTGGGCACAGGCTGTCCCAGCCTCGCTGGCATTTTCTGGGACAGAGCGAGTCAATGGGGACGAGGAGCGGAGGGAAGGACAGAGACATTGTGCGGAGGCCTGGAGGCTTCAAACCCTCAACAATGGTGGAGCTTTTGGAAATAAGGGCAAGAACACCTGCATTTCTGCCAACGTCCCTTCTCTGCAGTGGAGTGGTGCGTCTCTGGAGGGACACGAGCATGTGTCCAAACAACACAAATATATTTGTGTTTTAGAAACAGTCAAAATAGCTCAGATGTGTTCATCCAATGTTTCAAGGAATTACAAATTAATTGGATCGTCAATGCATACTGTGTTGGGTTGAGTTGAGGGCCATCTAGTGGTATCGTAGTGTATTCTCACATTATTGTCTGTGTGCAATGACAAGGTAATGTTGAGATTTTGATAAAGTCTGACTATTCCACGTTGTAAAGATAATTTAAATATATAAAGATCAGGAAAACTATATTAAACTATTTATTATCTTATAATATGGGCAGATGTAAAAACAGATTACAAAATATAACTGTTGAAATTAATTTTTCCAAAAAAAAAAAAATTTGAGAGAGGGTTTGCTTCTTCTGAATTGTCAGTGCAACAGTTAATATTAACATCTTCAATAATAAGTTGAGATCTTCTTCTCTTCCTGCTGCAGAAAAGGCTTTTCAGTGTGTATATTGAGTTAGGAGCCCACGTCACAACCCCTGTGCCCCCTCCCTCAGGTCTTTTTTACCCCCCCGTCTCCCGCACACTCCCTCACTCTTCATTTTCTTCTCTGTTCACATGTTTAAAGTGCAGTTTATTTTCCATTTGCGAGGGAGAATTAATCTCCCTTCTTTGCTCCGTAGCAGGAGCAGGCCCAGCTCCTGGAGGAGGTCTATTACCTCTGCTGCCAAGTGGGCTCCCCCTCCAGGTCGGATTGCATTAATACCTCCTTTATAGCCAATCAACCGGACCGCTCGTATATTTTAGGAACCAGTAAAAATAATTGAAGCAACCTCCGCCAGGAGAGCGTATTCACACACTTTAATCTCTTATTTAAGGGGACGGGGTTGGGTTTGAGGAATAAAATATGTAACGAGAAGACGGTGACGGCGAGGAAGCTCGGGTGTGAAATATAGTCCGCGATGTGTTTCTTGGTGTCGGAGAAGCCGAGCTGACGTATCCTGGGCTCACGACGCGCAAGGAAATGAAACGGTGGAGATGTTTGACAAACACCTAAGGTTTTCTTTGATGTCTGTGTCAGCGCTGTCTCGGCACGCCGCCAACGGGAGCAGCTTCGCACAAACAGCCAGGTCGACACGTCTCGGAGCATTAGAAATGCATGTCCAAAAATCCACTGGCTACGGTTTCTTTCGCAGGGAACGAGCAGGAAGGAGTTATTTTTAATGTCTGTAAATCAGAGTGAAAGCGTTTTATTTTGAAGAGTGTGTATATGAGTGGAGTATAGGAGGGTTAGAGGAGGTAAACACACTGTTCCTGAGCTGCAAATCATCGTCAGGGCCTGGATTCGACCTATTTCCACCCTGAAACAGGTCACGGAGTTAATGATTAACACGTCTGCGCAGACGCAGACAAACCGGAGGGAAACTCTGACAGAACAAACAGCTGCATTACAGGAGTTCCTGTTGGCCCGGGTGATATATTAAAACACTGTCTACAGCAAAAAACAAATAGTCTTTGACACTGACTGACAGAAGAAAGCAAGTTTAACAGGGAGCAGCCAATACTGAGTGTCAAAAATAACTGTGTTACTAATAGACTCACCTTTAACCTGGCAATAAAAGACAGATCAGGTTCATACAGGCCCTTATTAATAACTGACAGTGTGTTTCCAAAAAAAAAAATACTCAAGTGGAAGATTACTATTTGCTGACATGACAATAATCAGAGTAAGGTTGGGTTTAAAAAGTAGAGCAAAAGTATGTTTTTTTGTTTCACTGTGAGGGAGGTGTTCTTTGGGTCGCACCTTCCTCCTCCTGTCCCCCTCAAGTCCTAAATTTGAGAAGTTTGACTTAAAAGCCCAGTTGTTCAGCGATTTGTTGACCGTGGATTGTTGGTGACTTAAGTTGAACAAGAAGGGACATAAAAAAAAGAATAATAACCAAACTTTTCCAGTTTAGTGGATGGTTTGTCTTTGTCTTTGTCCAGGCATGGGCAAACTAAGGCTCGGGGTCCGGATGTGGCCGTTTGAGCCATTTAATGCAGCCCACCAACCTTGTCCAAATTAAATAATTTATTGATGTTGACATTATACTTCTGCCTTCTCCCTGCAATAATGTATTTCCCCAGTAGATGACGTCATAAAGGCTATTAGAAATGTATGGTTTTAGACATGAATTTTACATGCCATTTATCCTAATTCGTCCAATTTTAGTCAGAAAGTTTGTCCAAGCCTGTCTTGGTCCGTTCTGCTGTTGTTTTTTTTTTGCTGTTGAACTTTTTCAGGATTTTCCACGTGTTTATGTAGTTCATGACAATTTGTGATCAATTTGCGTCCACTTCCCAGGTGTGTCCACTAACTCGTGTTACGTGAGGTGAGAAGGCCTGTCCTTCTAGTCAGAAGTCTCGTCCTGTCTCACCATCTCATTGTCTAACCTTTTATAATGTTTCAAAGACCGTGACTTGCTTTTTTAATCCTGCACTTCAAAGAGAAGAAAAAAAATGAAAAGACACAAAACCTCAAGCGTTTGTGTCCTACAAGACTGTAGCATAAACAGGAGACAAAGCGTCCGCTCTTCATGACTGCAGATCTGCTGTAAACACTGTGGCTCACATCACATCTGCTCTACTTGTTTACTACTCGCTAAGAGAGGGTGTTAATTAACGTTCTGTGAGTTAGTTGTTAAGTTTTCGCTGCTTGTCTGTAAAGTCTGCAAAGGCAGCGACGTCTCTGAGATGAAGATTTTGTCTCTAAACTCCTGCAGCCTGAAGGAGAGTTGATAATTTACTCGAGTTTGTTGGCAAACTGAAGTTTAAGGACCAGCTCCGAGTTGTAATTAATTGTTCGACTGCATCAAAGAAGTCCAACCCGGAGAGAGAAATAAAATCATCCTACCGTCTCTTTGCTGGGAAGCAGCTCCTTCCGGATCCTGAAGAAGTTTTTGCCGAACTGTCTCAGTCCTTTAATGAAGCGTTTCTGTAGCGTTGCACACACAGAGGGAAGGGAGAGAAGAGGAGGAAACGGCACCAGTTAGGAGGAACTCACAACAACCGCTGCCAGTTACAGTTTGCAGGCTTTCAGATACACACACACACACACACACACACACACACACACACACAGAAGAAAAAATTGGTTTTCATTTCACTTTCTGTGGTTGGAGAGGTTTCTCTGTGCGTCTGTGGCTGTTTCAACTCCTCGGCCGTGTCAGACGGAGGAGTTGACAGGAACAGACACAGACTCAGCTGTTTTTTTTTTTTTATTTAAATATAAATTTCAACACCAGGAAAAAGATAAAGTTTGGGTCGAGTGACACGTTAAGAGTCATATCTAATAGTTGGATATTTAAAAAAAACAAGGAAAGAACTTCTGTACAAGGATGAAATCCTATTTTCTTTCTATATTTTCAGCCAAAAAAATAGCAATCATCCACAGATACAAAGAAATGTAGACAAAAATCATCAAAAAAAACCCAGTAACTTCATCAGTAGGAAGTTAATCAGACATCAAAACAAAATCCAGTCAAACTGCCTCAGGTCACAGCTTTGTGAATGAATAAGGAAGAAAAAAAAGAAAAAAGCAGAAGATGAAGCACCTAAATATTTTGTCCTCTTCTTTAAGAGCCACAGGCTGTGAGCCGTGAAAAGCGGAGGCAGAAAACATTCATAACCAGCGGAGCAGACGACCAGCAGATTTACTTTCTTGTTCCAGAGGCGAGTCCCGTCCCTCAGTGATCTCAGCCAAGCGTTTCCACAGACTAACTCCAGCGAAAAGCAGAGCAAAGTCCTCCGTGGGAGCAGAGCAGGTCTCTACACCCAGCCACAGGTTCAGGGAAAATCAGGAGAAAATCCACACAGTCCCTGACGGTACATTGCTGCTTTTTATTCCTTATTTTTTTTTACAAGCAAGAAATAGCTTGTCACTCTCTGCTCTACCACTACAAAGGGGAAGGCTTTACATGTGATCTTTCTGCAAGAGAGACTCTGGTTGGAGGCAGGAAGGAAAACCCGGAGTGGAGTCCTGACTACAGCCTATTCCTTGCTCCAGTGACATGTTTTGGATTTTTACCAACATATAAGAACAAACCAGGGCATTGGTTGTAACTGAAATGAGAATAATTCAGATTATTTTTCCCTCCTCGTCTTCTCCTGTTCTCAGAGCTGAACTCCAGCCCCAGAGAAGAGACGGAGAGTGGAAAAAAGCCCTTAGACATGGTTCAGGAAGAAGGGCCGGGAGGAAAACCTGACATGGAGCTCATTGTTATGGTAGTTAATTTACTCTGTCATCTACAGTACATTATGTAACCACAGATTGTTTACATTCCCAGGTTTTGGCTGGGAATACAGGACAAATTTGCACAACTCACAAAAGCCAGAGGCTGAGGACGAATTTATAAAGTGGGAAAGAGAATCTCCCTCGGCGAGAGGAGTCAATTTATCAATGTTCCTGTCGGTTTTTCTCTCAAATTGTAAAAATAATGTGATGACTCCATATGAACAGTATCAAAATAGACAGATATTTACTTGATTTTAAGCTAGAGTAAATAGACGAAAAAAGACCGGTCTAAGACCGGTTCCTGGACTAACAGGTCCTTATTTTAATCAGTGACACGAGCAGTTAAGCAGATCATTTGCATTAATCAGACCAATAGTGCAGAGGCTGATTAGCCAGTAGATGGAGCTGTCACCGGCAGCAGTTTTTCCCACGCACTAACACGGGACGGCTACTGATTGAAGGCAGGGACAGTCAGAGTTCCTCTGGACTGAAGACAACAGGGGAAATGTCAGGGCAGCCACTCAGCAGATCACTGTTACAGAGGCTTGTTTGACAGAACGGTCCAACACTGGAGACATGGTGGCTTTAGAAATGTCTGTGTGGAAGGACAAATATTTAATTGGAATGGGGACAAGCTGTGACTGAGGGAACTCGGTTAGTTTGTTCACCGACATCAACTATGGTTTATTTTCTCAGTTTCTTGTGTTTTTTTTTGTTTTCTATTCCGGTGCTAACTTTATCTAATATCTTCTTTATTCGTCAATAAAACACAAATAAAAGTCTAACTTTGATAATTTTCGCTAACATTTTGCCACAAATGTTTTACCCCAAGCACATTTAAAAAAAAAAAATAATAATTTGTGTTCACAGAAAAATAAAGCTTATATAAGAATGCATCTCATTTTGCACTTTTTTGAAATAACTAAACTTTTTAACAAATGGACAAAACAAATTAACAATGCACAGAAGATGAGAGTTTAAATAGTTTCTAGATTATTTAAGGTGATATAAAATATATTTTATGAACTGTAGATCCTATGGCAAACTGTTACTGTTCCATAATTCTCCAAAGGATACTCCATAATTTAATTAATAAAGTTCTATTCTATCTGTACGTGGCTGCTAGATTAAACATATTGCGAGATTGAAGTGTTAAGAGATTATTTTTTTATTGTATTCGTGAGAAAAAAACTGTTATTTTTAAGTATTTTCAGACTGAACTCCTTGTAAACTGACAGAACCCCATGTCCTACTTATATGACTTTAATGAAGGCAACTAAGTCTGTTTGTCTACACACACACACACACACACCGAATGTCTCCCCCTCTCCCGCTCCCTCTCTTTCCTCCTCCTCTGCCCCCTCCCATGTTTTCTTTCTCTCGCTGGCTCCCTCCTCCCTTCTCTACATGTCGGCTCCAGTTTAAGGCTCCATTTCAGCTGCCTGGGCTCACTGCTCTCCAGCCCAGCTAATAAATCATCCGCCAATCTGCTCCCTGAATCACTCTGCCCCTGCTCCGATTGCTCCAGCCCCCGGGTTGCTAGGAAACGCAGCGGCGGAGGAGGAGGAGGGGCCCGAGCGAGCGGTGGGCTCCACCAAATGGCCATCCGCTGAGCAGAAACAACAGGCTTCTCTCTCCCTCTCTCTCTCTCTGAGAGTTGAGAGGTGGCGCTTTTCACCCTCCCTAAGTTTCCCTCCTCGGTCTAACAGTGCACTATTGTGAGGCAGGAGAGGAGATATAAAAAAGGAGGTGGAGAACAAGAGGGGAAAATGATTCAATAGCTCTTTGTTTTGTGCCTCTCTGTGTGTGTGTGTGTGCACTTCCTGCCTGTGAGCTGATTGTTGGGAGTTGTAAAACTGGTTGTGATAATGCAGACATATGCACAAAGATGGTATCAAGATGACAAACAGAGCGCTGCCTCGCACACAGAACATAACTCCTGCTAAATGTCATCGCATGACAACACAGACACGGGGCCGCCGAACGGAAAACAAAGGCGCTCTGACTCGATTATGGAGTCATTAGACTCGACTCCTAGTTAAATACTGACCTTTCAGAGACTGCTGTGAGTAAACCCAGAGGCCCTGATAGCTTAGACCAAACTGAACAACGCTGCAGTGTCTGATGGGAAATATGAGCTGCTCATCATGTTTGTAGGAGATGAAAAATAAATTAAAAAAAAATAATCATAACACGCCTGAAGAGACAGGAGGAGGAAACCAACTCTTGACTTTCCAGATTCTATTCAAGCTGACACCAGGTGTTTCTTTTTCTTTCTTTTTTTTTAATTTTAGAGACGGTGTCACGTTTCAAATCTCAGTAAACACAAAGATAACCTTAAACCAAAGGAGTAACATCATCTGTTTCCCCTGGTTTTCTGGCAACACAAAAGGTGACAGGAAATTCCAGCACACACCCATCCTGTCTGCTGTTTGGTTACAAGACCTCCTTAAAAAAATAATCCCTGACCAACGGTGAGAAAACAGTCCGCCCCTCCTACAGGTGGGGACAACCACCGTGAAGCCGACTCTCACTCAACTTCAGAATGATTCAGCGCCTGCGGCGATCGATGGCGGTTTATCCGTTTTGTTTTGTTGGCCTGTGGTGTTTTTGATTAGATGAGGGGAGACTCAGGTCTGCAGGCCTGGGTTCCACCACTGGGGGGCCGCTACTCTCCCTTCTGCCTTCCCTGCAGTTGCGGTGCTGTCATCGACCCGCACCAGTCATCCATCACCTGAAGACACAGGCGGAGATAAGCCGCCGCACGGCACATCTGGCTGAGAAATGGACCTCCCGCTCCACAGCAGTCATAGATCAGCCTCCCAGTCTGACATGGCAACACACACACACACACATACACACCACCCCACCACTGCTGCTGCTGCTGCTGCTTGTTATTGTTTATATGGCACCTCCTGTTGGCCAATGTATTATTAGCAGCACGTATTTACACTCAGGGTCGACAGCGGCTCCAGACGCCAAGAAAACGTCACTAAATCAAGTTTTGACAGAAATCTTCTTATATCTCTGGCCTTGGTTTAGTGTTTAAAAATTTATCTTTACTAATAATAAGATAATGATTATATAGTTATATAATTATATCTTTTATATCTTTATTTTTTTTTATTTATTATTCTTCTTATCCTCTCATTTTTCAGGGGTTGCCACAAGAAACCATGCTTTTCCATCTGCCCCTGTCCTCTGTGTCCTCAACTCTACCTCCATGTCCTCTCTCACTGCATCCATCAATCTCCTCTTTGTCTCCTACCTGGTAGCTCCATCTCTAGGATCATTCTTCTACCAATGTATCCACTCCCCTGAACATGTCCAAACCATCTCAATCTGTCTCCTCTAGCTTTTTCTCCAAACCTTCCTGTCTGTGTTGTCCCTCTAATCACCTCATTCCTGATCCTGTCCATCCTTGTCTCACCTAAAGAGAACCTCAGCATCTTTACCCCTCCACCTCCATCTCCATGCCTCGTGTCTCTCTTTCAAACAACATGGCTGGTCCTAAAATCAATGTAATAATAATTAAAATTCTTATGAAACATTATTTTAATATTACAGAACAGGGTCTGACACAGATGACCTTTTCTGCCCCAAATTTTTCTAATGAAACTTTAATTTCATGATATCACCTGAACTTCTATGAACTGCAGACAAACTATTGAAGATCTCTGCTCTGAATCCTGAATGAAAGTTGAATGTAGTTGCCTTTTATTTATATATATAAAAAGGTTTCTGGGTTCAGTGGGTGGTAGATATAAAAGTTAAAGATAAATAGCGAAAAACAAGAATAAAAAACAGCGGGTGAAGTCTGTTGAATTGAAATAAAATCCTCTCAAAAATTCTACAAATCAAGGCATAATCGGAACAACATGTCACGCAGAAGTTCTTTCCACCAGACTGATTGAACTTGTGGTGAACTAAAGGGGGGAAATGAAGTTAAAGTCGAGTGAATCTTCAGTGGAGAGACTGTTCTGCGATTGATTTAATTTGCTTTGACAAATAATTGATAATTCATGTCACCGTGTGTGGACGCAGACGACTGCTCCATGTCTGTAGTATTCAGAATCTACCAACATGTCATGTCCCCTGCTCTGGTCACAGAGGTGTCTCCAATGAAGTGTTTCTCTGCAGCGCGCTGACAACGCTGTGAAATATTTACACCTGAATGATGTTTCTCTGCTGTGATCCACTGTCATCACTTCACTGATGAATGGAACCCGTTGAAATGGTGCGAAGGAACCGAGGCCGCAGTGATGGATTTATTTCCCCGTGAATTGTAAAAAAAAAAAATAATCTCATCTAAAGAAATCTTGCAGCTCCCGCCACCGCAAATCTTTCCGGAGTTGAAATACATTTCGGAGTCTGCCGGTGGACAATAAAAATGAAGTACACAAACACGACTCTACCAGACTCTGTCACTTCATCCGCAGCTGTGATGAAAACGACTCGCGGGAGACCGCCGCGGCGCTCTGCTCTTATCTATTGTGCGGATCCGCCCGTGAGGAAGGGAGGGATGATGCAGGAGCAGTCAAAGGGCGAAGGCAGAGGGAGACAAGTGACCCTGCAGACGGGCTGATTTCAGTGGTCCCTGCTGTCACTTTTATTCACATTTCCAACAGAAAAGGCAGTGGAAAAAGGGCAGGCAGGAATAATGAAGCGAGGATGGAAGCGAGGATGAGACGGAGGCAGCCAGGGAGATGTGAGGTGAAGTGAAGGGTGATAAATAAATGAGGAGCAGCAGCGCCGCTTTCTGTGAGTGTGTCAAGGTTGATGCTACATGTGCAGCCGTGCCCTCAAGGCTGGGGGACCGTGGGTACACAAGAGGTGATAAAAACACCGGGAGCTGTGTCCTTGGCTGGACAGAGTGGCGTCCACTGAGGTACAGGTGGACGCCCTGCTGTCCCCTTAGTACCAAAGAGTCAATGGACCTGACTCAGAGCCAGCACAGAGAAGCCTGGCAGTGAATGCAGTCAACTTGACCCAGAGTAAAGAGAACTTTTACAGTATCATCAAAAAGTATCATCTATCAGCTGAACTCCTCACTCCAGGTGGAGTCGGCCAAGATCCAGGATCAGGATTAAGTTAAACATTATTCAGGCAGGAACAACACACATGTTTATGCAAGGTAGGACTTGAGGTGAAGCGAATTATCGTTCCATAATCTCCTAAAAAAACAAGAGATTACGTTCCTAAAAAAGTATTTTTTTACGTTAAGTTACGGTAACATTACGTCAAAAAGATCCTCAAAAGAAAATCCTGTCCTTTGGGGCAGGGGATTTAATTTCTAAGGAACTAATTTCTTCTCAAACTCAAATAGGTTGAGGGCCAACCACACTATCATTTCACCAAAGGGCTGCATCAGCTTTCAGTGTTTAATACAAAAGAAAAGAAAATGGAATAAAAAATCATTTTCCCATAGATTCTGTGTAATACAACACTGGACCACAAGGAGGCTGTGGATCAGGGTTTTGAGAACTATAGGATTTACCATAAAATGTGGAGAACAAATCTATAAAATATTATTATAAATTAAACTTTCACATCTAGGTGGGGGCTGCAAATGGCCCACGGGCCGCGAGTTTGAGACCCCTGCGCTAGACCAATCAAGCAGCTAAATTCTCCTAAACGTCTCCTGCTTCATACTGAAACTTGAAACAAGGGATTGTGACAAACTAACGCTGCCTAAACCAAAATAAAGGAAATGTGTAATAAAAATTTTACAGTTTTGATCCTAAAATTCTCAGCCAATCAGGTCACTGTAAACACAGTTGTTTTGTATTTATCCTCATTTTTACTTGACTATTCCATATTTATGTTTTTACTAAACATCCGCGTATCCAGAGATGAATAAGTGAAAAGTAAAAGGAGAGGAAGCGTCAGCTCACAAGAGGAAACTCAATATTGTAAATTATATAATATTATTTATAGCAGTAATATAATAGAGCAAAGGTTCAACCTGTCTAACAACATCATAGCAGATCATTGATAAACACAAACCACTACAACAGTTAAGTCATAAAACAATGTGTTGGTGCTTCTACAGCACCCCCTAATGGAGAAGGAAGGGAGCTTCATTGAATCGCTGTCTTTAATTGGTTTTATCTTCTTTTTTTTCAGGCCTACGGCAATAAATGATCCTACTTGGTGTGAAGAATCACAACCTCAACTGAAACGAGTCCAGACCTGATATACTTAATATATTCTTTAGATAAAGACATCTATCTCAAGCTTTTTACTTTCATCTGTCCATTGTCAGAGGACACAGAAGTTCACGTCCCTCCATGGACATAGATTCAACTTCAGTCCAAACGTTGGAAATAAAAAGTAAAGGCCAGACTGAGTGTGTTTAGTGATCACGTCAGTGTTATTTACGGATGTATCCGCCGAGCCCCTGCGGTGTTGTTGTGATCGGTGGTCAGTGGTCGACCTGCTGCGGTGGAGGGAGGAAATTCAGCTTCCCATCAACATTCCTCTCCTCCGCTCTGATTATCTTCGCACAGCAGTTGAGCTTGGAAACGGCGAGAACGACGGAAAACACAACACATAACAGCGTCTACAAAAGCACGGCTGGATTCATTTTAGTTTGGATTCCCTGCCTTCCAGCCACGGCTCCGGCTCTGGCTTCATTCAAATGTGCCAATCATGTTCAATTAGGAGATAAGTGCAGCCGTTCGCTAGCACGAGATCAGAGCGGCTGGAGTCAGAGCTGAAGCCCAGGCGACACAGCTGCAGTCCAACAACACGGAAATAAAATTGAAAAAAAAAAAATAAAAATAACCCAAGAAGAAGAAAAGAAACCGGGCTGGGGATTTACAGAGAAGGGGGCTCTGGTGTGTGTGTATTTTTTTTTTTTAAATCTGAGACCTTTTCTCAGACCATGGTGTGGACACACACACACACACACACACAGATGTGTCATAAAGCACTGAGGTCAAAGCCTCAGCTCCGCTTTGGACACGGGTTTATCCTCCGTTTTATTCCGTCTGCTTCCCTGACGGTTTGATCAAGAAGGAGAAGCTGCCATTTTCTGATTCCAGCCCTTCAGCAGCTGTGGTGAAATCCACATCTAAATTCAAATGGAGGCTAACATTACCAGCCCTGGATCCAGCCTCCACCCCTCCCTCCACCTCCCCTCGTTCCAGACATCCATGGTTAAGATTTATTCTGTGGGTCATAAACAGGATGCAGCTGCTCTTCAGCCTCCGAGGAGCTGGAGTCTGACGACTTTTCACTCAAAGTCTTTTGAGACCCAGCCAGGAGCTGTAATCTAACTCTCTCTCAACAGCGCCCTCTATAGACGCAAACCTGGCCCTGACAGTAAGGAAAAAAAAAAAGCCACAAGGCCGTCTTAAAAATACTATCCCTTTAAATACATAAAGGATTATTTTCTTTATCAATGGCATCATTAAAAAAAAAAGAAAAAAAAGCAGACTAAACAACTAAGTCCTAGATGTCCTACTCCAGAACAGGGCTGCCCATTAGACAATTGTCTTGTTCATTTTAATGCCTGGTTCCATTAACGGTTTATTAGTTTGGACAAATATAATGATTAAAAACAACAATAGTTCCATGTCCCATGTCACATGGTCTTCTAGATAATAATCAACATCACTTCAGTACTGACATCAATAGCGATGGCTTTTAGGCATTCAATGTTTTCATCATCATTGTATTATTATCGTAATAAAATCTTAAGTGTAACCAGGCATCAAAATGAAAGAGAAATTGAAGAAAACAAGGGTGGGCTAATAGTTTTTACAGGACTGTAGATGTCCTGGAAAGAACATAAATTGTTATAAAAAAGATTTTTTTTTACCCTGCAGCTACATACAGTTTACCAGGAGCTCAACATATAATGTATAACTCAAATAAGTTGAGGGCCACCACCCACACACATCACATCATTTCACCAAAGGGCCACGAGTTCAATACGAAAAAAAAAAAAAAAAATTGAATACAAAAAAATTAGTTTCCCATATGTCCCTCTGTAATACAACACTGAACCAGAAGGGGACTGTGGATCAGGATTTTGAGAATTATAGGATTCACCATAAAATGTGGAGAACAAATCTATAAAATATTATTATAAATTCAACTTTCACTTCAAGGTGAGGGCCGCAAAATATAATTTCTTGGGCCATAAATGGCACACGGGCCACAAGTTTGAAATCCCTTATGTATATAGAGAATAAAGTAAGTATTTCTTCAAATGTAGGCAGATAATTTCTGTCTGATACCAAGGCAACGCAGATATCTAAACAAAATTAAAATTATGGGAAACTTTGCAATTAGCAAATTGACAGGCAACAGATTTGACCAGATTGGCTGTTACCTGGTGTAACAGTGGTTTGATGACCATGCTCTCGACTCTACTATGTCAAATGTAGCAACTAGATGAAAAAAAGCAACAACAGGAAAACAAAAAGCTTCTCCTACCACTTCATCTTCTGACCAGCACTTCTCTATCAGCTTGGGGACTGGCTTCTTCACCAGGCGCTGCAGAGCCTTCCCTGCATCGTAGCTGCTCTCATGAAGCTGTGAGGAAAGAAAGAAAGAAAACACGTCTAAATAAAACATTTGTCCGATAGAATGCCGACCGTTTACAACTTTAAAGCACCAACTACATTAAATGTACAGGTGTGAAAAACTCGTTTTATTTCTACGATAAATCTCACACCCGCAGTCATTGCACATAAGAAATTGCTGCACAAACATGTCGACGGCTGGTTGTAAATAAAAAAAAAAAAAAAAAAAGTCAGTGACGGAGGTAGGTGCAAAACAGCTTAAGGCTGTGACAAAGTCAATAGGCTGTAACCTGCAGTGCTGTCGCTTTTCCACTGAGAATAAATAAGGGTTTGCTCATAGGAATTGCAGATGGAGGAGGACACAGAGAATGAACCTGCTCGCTATGTTAATGTTCCACTCCAGCATATAAATGTCCTGTTTATGATGTCTCTCCCCTCTGTTTGTGCCCGACTCCTCTGTATTTAATGCAATGTGATCAATTACTGTACGCCTGATGAACTGCCAGCATCTCCCAGTGCTTCATCTCCAAGGAGATGCTTGATCACCTCACCGGTGACTATCAAGAGAAATCAGTACATTAATCACCGCGGGGGTTTTTGCGTTTTTGTCTGCAGGGCGACTCACAGTGTTAAGTGCGTTTAATGTAGTGTCGTCTCGAGAGGCGGCGAGACACCCGTCTTCCGTGGAGCCGCCGTCACACATTCCAGCGAAGGCAGCCATGCTCCTGTGGACGTGGAGGGAGATAAAAAAAAACACCGTCAGACGTCAGAATGTCTGTAGACACCCAGATATGGAGGTTTATAGAAAATACACAGGAACTCATTTATATAATATAATTATTTTTTTTTGTCATTTTAGGTAAATAAATATGTCTACCGTAAACACGGGAAAATTATACAAGAAGTTTAAAATGACTTAAAATAGTCTGGATTTTTGTCTTCCAGCCCCCAACACCTGTAATTGGTCAGTGCCACCTTTAGGCCACCCCCCCTACCTTACAAACCACTCTCTTAAGACCTCTGTATCTTGTGGTTTTTTTTACCCAGTGACTCTATGCACTCTTTAACCTCTTCATCTTGCAGTTGGTTGAAAAAGTTATTAGGTTGTTTTTGTGGAGACAAATACTCAGCGCAACTTGCAGAATGTGATTTTCCGCTCGACACCACAGACCTAAGACCCGACTCTGTCCACGTGAGAGAAGATGCCTAATATTTTTCCAAACACAGGCTTCTCTCTCTCTTCTGTTTGTGTTTGCTTGTGCTGCAGTCATAGCGATGGTTTCGCCTGCACTTATGCCAAGAACGCAGTTGCTTTAGACGTTCGAAAGAACACATCTGCTGAAACAGACACCTCCAGGTTTGACTGAAGTACAAACATCTGGGCGTAAGAGATTCAACATATCTGATCAAAACAACCAAACAACTACTTTAGATGAAATGTCACGCAACACTCAACCCAAAGAACATAACTACACATATATCCCTTGAAAGTAGGACAAGATGTTGCTGAGAAACAGAAAAAAAACCGTCATTTTGACCTTGCAGAATATTCATAAAGTGAATTAAGGACTGGGTGTCATGTGAGAAGAATTGCCTAAAAAAACTCTTGACTTTCCTGAAACAAATTCTTCTCCTTTCAGTTTGTCCCTTTTCCAAGGGTTGCCACAGCGAGTCAACAGTTTCCATCTCTGTCCTCTGTATCTTCAACTCTTCAACTCCAACTACCTCCATGTCTTCCTTTTTCTTCATCCATCAGTCTCCTACCTGGTAGCTCCATCTCTAGGATCATTCTTCTACTAATGTATCCACCGTCCCTCCTCTGAACATGTCCAAACCATCTCAATCTGTCTTCACTAGCTTTTTCTCCTAAAAAAACCTTAAAGGCCTGAAACCTGGGTCCAAATAAAGTAAAAAAAAAAAAAAACAACAAAAAAAATCAGTTAAAAAAAAGGCTGTAAAATCCAAAAAAAACTAGATAGAAATTCTTAAAAACAATATAAATTATTATAAAGTAAAATGCTACTTTATACAACGGGAATATCTTCGCACGGGTAACGTTAAGCAAATGTCACACAGCATCTGTGAGTGTAATATTAACAGGCATGAAGTCGGATAAAAACGCTAACGCTGCAGAATTTCTCCTTCCATCTTCCACTGACAGGCGATGATTAATTAAACTACAACACAAACCTGTTAACACATGTTACTCTCACTGCAACAACATCTCTGAGGGCACTGACCGATTTCATCTCATCAAACGACACCCGATCAACTGCGAGATGAATAAGTGGCATTAAAATAGCCGTGCTGAGGCCGAGGGAAATCAGAGACACCTGGTCGGATCGGGCTGATGTGGGAAGAACAGAAACCTGCGCCGTGGACGAGTCCTCGTCTCATCTAAGAACACCTGAATTTTTCATGTTCTTGTCGGCTCTCACCTTGCAGCTCTGAGGTACATGAGAAGGTCGCAGTCATTGACCCCTGGCATCCAGACCAGCTCCTCATTCTCGGTCACAGACTGGCCGCCAGGAGAGGGGAAAGGCTGCAGCTCCGGGAGCTTGGCCTAATTACGTCCAGGCAGAGAGGAAGAGAGAGTGAGAGAGAAGAACATGTGGTGTCACACTCCAAATAGCATGGCAGCCTGGAGAAAATGTCAGCTTTCAACCGCGTGTCATCAACGTTTCACTGTGGCTGAGTGTTGGCGGGGAGAACGGAGACGAGTTACAGTCACAGTTATTTAATATCTTAATGCGACACGAGGCTCCGTTCACGTGACGTCCTGTCCTTCACACTGAGTGACTGGCTCAGAACTGAGCGGAACATTTTTGTTTTTTATTTTTACTTTGAGGAATTAGTCAAAAAATGAGTGATGGGTGACGTGGAATTGGCTTCTGACTGATACCCGTGTGGTTCTGGGACTTACTTGGTGACTGGGTCCCACTCGGATTTCCCCTTGTGTGCTGTTTAGTCGCCTGAGAAGAGACAAAAAGAGAGCAAAGTGAAAAAAAAATACTCTGTGCACACGGCTGTGTTTCAAAGATGGCTTCAAAAAAAAACACCAGACAGCTTTGTGTCTGAGGAACTTCACTGGCCACAACGTCACAGACGGACGTCATCGCTGAGAGAAAAGTGAACTGACAAACTTTTAAATTCCCTTTTTTAAAGCTTGGAGAACTTTGCTTTTCTTGACTGATTTTTTTTAGTTTCTGCTCCTGTAATGCTGATCACCTGATCCAGGTTAACCTGATAGTTAGAGAAGATTCTTTTTATTGAAGGAAAGGGGCAAAACTTTAGGATTCTGCTTCAGAACAAAACGAAAAAAAAAACTATCATTGACAATTGAAAAAAAGTATCAATCGTAAAAGGTACCAGGTTTATTTCAGCAAAATTATGAGTACATATAACAATGTTTTTACAAATGCTTTTGTAAATCTTTCTGTAAATACCAAATAAAGTTACATCTAATTATCATTAGTTTTTTGTTACGCCATTTTATTTACAATATTATTCTAATTTTAACACACTTCTACTTTATTTATAAAAATGTAAACCAACCAATGTTCATGCAATAGGGATCTTAGTAAGTAAATTCTTTTTAGTAAGTAAATTCTTTTTTTAGTAAGTAAATTCTTTTTCTTTTCCTTTTGGCTTGTCCCTTTTTCAGGAGTTGCCACAGCGAGTCAACAATTTCCATCTCCTCCTGTCCTCTGTATCTTCTACTCTGACTCCAACCACCTCCATGTCCTCCCTCATTGCATCCTTCAATCCCCTCTTTGTCTCCTACCTGGTAGCTCCATCTCTAGGATCATTCTTCTATCAATGTATCCACTGTCCCTCCTCTGAACATGTCCAAACCATCTCAATCTGTCTTCTCCAGCTTTTTCTCCAAACCTTCCTGTCTGTCTTGTCCCTCTAATCACCTCATTCCTGATCCTGTCCAACCTTGTCTCTCCTAAAGACAATCTCAGCATCTTTAACTCCTCCACCTCCAGCTCTGTCTCCTGTCTTCTGTCTATTCCTAGTCTACTCTGACTCCAATGTATCCACTGTTCCTCCTCTGAACATGTCCAAACCATCTCAATCTGTCTTCTCCAGCTTTTTCTCCAAACCTTCCTGTCTGTGTTGTCCCTCTAATAACCTCATTCCTGATCCTGTCCAATCTTGTCTCTCCTAAGGAGAACATCAGCATCTTTAAATCAGTAAATAATTATCTGAAAAATATGACAGAAATTCCAGGTTATATCTGACTGCTCTTCAAGGACAAGATTATTTCAGGAGAAGACTCCTCAGCGGCTGCTCCTGCAGAGACGGAGCTGAGCCCAGCACATTTCACAGCTCTGATATTGCGAATCCAGCAATAAAACTGAATCTCTTAGCACGAGGAGGAGCAAGAGGAGCAGGAGGGAGAGAGCTGGCTCTGGAAATGCAAAGAACAACACGGCCGCCGGTGCGAATGTTGGTAGCCATGGCAACTGCAATTTAATAATAGTGTTGTGAATCTCCAGCTGCAGTGGATTAAAGAAAATGACAAGACGTTTCTTTTGAAAAGCCTTTCCCCACCGTTGCCAAGGTAACAGCGCTGATTTTCATACAGGCGAGCGCGAGGCGGCCCAGAATCTGTCAGCGTGATTTGCACCCAGACAAGCTCGCACTCCATCAGGCAGACCTGCTGGAAACCTAAGAGGCCGCAGTCCTCTGCTCCCTTTTTATAGTCCTGCAGCCACAGAGCTCCCAGGGAAGGAACCTCAGCCTCCTCTGACAGCAGAAAGTGATTAGGAGGTTAATCCTTATCATTATGAACTATGGCTGACAGAAGCACTGGAACAGACAATACTAAATCAGGCCAAGAGAGCGACTTTCATCTGCACCGGACGACCCCGGCTCTGCCAGGACACGGTGCTGCTCTGGAACATGTTGAAATGCTTCATCTAGATTTTACTGCAAATATTCTCCGCAGATAAGACAAACTTAATGTCCTGCGATGACCGTTTGGCCGAGTGAAAGAGCCCCGGAGCAAAGAAGAACGCTGATGAAGACACGGAGGGGACGATCCCTGCGTCATCAACGCTTCAGTAAAGCATTTTTATTAAATCCTTTGTCACGTCTCGGGCTATTGTTTGAATTTAAGAGTGGAAATGGCTTCTTAAGCGTTCGGGGGAAACAAAGCACGATCGCAACAAATGCATGAAGAGTAATTCAACACAAACTAAATGTTTTACAGTCTTTCCCTACAAGTCTGTACGGGGAAAAACAAATGAAACAGTAAATATACTAATAAGACTTCGGGCTATGCGTCTGGTGTGTTCCTACCAAAAAAAAAAAAAAAATAAAAAAATCCACAAATGTATTCCTGACAATATACAGGTCCGTGCAACGTCTGGCAGGAGGCTGTAAGGATGACAAATGAGAACCTGTGCAGCGGAGCAGGAACGGCTGTCTGTAGACAGCAGTGTTTTATTCAGGCAGATCCTGAGAGCAGACATCTGACAGGTAGTGGGACACAGGGGGTGCTGTGGGGGCTTAAGAGGTTCTATAAGGTCTGGAGGAAAACACGAGGAGAACAATGGAGCACAGAGAAGGGCAATATTAGTCCCTGTTTATAAAGCTTTCCTGGTCAACACTTCTATTTATCATTACTTTTTACTGGACATTGTAAGATTCATGTTAAATTATTATAATCCCATTTAGAGGGAAATAGAAAATACAAAAGAAAAATTGTAATAAAAAACACAGTTTCCCATAGATTCTGTGTAATGCAACACTGAACCAGAAGGGGTCTGTGGGTCAGGGTTTTGAAAACTGTACGATTTACCATAAAATGTGGAGAACAAATCTATAAAATATCATTCGGGTCGGGGCCGCAAAATATCCTTCCACGGGCTACAAATGGCCCACAGGCCGCATGTTTGAGGCCCCTGCAATAAAGCATGACACAACCTGAGACCAGGCTGCAGCCAAGTTTATCAGACAAACAAGAGTTTGCTAGAAGTTTCCACGTCACAAACACTGTTCATCGTGAGGGTACGTGTGTCCACCTCTTGAGGTGCATTCCATATCTTCTGCCAATAGGACCTGTCAGGTTTTTTTTTTTTTCTCTGGACAAGGAAAATATTCTCCTGCAGGAGACCAGGTTAGAACTCTTAAATCATATTTCATTGGTGTAGACAAGGAGAACAAATGTTTTTTTTTTCTCTCTCTCTCTCTTTCATAACTTCACAGTCTGCTCTGGAGTCTCTGCTGTTGTCAAGGTTATCAGGTTCGTTTACATGGAAACCAGCTGTACACAGTACAGTCTGGCATTGCCCTGGTCTCTACGGGTTACTGCACATGGTTGTATTTAGGGTGTATGTAGATTAGATAGGGATAACCTTAAGAACCGGAACAAACTTTAGAACCGTGTCTGCTTCCATTTCTTGTACAAATCAATGTCTTCTTTGTGGGAACTTTAAAAACAAACAAAAGTTCTATCCAGTTCCAGAGAGCTTTGACATGTGAAGGACTAGCGAACAGTGAAACCAGAGATTGGCAACAGGTTAATAAGGTGGTTATTTATCGATAGTGATGGTTCCATATTGTGGTGGTCAGCATTCCAGACTGGGACGCAAGGAGATGCTTGTTCTGCAAGTCACTTTGGATAAAAGTGTCAACTAAATGCTAAATGTCTTCTTCTTTTGTCTTGTCCCCTTTTTCAGGAGTTCTCACATCGAATCAACATTTTTCATCTCCCCCTGTCCTCTGTATCTTCTCCTCTGACTCCAACTACCTCCATCACTGCATCCATCAATCTCCTCTTTGTCTCCTACCTGGCAGCTGGTTACTGCACATGGTTGTATTTAGGGTGTATGTAGATTAGATAGGGATAACCTTAAGAACCGGAACAAACTTTAGAACCGTGTCTGCTTCCATTTCTTGTACAAATCAATGTCTTCTTTGTGGCAACTTTAAAAACAAACAAAAGTTCTATCCAGTTCTAGAGAGCTTTGACATGTGAAGGACTAGGGAACAGTGAAACCAGAGATTGGCAACAGGTTAATAAGGTGGTTATTTATCGATATTGATGGTTCCATATTGTGGTGGTCAGCATTCCAGACGGAATGAGAAGCTTGTTCTGCAAGTCACTTTGGATAAAAGTGTCAACTAAATGCATGAATGTCTTCTTCTTTTGTCTTGTCCCCTTGTTCAGGAGTTCTCACAGCGAATCAACATTTTCCATCTCCCCCTGTCCTCTGTATCTTCTCCTCTGACTCCAACTACCTCCATCACTGCATCCATCAATCTCCTCTTTGTCTCCTACCTGGTAGCTCCATCTCTAGGATCATTCTTCTCCACTGTCCCTCCTCTGAACATGTCCAAACCATCTCAATCTGTCTTCTCTAGCTTTTTTCTCCAACCCTTCCTGTCTGTGTTGTCCCTCTAATCACCTCATTCCTGCTCCTGTCCATCCTTGTCTCTCTCTAAAGCGATGAAGTAATAATTCAGTATCTCACAGGTAGATCCACACCTGCGTTGATGACAATAACATGTAATCACAGGCTGGTGAATTAAAGTCAAGGAAGTGATAAACTGTCGAGTCAACGCTCTTCTCTCTCTCTGTACATGTGTAATCAAAACTAACCCCGCCCCCTCCATCAATTGTAGCCAATCACAGCGCGACTTAGTGGCACACTGACATAATTGCAGCACAGCAATAACAGACTCATCATGGTGGTATTTAAGAATCACAACAAACAGCGTGTACACGCAGGGACGCGCGCGCGCGCACCCAGACGGCGGCTGTTTCTTCGCAGACTCGCTGCTGCGCACAGGAGCTTTGTTAGCAGCAGCAGCATACGCCATGTCATCCACCGACTGTAAACACAGCAGCTGCAAAATGGAGCCAGGAGGAGCCGCTCCGGGGTCTGATCATCACCGCGGCAGGAACCACGCTGCCAGGGGGGGGGCATCCATCACCGTTACACCCGTGAATATAAACTTCGCAGCCGCGCATCGGTGCTGGTGGCGGCGCGTGAATGTAAGGCTATGGATGCTGCGGGTTTGGCGCAAACGTGTGAGGGGGAGAAAAGGAAGGATTGAAGGCAGCTGCAGTGACAGCCGGGCTGTCTGTCTGACTGTCTGTCTGTCTGTCTGTCTGCCTTCAGACAATAAAAGTGCAGCGGTGGTCCGGGCATGACAGTGATGCAGACATCACACGCGCTCACACGCGGGTTCGGGACGAGCGGATGAGACGATGAGGAGGATGAGGAAGCAGCAGAGGAGGGAGGAAGAAAAGCAGCAGAAAAGCAGCGCGGACCTACCTCCTGGGACTGAACAGATCGTCCATGTCAGACATCGAGAACCTCAGGTTTGGGTGCTGACACTCGGTCTGCACTGCCGGCTGTGGACGGATCTCCCCCGGCCGAGACCAGTGTGCTCTCTACGGCGCAGGAAAACGGCGCAGCGGCGGAGCGGCTGGCCAGACACGGAGGTGTTGACTGAGCTTGTGCTGTGACCTCAGCCCCGCACGTAGAGCGACGCCAGCTCCGCTCGCTGCTTCTCTGCGGACACTACTGAGCATGTGCTGCGACCTCGGCGCCGTGCACGGGCACGCGCTCGCGCACGCAGCCGCACAGACAAACCGACGGGCTGAGTGACGAACGGAAAAGCGTGCGGGACGCGGAAGTCATCGCCGCGCGTCCGTCTGAGCCATAATAAACAAGAGTGAATTTGCAGAGCTGCAGACGGCGCGCGGTGAATACCAACAACCATCAGAGGCTGGAGGAGAGACGCAGGGAGGGAGGGAGGGAGGGGAGGTGAATGAACCGAGAGTGAACGGGGCCCTCAACAGGGGGGTTCTCAACTGGCAACCATTGCTGGCCGTGTCACAACGACAGCTGTCACTGCAACACGTGATAATGTCCCAGTATGTAAATCCTGCCGGAGTCAAGCACTAATGTATTCATTATCGTTAAAGCACCAACATGTCCATCACATCCACCACCACCACCACCTGACTGAGTGGACAAGGTGGAGGTCTTTACATGGAAACAACAACAATGAGATGATGGACATTCAGCAGTTCATCACATCATCACACAAAGACAAGTGGAGCCACAAAACCTTGTGGAAGAATGCTCAAATAATTAAATAATTAATATTATTTCTGTGCAAAACACTCTATAATGACCTTATTATTGACCAGGTGATGACATTTTTATGCCACAGTAGAACAACTCAACCACAATTGATTGATAAAAGCATATTTTAATTTTTAGCATATTTTAATTTTTAGCATATTTTTGTCCACCACATATTGTTAGTAGAATACTATATTGTATAGAACAGTGGTCCTCAACCAGTGGGCCGGGGACTGGTACCAGTCCTTTGGTGAATTGGTGCCAGGCTGCAGAGAGATAATGTTTCCCTTTGGCCTCATCTGACTATTACTTCCACTTGATCCATACACATATCAACAAAAGAACTGACCAATAGAATGGCTAGGATTCCATCATCAATAATGAAAATATATTTGATTAGAAAATATTTGTGAAGACACAATAATAAACTCAATAGGACGCAGAGTCATTGATACAAGATTCTAACTTTTTCATACCAGTCTGGTAGCAGAAAGTTATAGGCTGTGTGCACTTGAGAAATCCTTGTTGTGTCCATGCACAGTTAATTAGGGTAGGAAGATTTTATAGGTAGGTCTTGTACATCACTACGAGTTGCTCTCCAAACAACACTGAACAGGAAACCGTGTCAGACTAATGAACAAATGTTTTTTCTTTTTCCTAAGCAGATATTCATTTTGAGAAGTGACAACACCTTTAACAAATTGTACTAGAACAGTGAGAGTCTCCTTCAGCTCATTCTCCATAATTACAGCATATTAGGCCCTTTGTGTGTGAGAGCACTGATAACACTGACTGGAGAATAATGAGCAGTGAGCATCATTAAGACAAACATGGATGGAAAAAGGGAACGATCACACTGAGTAAAATGTGTTAGTTAACTAATGACTATTTTTTTCCCTTCATATTACCTATTAAAACTGCAGTTATCATTGCAATTCAACCTAGCATATGTTTAAGGCAGGGGTCTCAAACTTACGGCCTATGGAACGATGTTTGCGACCCTCACCTTGATGTGAAAGTTGAATTTATATTAATATTTTATAGACTTGTTCTCCACATTTTATAGTAAATCCTGTAGTTCTCTGTAATCTGATACACAGTCTCCTTGTGGTTCAGTGTTGTATTACACAGAATCTGTAGAAAACTGTTTTTTTTTTATTATTTTATCTTGTTATTTTATGTTTGTCAAAAAAATCACGAATAAAGAATAAAAGATTATTTGGCTTTAAAATATATAAAAGACTATTTTTGTATAAAAAAGAATAACTTTGTGAAAAAGTCAGAGAAAAAACAGTATTTTTACAGAGTATTTCTTGATTTATTTCTCTTTGGACATAGTGTTTTCCTAATTGGAGTTATTACTGTCACAGCCTCCAATGTTAAAACAGCACAAACAGAAACAAACTCCTCACCTGGTCTCTGGGTTGTATCCCAGGATGTAGAAAAAGGAGTCGATGCGGGCTTTGAACTCCCTGGCAGCAAAAATGTCAGAGAAATGAGAAATGTTGCATTTCCCCCTGGAAGACAGAAAAAATACAGTTTTAATTAGAAGGGGGAGAGGATAAAATAAAAACATCCAACCACGGCAGAAGGAGATGTGCACCATCTAATGAGGAGCTCCGGGAGGGGCTTTATTTACTGCAGGTGACAAACACACTTGGTTGCTTTCTACTTCCTGTCAGTAACTGCTGACTTAGCTGCGAGACATCAGACTGAAGCTAGTCAGCCTGTAAACACCGGCTGAATGTGTCAAGGCTGGCGTGTCGGCGGCAGCTGAGGCGTAGGAGACGAATACCACCCAGAGCTGGACAGGAACTCAACCTGTTAGCCCCCCCACCCAGGTGAGCAGAGGAGGTAGAGTCATGACCACATCTCTGTGCCATTTCCTGTTTCCACAGACGTATGGAAGCTGGTCCGCAATGGAGCAGAACCAGTATCTCGCTCCCTTTAAAAAGATTAACTGTTGGTGAGGAGAACCTTCTTCAGACAGAACATTACAGCATCCCTGTGGAATCCCCCCCCCACGTCCCCTCGCCCCCTGCGTTTATCTAAATCCCGTAGAATAAGTCAAATCAAAGGGCTGCTCTGTGTGGAGCGGAGACGCAGTTAATTTGCCCTGAAATCAGTGGTTTCTGTAAGACAGGGCTCCGGCTGCACACTGATGTGTTCCGCTCACAGATGGTTCTGGTTAAAGAGGGAGAGAGACGTGGGGAGAGGAGAGGACGCGAGGAGAGGACGTGAGGAGAGGAGAGGCGGCTCAGTCAGGCATGAATGAAGACACCGAGGAGCGGACAAAGAATATATGAATTTAAAACCAGAGGGAAAGCAGTCAGTGGAGAGTTCCTGTCTCCTCAGACTCAATCTGCCACAGTTACTGTTGTTTGATTGGGTGGATATTTTAGAGGAATTACATTAAAATTAAAAAAAGCAGCAGGTGAATGGATTTATTTTGGCAGCTGTGGCTGAAAGCACCTAATAATGACAGAACAGCTGCATTTCCACCTGGAAAACTCAAGAGTTTTGTGCACTGATCCTGAAAGAACCAGGACTTGGACAATAAATTGGGACTAAGATCAGGAAAACACATGGTCAACTGCGATTATTACACTTTTTTAAAATTCACTCACTATTAACAAAACCAGAGGTTCTACAAACAAAACTTGCTTTGAATCCATTTCTCCTCATTTGTAATTGTTCTTTATGGTTCAATTTCTACAATGTGTTGTGTTCATTCTTCTGTATTGGCCTCCTGGACTGTAGGGGGTGCTGAGTAAATATTTGAAAGCACATATCAGTCCAGTACACTATGGTCTGAAGTCATTTCAGAAACACTTAGAGGTAGATCAGGATCTACCAGTAGATCTCCAAAAGAGTGTTGGTAGATCCTGAGCATTAACATATAAAAATAATAGTAATAAAAAATAGAGATGTATTTCAATTTCAAGATGCTAATCTCTAGGTTAAAGTAAGGAACATATAGCTATTGCTAAAGTATTAAGTAAGATATCCAGTTAACATAGTTAAATATATTTAGAATTTTCAATCTAGTCTGG
The DNA here is from genome assembly GCA_016785265.1 of Paraplagusia blochii. Lineage (NCBI taxonomy): Eukaryota > Metazoa > Chordata > Actinopteri > Pleuronectiformes > Cynoglossidae > Paraplagusia > Paraplagusia blochii. Next base: position 300,973 of record JAFBJS010004584.1, read on the forward strand.
CAATTTGAAAAGTAGCTCACAAGACAAAGAAGTGAGGACACCCCTGGTTTAGATAATAAAATGTGTTGCTTTCATTCTTGTGCATTGGCCTCCTGGACTGTAGGGGGTGCTGAGTCAACATTTGAAAGCACCTAACAGTCCATTACACTATGGTCTGTAGTCATTTAAGAAACACTTAGAGAAACTGAGAGAATCGCAGTTCATTTACAGAATAACAGACCATGAATGCAACGCTGTCCACTACACAGCAATATGTAATTGTTTAAACATTTAAACCTTGTCTGTCTAGAAGAATTAGTTTAGTTAACTTTACAGCAACTTTACCCTCTCTAAAATGCATCATATAGAAGTTTTTTTCTTAAACTAAAAAAGACAGAATATACAACATATGTGATTGTTGTGTGTTTGGAATAAAAATCATCTAATGTTTTCATCTGCATCTAAACTCAATTGTGTCGCAACACAATTAAAAAAACGGCATCAAGTCACTGCCCAGACTGAATATCTATTGAAAAACAAACATAAAATAAATATAAACATAAATTCCCCTTCTTTAGATCTTTAATGGGGGCTCCATGCAAGATGTGGCTGGGGCCACAGACTATTTGCCCGAAGCAATAAAAATTTTTTTTGACCGGGCCCTCTAGTGGCCGGATCACCAAGCAACTGGCTGTTTTGCCAGTCTTTTAAGTGTTGTCTCGCTTAATATTATCAACACATGAGAAATTAAATCTGAAATAAAACCCACATCAGTGGTATTTGCCTTTGTCAGTAGCCTTTCCAGATCTTTTTAATGTTTTTTACAACACTCAAAAAAAAAAATAACAAAGACCATTTATCACTAATATCACAAGACTGCCAATATATAAGGCCTCTATGCTGGTGGACCAACTCTAGGGCCAAATATAATTACACTGCGAGCCAGATTTGGCCCCCGGGCCTAAGTTTGACACCTGTGAACAAATCTGATGCTATTATGTATCATATTAAAGTCATGCTATTGCCATCGAACCTGATCCATGATCTAACCAAGGTAGTTCTGTGAACTGAAGCTACAGATCTGGACTGAGGTCAGAGTTGGAAAACTGTCTTTGTTTTGAGGGTGGAAAGAGAAACCGAACAACATCAGGGTAAATATAGTGCATTGTATTAAAGAGTTATACTGCTGTCTGCTGAGTCTGCTCCACTGCAGCCAAGTCTCTCATTGTGGTGTTTTATCAAACACACAGATGGTTTGAGTAACTTCAGCGCTCCTGTGTATTACAACAGCATGTTGTTTGAAAGATGGATGGTCGGCGCGAGGGGACTGAAGCTCCAACAGGATATATCGGTGTAATAAAAATGAATAATAACCTCATCATACAAAGTGCTACTCGTATGCCAATATTGCATATACAGAGGAGTGCAGGTTATTTACAGCACCACCAGAGAAATCATGAATTACACTGGAAAAAAAAACGACTTTTCCACAGAGCAAAGAAGTTTAAATAAAATGGATTTTATAGCCACAGAGCAGAGAATGCTGCTGAGTGGCAGATACACAACATGCATTGATGGGCCGATAAATAGCAGAGTGGTGCAACCATAGATGGACCTTTCTTTTTAACAATGAGAGAGGTTTTGGTTTTTGCTTCAAATCCATTCAGTTTCTGCTCCTTTTCTGTTCTCACCAGTCCTTGTAGCTTCAGGGCAACAGGACCTGATCCAGATCTGGCTCCGCTGTCAACGTCGATGTCGTTTGTCATCGATAAGATTTATTTTAGCATAATTACTTTCGCATCTAGTGCTGTTGTGAAATTGTTTCCAATTCTATTTGCAATCTATCAGCTTGGATTGACAGCTCTTAGATGGTGGTTCACTGTTCATCTGCCACCGCTCTCTCTCCGCCCCCTTTGCCCTCTGCTGTCTCCCCGCATTTCCCTTCTAATGTTTGCGATGCCGACGGCTGAACGCCGAGTCTGGACCTGCTGGAGATTTGTTCCTGTTGAATGGAGTTTTTTTTCTTCCCACAATTATCTGACTGTCACTCAATGTCTCGTCTAATGTTTGTTTTTTTTATACAGGCATAAGTCTAACCATGTTTTCTTCAATTTACCACTACCACTAAAGGTATATCAATTGAAGAATACAATAAACCGGAGAACATGGAATTCTTGAAACTATTGTTTTTGTCAGTACAATGCCAAAGCTCTTGATGATAGAACTAAAGTGATGTGAGGTCCTATCAGGAAAACATCAGCTCTGAAATCCCACTTTTATGAACTATTTTTGTTGTTATCATTGTATTTCTCCAAACAAAAGCCCCTTTAGTGGTACAGGACATTATAATGAACAAGGAATTGAAGAAATCTGCATGGTGGCCTTAAAATGTTTTTTCACGACTTTCCAGGACTGAAAAGGCTTGGAGAGTCCATAAACTTATTGTGTTTTTTTAGGGATGTTTGTTTTTTAAAATATGTGATGGTGGTAAAAAACCTTTAAAAACGTTTAGATGAAGAAGGCCTTACCTGAGAGCAGCAGCGTGATACGTGTCCACGTAGTCCGAGATGAAGAGTTCTCGACTCCTGACCACAGGGTCTGTGATGACCAGCTCCCGGCCAGAGTCTAGAAGAAGTACAAAAAAAGAATAACCCACATTATACACTGATATCAATGTGTCCAAATGAATATATTCATCCTCGGTCTGAGGTCAGGGAACTATCTGATCTACAACAAAGGGACAGTGGCGTCCAGGTGTTTGAACTCACTAATGAAATCTTCAGTGGACTTCTGCATAGACTCAAAGTAACCACTCCCTACATGGAGGTCAATGTGATGCCACATAATTCAATAAAAACCAATAAAGCACAGTTCCCTGAGGGGAGAACGTGATGTACAGCTCTGGGGTGAAATCACTCCTTGTGGGGTTAGGACGCATCAGCTGCAGCCAGGACGTGCCCGGGACGCGCCGTTGACAAATGACCCAAGTCGTTACGTGCTGCGGCCACCGTGCCGCGGCCTCGTGACATCAATTCTAATAATCCTCAGCTCCCGTTGCAAGGACGGGAAATAGCAGAGTGTCGGGTTTTGCTGGTACAGTGTCTGCGGCGGCGAGAAGAATCCTTGGTGTTTGTTTGATAACCTCGACAGGACACCTGAATTAAAGTCTTTCTCCGGACACGCAGGGGATACTGGGAGGTGGTGAAAGAAAATCCCAAAGCAGCAGAGTGTGAAGTTGTCAGTGTGACTGCGGGAACTGTGTTCGGAATATATTTAGCGACGAGTGTGTCCTGCGTGGCACGCCGAGAAAAGCTCAACCTTTAGGGGCATGTTAGTTAATGAGAAGCACCAGCTGTTAACAGGAGGTGACAAAAGACAACAATGTGTGTCGAGACTAGGAAAACACCACCAGGATTGGCCTTAAAGCTCAAAATGACTTATTGGAAAAATACACTTGCGAAACTGAGTGAATATCTTGACTGATAATTAAAAACTCTGATATATCATTGGTTGAGAAACACTGTGTGTGTGTGTTCCGGTGTGATGAGTTCACCGCTGACATTTATGACATTAAGTGTGTGTCTGTTTGAGTGTGTGCTCCAGGGCCTCATGACACTGTAGGTTATTAACACTTGACAGAGCTGCTGTCTGACCTGAAGGAGTGTTACCCAGGGAACAGCACAGAGCCTCAGGATTGGCTGAGCAGACTGCGACACCGTCTCCTGGTGTGTGTGTTTGAAATGCAATTGACTTCTTATATCCCTTTCACAACCTGGAGAGCAGTGGCAGGTGTGTATTTGTGTGTGTGAGTGTGTGTGTGCGTACAACACAAGTGTATTTACTCGGCGAGGCCTCACCGTTCTCATTGTTGCGATCCTGCACCAGGTGCTGGTACACGGAGTCGGGCACCTCAGACTGGCGGTAGTACCATTTCACATTCATCAGCAGATGGTCCCGTTTACTCTGCAACACACAGGCACACGGATAAGCGGGTGATTAACGGCGACTCCGACACAAAGACAACAAAGATGGCTTTTGTTTGATTAGAAAGTGATAATGTCATAATTCCTTCCTTAGAAAACGGTGCGGCTGTGTAAACACGCGGTGGATGACTCACGCCTGAGTCGTGCCAAGAAGCAGGCAGAGACTCCGACTTCAGACGGGACTGCAGGGCATTTAAAGTTCTAATAAAGTAAACAGTAGGACAGTAACTGCTGGTGGGAATGTAAAGAGCGAGAAAATTACTGTTTTATTCAAATAACTTTTACTCTGACATTATTCCTTATTTGCACCTACACACAAAGTCCTCAGGGTCATATTGCACTCTGATCACAACTCTGTATCAGGGCTGACCAATAGGTAGATCAAGATCTACCAGTAGATCTCCAAAGACGTGTTGGTAGATCCTAAGTAATAAGATAAAACAATAATAGTAATTAAAAGTAGGAATAAAATAGTATTTTAAGATGCGTATCACTGGACTAAAATGAGAATAATACAGGTATTGAGTCAGACAGTAAAACAAATTTATAGAATAAAATATCCAGTTTATACTGATAAATATATTTAGAGTTTTCCAATCTAGGAAGATCACTTCAGCCTAGCTCAGAAGACCAAAAAAGTGTGGACACCACTGCTCTATATGCATCATTAGTACTGCCATCTACTGGCGATTCAATATAGTGCAAGTCGGTAAGGTCCCGCAAGTCCACAGATGGCCACCAAGTGGCAGCACTGCGGTGAGGTTGTCCAAGGAGGAGTGAATGAAAATCCAAACGCAATAGAGAAAAAAAGAGAGAGGGGGAGATGAGAGGTATGTGGGCGTGAAGAAAATGGCAAAAACCGAGGCCAGAGCTGAGGGGAGAGATGAAAAGGGCAAAATACTGTTTTCATTTCATGTTATAAAATATTTATTGAGCCCTTAGAAAAGCCCAACTGAGCGTCGCAGCAGTTTGAAAAGAACATTACAGGGAAGGAAAGATAGAGGGAGAGAAGGAGAGGAGGGGAAAAAGAGGGGAGGAAAGAGGGAGAAAGAGAGAGAGAGAGAGAGAGAGCACAGGGCTGGGTGCTACATTGCGACACCATCCGAATGGCCTCAGCCATCTTTATTAAAGGACCCAGCTGCAGTGAAAATGCACTGAACTAACCAAGTGAAACACCTGCAGCATCCAGAGAGACAGGGAGAGACAGGGAGACAGGGAGAGAGAGCAGTGGAAAAAAGGGAAGAGGGGAAAATATCTGTGGTAATCTAAGACAGACAGTTTAACATCTGTGCTTTCCAACTCTAGAATGTATCCGCGTGTGTGTGTGTGTAGGATCATGAGGTCAGGGTAAAGATATTTAAAGCTTTTATAGTACATTGTTCTGTTATGTCACTGGGGAGGAGCTGGAACAGGCAGTCGAGCAAATCATCATCTGCTCAAACCCTCACGTCCACCTCTGTTTTTCTAATTCTATCCCTTCTTTCCTCCCTCTCCCTTCCTGCTCCCCCCCCCACTCCCCAACCTCTGCCTCAATTCTCTCTTCCCTCCCTTTTTTTCTTTCACCCTCTTCTTCAACCTTGAGCAGGAGGGAGGTGGGAATGGACGACACAGGCGTTGACCCTCTTGTTTATTCCTTCGATGCTGAGGACCACAGTGAGTGGTGGTCACGGGGAGACGCAGCGCTCCAGCGATCGTAGACGTACCTTGTGTGTGCAGAAATGTGTGCAATGACGTCATGGACCACCTCCCTCCTTCTCCCCGCGCTCCACTCCCTGCAGCTTTTTACCCACCCACCCACTGAACCTTTTGTCTGTCCAATGTAAAGACATTGTTGCCTGGTCCATTAACAGGCTGCCTGCCACAACAGTGTTAGCAGTTATCTGCGGCTTATAAATAATTAACACTCTGAGGTGACTGTTAATGCTGGGAGGGCGACACCTGCACACGGTTTTATCTGCCTGTCGCAAAAAAAAAAAAAAAAAAAGACAACAAGAACATAGAACCATGTCTAATAGAAGGAGGAAAGAACAAAAACACACAAATGCTCCTTCAGCTGTAATCAGAAGCCTCATCGCTACAGAGGGTCTATGCTGCACTTCCAAGCAGATTGCTGTTTAGAAGCTCACAGTGGTGTTAAGCCCTCTAGAAGGAGGAAAGAACAAAAACACACAAATGCTCCTTCAGCTGTAATCAGAAGCCTCATCGCTACAGAGGGTCTATGCTGCACTTCCAAGCAGATTGCTGTTTAGAAGCTCACAGTGGTGTTAAGCCCTCTCAGGCAACACAGGAGAACGGGTGGAGGAGGGAGGATGTAGAGAGAAAGACGGAGTGCAACATATGGAGCACGTAGTGGGAGTGAAGCACGGCTTTCAATTATCGCAATTCTATAAACATGTGGGCTGGAAAAATGAGTAGATAACGCATGGAGAAAATGAAGGGGGATGATAGACAGCTCAGACGCGCCGTGAAAACACACTGTGACTTGTATTGTCTGGGGTTTTCTTACTTAAGCCTGCCATAGAAAATGACAGAGAGGGACTATATACCCAGGAACCACAGGGCTGAATTGATTAGAGACATTCCACGCTGCCTGCAGAGCCCCAATGAGCACAATGTCAGCCATCTTTGTCCTGCCAGAGGCTAAACATGGCCCTGCCCTCCCCTCCTCCTGAGCCTTAAACCCTGGGAATGCTCCTCACTATGGAAAAGGCCAAAAGACTTACCACCCCACCACTGAGAGGGAAAGAAACAACAAAGTTAAAAGGGAAGCAGAACAAGCAGGCAGAGCAGAGGACACAGGAGAGGAGACATGAGGCGAGGGGAAGGTTGTTGGATTAAGGTAGGAGGAGCGAGACCTTCTAATTTCCTCAGACTTAAAATAACAACTATCCTCTGTCTGTTCTGCTCAAACCCTCAGGGTACAGCACCACCACCCCCACCCAACCCGCCCCGTTATCCGCTGAGGAGATATAAATCTGAGAGTCATGCTCCGGACCCGTCACAATGGCGACTCCCCTTCCTCAGCCTGGCCTGTGGCTTTCTGGGGCGCGACATGCAGACGAAGATCTCCAAAGACAATTAAAGTGGAGGAAAACATATTTCAAGGTTATTCAGTCCGGTCTCCTCCACAGTTGTGATGAGTTAAGGTTTTTCATGGTAAAAACCACTCAGGGACAAACCCAGCTCTGTGCGAATGGGTTAATTCCCCCTCTGCACAGTCTAAAGGTGGCCGGCCTCTTCAATCTATAATGGCTGTGCAATTTTCTTTGTGCGACTGCATGTGTGCAGTCAACTTCTGAGCCGGGGCCTCAGTGTATGACCACACCACTACAAAGACCGAGGGTTAAAGAGGGTGGAGGGGGTGTGAGGGGCAGCGAGGGCAGATTCTTCATTTTACAAGATGTTTTATATTTGAAAAAGAAAGAAGAAAATCAACACGTTAAATTTAATCATGTTACTACAAAATATATTAATATTAGTAAGTCCACGCAGTGCTGGGATTTAAACTCAAGGGCAGGAACTGCTGCTGAATGTGAATAACCTTTAAAACCATATGACATTGAGGTTGAAGAAATAGAATTACGTTGTTTAAAGAAAAAAAACATTTTTCTTCTTTTAGCCTTGTGAAAATTTGGGAGCAGTCCGAGGGTCAGGAACAACCTCCTGTAATTTTAGCTCAAGGGCATGAAATGCTGCTGAATGTCCATGGCCTTTAAGACAATATGACGCTCAGATTGAAGGAATGAAATGAAGTTGTTTAAAGAACAAACTACTTTTTATTCTTTTTAGTCTTGTGAAAATTCAAGAGCAGTCAGGAGGTCACCTCTCGTCATTTTAGCTGAAGGGCATGAAACGCTGCTGAATGTCCATGGCCTTTAAGACACTAACGTTCAGATTGAAGAAATAAAATCAGGTTTAAAAAAATCTTACCCCTCTGCTAAAGGTTGTTTTGACTGCCTTACCAGAAACAGTTTTTTTTTTTTTTTTTGGAAACCACTTAACTGGAAACTGGATTTGTAGTTAGACCAGTTCACAGCGGCAAAAGAAACGCAATGTTCTCACACATCTGTTCCCGGTGGCCTTTACATTACCATCATTACTGCGTAGAAATGCCAAGCTGTGACAAAACCAAAAGAATGTTGTTACAACCTGTAACCCTCAAACCTAATGCCCTGATTCTCCCCCGTCCTCCTCCTCTTCCTCCTCCTCCTTCTCCTTCTTCTTCTTCTCTCCACACTATAACACAAACGCTTTGCTTTAAACCAAACCAGACCCTCACACTCCCACACGCCAGGGCCCCCAGTGCACCTCGTTAACAGGAAACCTCTGTTAATTTTCTCTACCTTTCAAACACTCTCTTCTTCCTCTGCTAACCCTCTTACTGACCCCATCGCTCCGACAGTGACATCAGCAGCCAGGATCTATGACTTCCTACAGAAGGTGGCAGCCAGAAGTGAGGAAGGAAAGACAGATCCCAAAAACCCACAGACAAAGGAGATGGGGGAGAGGTAGGAGGGAGGAGGGAGGAGGGGGGAGGCAGGAGGGGGGAGGTCAAACAGAGCAGCAGCACCAGCAGCAGCTCAGTGTTAGCCAGGAATGTCAAGCGGTTTAGCTAGGCTAGCGGGCTAACAACTTAGTTAGCTCTCACCCCAGGGGCAGGAGGTTGGAAGGGGGGAGACTCAGGTTTGTCAGATCAGGGCTTATATCTGTGTGACATTGACAGGCGCAGGCTCAAAATGGCACAGTGGGTGGATTGTGGGTGTGTTCACCTTGGCCGCCACCAGGGGAGAGTGAGCTCAGGCGAAGAACAAAAGACTGATTGTGGCATTTGTAAGCAGAGAAGGGAGGACTAATCTGCTGCTCCGACATGATAAGATTAGAGGAGGGAGGCAGGCAGGAAGAGCTGGCTGGAAAGATCACACATTGACTTACATAAACACAGACAAAAAAATATCATAGATCTGATTGGAAGACTTTTCCCACTTGGCTTTTCTCCTTTTCCTCATTTTCCTTTTTTTTTTTCTTTCCCCTCTCATTTTCTACCGCTCTCTCAGAGACAGAGCGATCCGCCAGCAATCCAGCACTCAATAAGCACTTCCATCTGGACCACAGAACACACATACACACACACACACACACACACACACACACACACACACACACAAACACACACACGAGGCAAAAAAAAAAAAAAATGAGTGTGAACGTACACTGGCGGTGGAGGTACAAGAGATCTGCTGTGCTCACGCAATCTTCGACATCTCACTGACTGACAAAGGAGGTTGTTAAAAAGAAATGCCAGCGTGCTGTGTGAGCAAACACACATACAAGTGAATGAGCATGCTCCCTCTGCCTCTCTGGAAAACACACGCAGACGTGTAAGCGCACACACACGTACACAAATAACAGGCTTTGGGGATAAGCAGCGGAATTGTCTGTGCTCTCAGCCCTGCAGCGGAGCAGGGCAGGCTGGGACTCTGTGTCAGAGGTAAGAGGAGACGACTCTAAATCAGACTGTCAGAGACAGCAGCAGCAGCAGGATTCCACTCTGCAATCCTTTCAGCACTTTGATACATGGTGCAACCAAGGATAACCTGCCCCTGCAGCTTGACTCTCCCAGGTTGGTGTAATAACACCAAATAATGTAAATTACAATATTTGTGCAAAAGGAACAGTGCGTATTCTCTTTCTCCTCCTGGAAACAAGAACAAATGTATAGTCTGTAGAGGGAGGGAGGAAATGGGAGGAGGTGAGGTGAGTCCCAGCTGTGGTGGAGGCGCTCCTGGCAGGACCTTTGAGCTGAGCCTACACAGGGGTGTCTCTCTCTCTCTCTACAGTTTGACCTGCTCGGATATTAGCGAGCCGACCTCTGCTTTAAACGCAGTGGCTCCATCTGTCACTGGGATCCATATTGGATTGGATGAGCATTAGCCTTTTTAGAGAGCAGATCTGTTCTAGTTGTTGTGTGTCTGTGTGTGCCCCGGAACATGACAGCTCATGTCTGCCTCAGATCCAAACATTTTCAACATAAATCACTGTACCACAGCCGGGTGTTACTGAACCATTTGTCCACACACAACAGTAGCAGAGGAGGTAAACAGGTCTGTGTGTAACCCGCAGTAGATAATGAAAAAAAAATATATAGAATTAGTTGAAATGTTTGTACAAATCTAATGTTGATATTTATATCTCTACATAAAAATATCTAATAAAATTAATGTTACATCTGTTTTTTTTTTCATAAATAAACAATAAACACAACTTTCTTGTTAAAACAATACCATGCAGCTTATCTAGCAACATTTTCCAAGGACAGCGGAGGAATCAATGCCATAAATCACAGTCTAAGGCAAGCATGGGCATATATTTACAACAATAACAACAAACAATAACAAACAATATTCTAAAACACCATCAACTTATGTTTATTTGTATTGCTATTACATGTATTTCTACTTACATTTTGGATAAAATTTGCTTAATTTTTCACAACAATTTTTATTATATTGTATTGTTTGTGGAGCTACTGTAAAATATTGTGTTTCCCCCTCGGGGAGATGAACAAAAGGTGGTGCTTTTGTGTGAACTGAAAGTGTAAATGTCGTGAATGAAGTCTTACATTCTGACATGTTGAAACCTTTTCTACTCTATCTGTTAGGGAAATGCTGAAATTCCAGGGATAAAGCAGAAGAATAATGACAATTTGAATTAACAAAATAATATGGACAAATTTGGATGGCCAGGTAGGAAACCAGAGGGGTCACATCCAGCCCTCGAGCCTTAGTTTGCTCAGGCAATAGATCATTCTAATATAACAGGCGTCATATCTAATTTATGTCAATAAATGTCTGTTGTTGTAATAAATAAAAAGCAGAAAGACAGACTATAACAAAAATAAAAACCATGGTCCTCAGAGGGACCACACTGCCCTCCTCTGAGAGGTGGGGGTGGTGGAGAGAATTAACAACACCAGCCTCGGTCGCTCACTCTATAAAACAGCCAGGCTTTTGTCCAAGCTAAATATTTGTCTTCACCTCCAGCTCACTTTTCCACAGCGAGGTTGATTTTATTTTCTTTTGCATAAAATTCTAGAAAAACTTAAGATATGAATCAGAGTGTGGCAGCGTGGAAGGTATGGGGGAGAAAAAGGGACACGGAGAATGGAGAATATATTTAGAAGGCACATATGAAGGTGTGGAGAATAATGATGATCATTAGGTGCACAACACAGACAAGAGGCACTGGGGATTTGACAATGTGTTATGGGATTTAGGGAACACACACACACACACTCACACTCACACACACACACACACACACACACACACACACACACACACACACACTCACACCTTTTTCATTCCTAATTTATGTGGAGCACTGTCAGAAGACCTGGGTCTGAAACACCACCCTTCTCGAATTCAGCCATTTTTTTTGACTGACGAGTAAATCACAAGTGAAAATAGACTATGATTAATATGTATGATTTTATAGGGTTCATATATATATATATATATATATATACTAAGAGAATATTAATCTCCAGAAAATCAGAGAAAATAAACAGATATATATATATA
>JAFBJS010004584.1:323850-339051 GCA_016785265.1 Paraplagusia blochii
GAGATGGAGCTACCAGGTAGGAGACAAAGAGGAGATTGATGGATGCAGTGAGGGAGGACATGGAGTTAGTTGGAGTTAGAGTTGAGGACACAGAGGACAGGGGGAGATGGAAAACATTGATTCACTGTGGCAAAGAGACAAGCAGAAGAAAAATGCAGCTTTTCTATGTTGGACTATTGTCTGTTAGTCCACCAGAAGTTATTGGATATTTCTGAACAGCCCATATGAGTAGCAGTAAAACTCTGCATTAGATAAACACTCCTGGCTGACGTTTCTGTTTCTCCTCCATTTACCGTCTGTAAAAAAACAAGTTGAAAATTGGATTTTGAGAGAGTGTGAAACCTGTTCCACGTTCCTCCCACATGGGGAACATTTTACATCCACAGAAAACACTCTGCTGATGAATTAACAACAAAAAGGTGACCAATGGCACTCACATGAGATATTTAATTGTCTATTCATTTTCTCAATACACCTACTGAGAAGAATAAGCCCTGACTCCAGTGAATAAGAATATAAAAAGTTACAGCTTGAAAATGTGTTTTTTGTTCCACTAATTTATTTTTTTTTTCGTTTTCTTTATTTTATTCAACCATAACCTTATCCTTTCAGTTGATCCCAGTTGTTTTTTTCATTATTAATATTACTATTATTACCTCTCTTGCTGTAAGCTTCAGATTTCTAATAGTGAGAGAAAGAAATAGAATAGTTTGTCTTTTTGTCAAGCGAGTGCAACAAAGTCGTTGTGTGATGGGATGAAACAACAGGGATGGAGTGAGAATGTCAAAGGATGTGCAGCGGAGGAGGAGGACTGTGAGGAAAAGGACAAGTCGCCGCTGAGAAGGTCACGCGATTAAAGACGTCTCGTTTCATTTCGCCACCGCGCAGACCATCTGCACCCAGAAGTCTTCTCTCCACAGAGGCTGAGTTACCATTCATTGATGATGTTTCACTTTAAGACCAGTAAAAAAAAAAAAATCCAAAATGCACACGGTCAACATGTGGTTGTTGTCGTTAATCCCGCGGAGACGCATCAGAAGTGCTTCGCTGGCATAACAGCACTAATCCCACTCTCCAAGTCCTGTAATGATGTCGTTTGGACCAACTATCAGAAATTAATTAACTAAACATGCATGCACCAGCAGTTTGGCTGAAGGATGCAGGGCAATAATGTTGTTAAGACGCTAATAGGTGACGTTACGGCCCAGAACAGACTCATCTAATATTTTATTTTAGGCTTAATTTACTGCAGCTCCAACATTATGCTGTTTAATGTAGATGAACTTTGAATGATGAGGTGAGAAAGTCTTTTTTTTTTGCCCACTGCTCTTCCAAACATTAAATTTCAGAATTCTGTTTAACTTTGTGAAGCACTACTAACATCACTAATTCGAGAAAACTTTATTGACAGGAGCAGACCATGTCATCAAATTACAATTTTTTGTTATCTTAGATTTCTTGAGAAAAACTGCAAAATGAAAACGAAAAAAAAAAAAGTTTGTTTCCCGTCGTATTTATATTTTTCTCCAGAGTGCCAGAGAATGTAGGCTTTGAGAACAAAGGATAGTTCGCAGTCAGGAGAGTGGGTGGATGACAGTGGAGGCAACATTCAGTTGCCAAACTAACTTTCCAACCGTGCTTCTGTGACACATTTTGCAAAACTTAATCATTAAACTGATCCACTTTAGGGGTAACTGTAGCCGCGATAGTTGTGTATAGTTATAACTCAATATAATCCTAAATATACTTACAATATTGTACAACTTTGACCCTTCCTTACAGCTAATATTCTTTGTTCTTTTACTAATTTAGCCATTGTAACTGCTGCAGGTTGGTGCTATGACCCAGAGACAATGTCTTGGTCACTGGTGTGGAACTCCATGGTTCACGACCTGGTCAGGATCAGGTCCCAGTTAGGGCAGCTGGGCTCCAATCATCACCTACAGGAAGGTTCACGATGGGCTGGTACAGTGTGGTGGGATTTGGGTGGTGGTTGCGGAGAATGTCTCGTGAGCTACTTTTTAAATGACCAGGCGGGAAAGATCGACTTAGATTGAAAACTTTCGATACCTACTGTATGTGATTCTCACTTTAGCCCAGTGATTAGCATCATGAAATACAATGTTATTCCTAGTTTTAATTACTGTTATTGTTTTATGTTATTACTCAGGACAGGGGCGTAGCCAGAACCCATAAAACGGGTGGGCCCCGAACAAATTAGGGTGGGCCAACCCCAAAGTATTATAGCCAAGTTTGATCAGCCCTCTCATTGGATGGGGCGGGTCTGACTGACAAGTGGGCGGACCCAGGCTCATCCGTGGCTACGCCTATGACTCAGGATCTACTGGAGATCTACTGGTAGGTCCTATTGGACTGTAGCCCCTGTAACCTGGTAACGGCTAAGCAGGTTTTTGAATGGATAACTTGGCTACTGCAACTAACCAAGTTACTACAGCCCAGTTATCAGTTTCACCATTACCCCTTTTTTTCTTGTTTGATTTTTAAGCTGACCTTTTCTCTCTATGTCAAACAAACACAACACAGCTTTGTCAACACACACACACACACACACACACACACACACACACACACACACACACACACACACGTTACCTGCTGTTTTAACCTGCATCATATAAGTTATTCTCAGAATCACTGCTGTCAATCCTCTCTTCTTCAATCAACAGTTTTGTGTAAATACCTGTACTTTTTGGACACAACAACTGAAGTATTGTGAAGAATTCATACCATCTGCCCTCAGGTTACATCAGCACTGTCTTCAGAGCAGTACCGCAGTATGATGGAGACAGAATTTAATCACAACATGCAGCTCAATGTGTGTATTATCAAACAGCAGAACAATAAATTCGCTACAGGCGTCTGGGTCTGATGGTATAAATTTCGACCTCTCAGTTGAGCTCCAACCTTCATTTTCTCCTGAGTTTTTTCCCCTTTTAATCTTACTTTAGATTTACCAGAGCTGTGCTTTTAATTGTATTTAATGTTTTATCCTTACAGTAGTAAAGCAGTATGTTCTATGTGAGGGAATCAGCCTCCAGGGGGCTCTGTCTAGTCTACTTACCTCTCATTTCTGTCTGGGTAATTACACCTGAAAGTGGGGGAGCCAGAACCTTTCAAGTCACACTCTCCAATTTCTCTGCAGCCCTCTCTATGTGGATGCACCCAGTTTGCACTTGCACTGCAATGATACGCACTGTCACACACGCATGAAAACACACACACACAAACACACGCTGGTGCAAACTTAAATGGAATGTTTTTTTTTTCTTTGCATTTCTTTCCCCCTGTTCTCCTTCTCTCTCCCTCCGTCCTCCCACGTCCTCCTCCTATTTCCCCTCCTTCTATTAGGTGTGACATTCCATTCTGCTTTTTAATCACTCCTCTCCTCTGTGTCCTTCTGCGGCCAAATAACTTTGTAGATGATGGCCATAAAAACCCATAAATTCCCTGTCAGCAGCTGCGTGCGGCCGCAAATGAAAATTCACGAGGCCTGTGTCCACATGTCACCCGCTGCATTTTCTTGCTGTCTTTCTTTGTCGGGAAAAACATTTAGGATATTTGCTAGAAAACGCAGAATGGACGGGATGATGCCTCTATCGTAGCCTGTTCAAAATGAGAACGGTGCGCCTTTATTTTTCTCTGTTTCCAGAAAAAGCAAAAACCCAGACATGTCATGCATCTGAGTACAGAATACTAACCTGCTGTGAAAAAAGGAGGAAGACTCACTTCAGCATTTGCTCCGTTGAGTCCACTGCTAGGAGGCAGATATCGTCTTAGTAATATAGATATTTTTGTTTGCAGATATGGAACTGTTTCGCATTAAGAGTAGTTTGTGACTTACTTTTTGTCACGTGTTTATAAGGCTATTACACTGTAAACAACTTAACCCGTAAATTCTGAAGTGAAAAATAGACAAATAGTAAAAAGACTTGAAGTATTATCGTAGCAATTACTGTAGTATATATTTGTATAATAATGATAATATTAAAAAATATATAATGTTATTATAATTATTGATAGTAGTAGATTAGAAGTTAGATTAGCGGGACATTACAGACAGGTTTGAAGAAAAAGCAAGAGGAGACCATTTGAGACAAGTTCAGAGGAGGGACATTGGTTATATTGGTGTTGCCAGAGATGGAGCTACCAGGTAGGAGACAAAAAGGAGATTGATGGATGCAGTGAGGCAGGACATGGAGGTAGATGGAGTTAGAGTAGAAGATACAGAGGACAGGGGGAGATGGCAATTGTTGACTCGCTGTGACTCTGACAACATGATTGTCTTTTTTAACTAAACAAGACACTCCATGTGCATCTCTTTCTTCAATTCCTGCCTCTACATCAAGGTCTTTCTAGACAGAACAGGCCGGGATTTAATACCACTGTGTGTGACATGGCTGGAGGTTGGGGAAGACTGTCATAAATCACTCTGTAACATGGGAACCAAACCCTTGCTTTGTAGATTCAACTGTCAAATGTGAATATTTTTCCACGGCAACACATGACTGGACATGAGACGGTGAGTCAAACATACGCATTTAAAGTCTCAATCTCAGTGTGAATCCACCAGTCACACCCACAGGCGCCGCCACTCACAGCTGTCATGTTGCGTCGGCTTAACATCACTCTTATCTCACTCCCGCGGGTGACTTTGGCCGACCTTGGAGGGAGGGCAGTCGGGAATGGATGAAAACAAGCGTGAGGTGGTGTGAGGTAGCTACGGCTGTGGGAGAGAAGGAGGAGGAGGAGGAGGAGAAGTAGAGGGGAGCCAAGGTGGTGGAGGGGCTGGGCTTCAAGGGGCTTCAGACATTTGTATTCCTCTCATCTGTGACAGGAAGGGAAAGGTGGACGGACCTGGGAAGAGAGCACAGCAGGGATCTCTGGCAGGATCGCGGCGGCGGCGGCTCGGGAATCAAAGCTGCAGTGTTATTATATCTTAGCATCACTTCACACTGTTTGGTTCCTGCTGGGCCTCAGAGAAACAGAAATAAACACATCTGATGAGATGTCAGACCTAAATATAAGGGCAGATACGACAGAGGCAGCAGTAAACAAGTATTAAACTTTATTTATTTACAATGTCAAATGCATCCTTAGAGAGTGGATGGGTCTAATAATCATATCTATGGTCACATGTCACATGTCACCCCATCATTTATTATTTGTCACGTAGGAGATGCTGCCCCCATAATTATTGTTTATCTTTGTCCTTGCTCCAACCAATCGTTGTCCTCAGATAAAAACCAAACAGATTCATGACCAAAATGTATGATTATTATTATTATTGTTGTTGTTGTTGTTGTAGTAATTATTATTAATAATAAAAACTCTGCCATTAAGGAGCAGAAGCCAAAGTTCTTTTTAATAACAAAGCCCAGATCAGTGGTGAGGGTCGCATCAGGAAGGGCATCCAGCATAAAACTTTAGGACAAATAGAAATGCGAGTCACCATAATTATTTCCAAAATTTGGTCAAAAAATGCAGAGAACAGGGTGAAATGGAAAAAGAAACTGGTTGTTATTATTACATCAAATAATGGATCTTTTTGGATGGATTGAGATGGTTTGGACATGTTCAGAGGAGGGACAATTGATACATTGGTAGAAGAATGATCCTAGAGATGGAGCTACCAGGTAGGAGACAAAGAGGAGTTGATGGATACAGTGATGGAGGACATGGAGGTAGTTGGAGTTAGAGTAGAAGATACAGAGGACAGGGGGAGATGGAAATTTTTGACTCCCTCTGGGAACCCCTGAAAAAAAGGAACAAGCCAAAAGAAGAAGAAGAAACCGGTTGTTTTGGATAATGTTAAATTTATTTATTAATCGATATTTTTTGTTACTTTCACCCAAACACTCAGATCAGATCTTTCTACAGGCCTCTCGGTGTTGGTCTTGTAACCCTGTATGAAATCAATGAGGCAGTGATGCATTAACCAGCGCCGCTCTACTTATTAGTTAAACTTTTTTTTCTTTCTAAAGAGACATGTTTTTGTGGGTTTGTGTTACTTCCTCTGGTTTACTTCTAGGAAATACGATCAGGGTAAATGATCCATCGGAGCTCCGCTGCACTGCTCTCAGATCTGCTCCAAATATCAGCCCCCACCTCTGTCCTGCTGGACGCTAAATTCCCAGCAGAATCAGGTCCATGTTCAGTTTGCCATCTCAGACAGATTGACAGAAAAATCAATGCTCTAACAGACACTCCACTACGCCCCTTATCGGGTCATGAAAATGTTTTCTGGTCCAAATTATAGCTGGGTCCGAGCGTGCGCTGCGGAGCCGTGCGTTTTAAATGGTGACTGATGATGGAGGCGTAACCTTAAAATGAGAAGCGGAGTGAAAATCCTCCCAAAGAGGGAGTATCGATCCGGTTGCGAAGCTAAGTGTTTCAGAGAGCCTCGCTGACATCATTTCACCATTAGTAAACATAATAGCTCCTCCTGAGCTTGCACTTTTCACCATGCATACACACATGTGTATGTCTACGCAGCGCACACACTCACTAATGTCATTATGCGTGGATGTACAAGTTATTAGCAGAGGAAGAACTAGATCTGTGTAACTATATATGTTTGACCCTCATGATGTAATGACCAGGAAAGCAGTCAGTTAGCCACGAAGTCAATGAGTATTATAGAATTATTCTGCTTTGTTAGTTCCAAGTATTATAAATATGAGTATATACGACAGATATCATGATGTAAAGGTTGGGTTTACAGACTGGGAGAATGAAGCTTTAGCAGGATAGGCCTAGTTGTTCTCTGGAGAAAATCCTAACGTTGTAAAATATATTTATATATTTTTGTAATTGTTTGAATATTCATAGAAATGTCTAACAGATACAATATTTGCCTTGTAGATGGAGAAGTACAGAGAGGGTCAGACAAAGCTGCGTTGTACGTGTTGTAGATTAAGGAAAGGCCTATGACAGGGTCATCAGGAGTGGCAGAGAAGTATGTTAGATTGGTGCAGGACATGTATGAGAACAGTACAACAGTGGTGAGGTGTGCTGTTGGAAGGACAAGACTTTAAGGTGGAGGTGGGACTCCATCAAGGATCAGCCCTGAGCCCCTGATTGTTTGCTTCAGTGATGGACAGATTGACAGATGAGGTCAGACAGGAGTCTCCATGGACCATGATGTTTGCAGATGATATTGTGAACTGTAGTGAGAGTAGGCAACGACTAGAAGAGAACCTAGAGAGGTGGAGGTTAGGATTAGAGAGAAGAGGAATGAAGGTCAGACGTAGCAAAAGAGACTATGTGTGAAACAATGGAGAACAGAAGAATGTTGAGGTTACAAGGAGCAGAGGTGGAGAAGGTGTAAGAGGATTAGACACCGGGAATCAACTGCTCAGAGCAGTGGAGACTGTGGAAGAGACTGAGGAGATCCTAGAGGACAGCCAGGATGGAACAACTGGAGAAAAGAGTCAGGAGTGATCTGAGATAGAAGAGTTTTAGAAACAGGACAGTGGTGAGACCAGCCACGATGGATGGATTAGAGACACTAGGAATAGGTAGAAGACAGGAGACAGAGCTGGAGGTGGAGGAGTCAAAGATGCTGAGATTCTCCTTAGGAGAGACAAGGATGGACAGGATCAGGAATGAGGTGATTAGAGGGAAGAGACAGGATTGAGATGGTTTGGACATGTTCAGAGGAGGGACAGTGGATACAGTGGTAAAAAATTACCCTAGACTGAGCTACCAGGTAGGAGACAAAGAGGAGATTGATGCAGTGAGGGAGGACATGGAGTCAGAGTAGAAGAGACAATTTGTGAAACAAATCTTACTCGTTGTTGTTTATTCTTGTCTGATGGAGTACTCTGAGTTAAAGTCCCCCGGTTGGACATACTTTACACTGCAGCTCATGATTGACCACTGGCTGTTGTGTTTGGACTCTGAGGTGTAATATATTTGAAATATATTTCATACCCAACTGCTTTATAATGTGGAACGCTTCGAGGGTGTGTTGGTTTGTGTTATTATTGTTATTAATGATGGTCACACAACAGTAGACAATAAGAAATCTGAAAACTTTTACTAGACTTAAATATGGATTATTATTTCTATGTGTGTTTATGTTAAATTACAAAATAGTTGTTTGTTGAAATATATCACTTTTTAAAAAAAGACAAGGATTTAAATAAATGACGTTTGCTGCTCCAATATAAATAAATGTCCTGCATTTCTCCTCATTTTTTGTGCCATGGCTGCAGAAACAGAAAGCTAACGTGAAAAGATAAGCTTTGCTGCCTCGTGTGGCCGCCCTTTAAGGCTCCAGGCTGTGACAGGTTTTTACTGTCATCAAAAGGTCAC
Source organism: Paraplagusia blochii (assembly GCA_016785265.1). Lineage (NCBI taxonomy): Eukaryota > Metazoa > Chordata > Actinopteri > Pleuronectiformes > Cynoglossidae > Paraplagusia > Paraplagusia blochii. The sequence continues at coordinate 332,188 of JAFBJS010004584.1, forward strand.
AGGCGACATATTGGAGGCTTGTGTCTCAAAGTAACATTTAACACATCATTAGCCCTTCACCTGCCCACACTTAGGAAGTCAAACCGGGAAACGGCGCCGGCTGTAATTCAAAACATTATGAAAATCACACAGTGAAATGAAATGAGTCAGATAATCAGCTGTTAAGGAAACACTGTCTCTTCAATAACCTGTGGTCATATATACTCTGTGACATTTTAATATCATTAAGGTATTTGTGCCTGTGTGTCGTTTCACATCATTATCACCTCAGTGAAGCCATGGATTCTTAGTTTTTTTTGGGGGCCTAAAGGGCTGGATTCCAGAAGAATAGTACCTTTACACCGTGATTGTACAATTATTCTAATACTACAATGTACAGAGTACAATAGTACTATATATCCAGAGCCATAGTTGTCAGCAACTGGACTTCTTGAAGGACTTTTTTATTCTTCAGCTGAGGAACTCAGAGGGAACTGTAGTAGCTCCTTAACATCATGAGCAGTTTCTGTCCAAAAAGGTGTGACCAAAGCAACACCTTTGTCCAGAGGTGAAGGGAGTGGTCCAGAACTTCTAGAGTTCCCTCTGACATCAACTGATGAAGTTCCTCAGTTAAGGAATTAAGGGTCTCCAAGAAGAAGTCCAAGGAGGATCTTCATTCATAGGATGTATTCCCATAGGTCTCTGGTGTTTACGTTTGTTAGAAAATGAAGACACCATATACACACTATATGGCACATGTAAAAAAAAAAAAAACAGATACAATGTAAAATTGCATTTTAACGTTTTATTCAAGTCTAGTGGCCTGGTAGTTGGGGATGAGGACGTTTGGATCCACCAACTACCAGATCAATCTTCTGCTCAATAACTCCCAGTGGGCTCTCCACCCACAGGAAGGCTCATATTGAGGTGGAGTTAGATTTGGGTGGCAGTCGTGGAGACCATGACCCGAGAAGGGATAAGCAGTAAATTAAGAATGAATGATTAATAAAGCCAACTGACCAGAAGGTGAGCAGAGCTTGAAAGTGTCTGAGAAACACAATATATGTTAAAGAATAGTGAATAAATATTTCTCTCGATTTTTCTTACTTTTCTTTAAAATGCTGATCAGCAAATTTTCAGAGCAAGTATTTAAATTATTTTTCATTTTCAATGGAATAACCAATGTTAATGACGTTAAGGACCAGGGCTCAAGTGTTCATATATTTACTATATTTGCAAATATATATACGATATGCAAATATATGAACTATATTTGCATATCGTATAAAATATCTACAAGAAATATATTTAAATAACCCTGGATGAAAAGGTTGAGCTTCACCTGTTTGAGGAGTACGTCTTACTTTGTGTGCATCAGACGCACTGTGAGGCAAAGAGAGCAGCTGCGTCAGATACAGTTGACTTGAATTTGCATACATTTGCGTCTATATGTGCATTCTGATGAAGTCAGTCGATCAGAAACACGGCAGCTTCGCTGCAGGAGACCTGACCTCTGGGATGCATTTGTCAGAGTTTGGATCAGACCAGGCCACAGAGGTGAGATAAACCTGACAGAAAAGACTTATTATCATAAAACCTTTTCCAGTAAAACCATAGAAACAAACTGGGAAACCAGTAAACATCAGGGGAAAGATACAATCCCAATAAGTCTATCATAAAAATGGAAGTTTAAGGGTTAAAAGCTGGGAAAATGACTTTTTTAAATGAGGACATTTGGTTGCAGTACCACTGCTGTCCATCAGTGGTCAGGTTGTTTATTATTATATTAATTATTTATAATTATTTTCCACAACTGCCACCCAAATCACACTACACTGTGTGGTGCACCCACTGTGGGTCGGTATAGTGCTGGTCAAGTAGAATATTTATATACAAAATCTTTATCAACCAATTATAGTGTCATTCATTTCATCTGCTTGTCCGTTGCTGGGTCGCAGGTGCAGCTGCCTCCACCCAAATCACATTGCACCATACTGTGAGCCTTCCTGTGGGTGGTGAGCCCACGAGAAGTTATGTGGGTCGGGACAGTGCTATGATCAGAGCACCTCAGAGGCAACCTGGCAGCTGGTGGATTCGAACCTTAAGCCCTGTGGACCCAAGTCTGCTTCCTTAACCACTAGGCCACCACTGCCGACTTAACCACGTTAAATTCACGAAAAAAACTTTTTCTGACCACCGGAAACACGCTATTCTTCCATCTTTATACATTTTTTTTGTGTGAATGACCGTTAGTGCAGCCATTATTCTGAGACACCAGGAAGCAGAATCACTGTGCAGTGAGCTGTGGACCAATCAGGACAGGGGTGTCCACACTTTTTTTTGTCTTCTGAGCTTCTTTTCAAATGACCAGGCTGACATGATCTACCTAGATTGAAAAGACTTAATATATGTACCTATATAAACTGGATATCTTACTCTCTAATTTATATATATATATAATTTATTTTATATATATATATATATGTCTGACTCAATACCTATGTGATTCTCACTTTATCCCAGTCATTGACATATTTAAATACAATCACATTTCCAGTTTTACTGTCATTTTTATTAAGTTACTGCTCAGGATCTACCAACATTCTTTTGGAGATCTTCCAGTAGATCCCAATCTACCTGTTGTCCACTCCTGAATCAGGACATCTCAGGACACTCTTTATTGTCAGGGACCTGACCTGAGTTTAGATTTTTTTTCCAGTTTTCTGTACAGCACCATAAAAATTATTATTTTTTTTTTTACGTGTCCAAACTGAAGGGTCAGGTGCAGACTGCGTCACTCTCTGTGTCATTGGTTTAGTGCCTAGAACCATTTATTTAATGAAAGCTCCAAAATAAATGACTGTGAATCATATCGTACTTTATAGTTGGAGCCTTTGGTCAAAGCAGCCTTTGTGTTGCTAACATTTCCTCCTTTATATCATTTACTTCAATTAAATATATGGAGGGCAGAACGCTCCCTGGGGGCTCAGTTTTATCACCCGGTGTCATAGTGTTCACTGTGCTGTGGCGTGACCAGAATTCAGAAACCAACATTTTATTTTATGAAAAATAAACATTTCCTGCTATGAAAAAAAGGACGAAGGATGAAGTTGTTTTTTTTTATGTTTCAATTAAACCATACAGGATGGAACAGAGTCCCGTGTCTTGTAGCTGCGTCAAACTTTGGTGCACGCGGTTATTTTTAGCTCAGTGAACCAGGTTTTATCCGTGTCCCTGTAACAATGCGTCTTGCCTTCCTGTTGTTCCCCTAGTTTTTTATCCGTGAAGCCACAGACGGCTGGGTCTCTTGGGGGGGGGGGTTAGGGTGCTGTCATGTCCAGAGGGAAACAAAAAACGGCAGAGTCAGTGTGTTTAGAACTCAACTTCTGTTGTGTCAGAGCTAATGAATGCTGGGGCCGAAGAACATCGGTTCACCTACGGACAGATGAGCTGAATATTTTAACATGGATTCTGCAGGGTTGTGTTGTGCATCAGATCAAGGCAGAAACACTGTTCGATACGACAGTGACCTTAACCAGGAATCCAGGCTTTTTTCTCATGGAAAAACCATGGAAACCATAGAAACTCCCCTGTCCAACCATCAGTCTTTGATTAAATTGAATCAGCTGATGGTACAGACTGTGTGTCCTCTGTGCTGTCATTGGATGAAAATGTCAGTGGTTTGTCAGACTGGGTTCAGACTAAGTGCTGCGTCTACGTTTTTCTTTTTTATTAGAAAGTATTTCAGTGATTAGAAATACTTTATTGATCCCCAGCAGGGTGATTGTGGCTGTAACTCAGCAGGAGCAGATATTGAGTTTTCGACATAGGAAATATTTTTTGCAAAATATGAAACAGATTAGGAAATAATCATATATCAATTCATCCAAGTCATGATGCACATAGAGTTTAGTTTAGACACATGGATTTCTCCTTAGAGCTTTGAGAGACGTTTTGTTCCTCAACGGAGAAACTTCATCTGGTTCTGGTTGATATAAGAGGGATACATCTGTTTATATCCAGGTCCAGATCTACGTAGGTTCTGAGTCATCCAGGTTATGTGGTCCAAAGTAGCTTCATCAAGGGGAACTGGAGAAAATATGTTGCTTGAAGATATTTCACCTCTAATCCGAGAGAATTGAAGCCTCTTGGATAAGAGGTGAAAGACATTCAAGTAAACCATGTCACCTCTGTATTTAACCCATCACCAAAGTGAACAGTGGGCAGCTTTGGGCACCGGGGAGCAACATGTGGGGACGGTGCCAGGCTCTGTGGTCCTCAGTTATAACCTTGCAGCTGGTGGATTCAAACCTGGAACCCTACAGACCAAGTTTGGTTTCTTAACCACAAGGCCACTACAGCTTAGAATGCAATTCTCAAATAATTTGAGGAATGAAATGTCTTACTAAACATCGGCAGTGGTGGTCTAGTGGTTAAGGAAGCGGATTTTGGTCTGCAAGGCTTAAGGTTTGAATCCATCAGCTGCCAGGTTGCTACTGAGATGCTTTGAGCATGGCACCATCCCCACGTACTGTAACTTCTTGTGGGATCTGGAAAGCTCACAATATGGTCCATTGCCGTTTGGGTGGCGCCAGTTGCCCTTGCAACCTGGCAACGGACAAGAAGAAGAACAAGAATGAAATGTCTTACTAAACATTGTCACCATTGTGTACACCAGGGGTTTTCAAAGTGTGGGGCGGGCCCCCCTAGGGGGGCACGGTGCAATGCTGAGGGGGGGCGCGTGTGACCCTGGGGAACATGCTTTTTTTTTTCCAGCTGTACTCCAATAAAGTGTAATTGCACATCCTTGTTAGTTGAACTATATATCTTTCTTCTTGTTTTCTTAAAGTTAACAAGGATACGATGTTATGCAGAGGTGTAGCTAGAGCTATTTTATAGACAAATGCTGTTATTTATAGTTGGGGCGGAGAGAGGGTGGTGGTAGTGGGGGATCGCGAATGGTGTACACCAGGGATTCTTAACCTTTTTGGCACCGAGGCCCAATTTTTTCAGTGTCGAGTGACCTGGGTCCCTTAATAATCGCAGTTTAAAATTATCACGGCCCTCTAGGGGGCGTCTGGGCCCAATTTTGGGCCGGGGCCCAATGGTTCAGAATCCCTGGTGTACACCATACAGAACCTATTATTTGTACCAAAACAGCCGGCTATGGCTTAGAGAGAGTTTTTCAATCCATCATCCTTTTTGTTGTTTATTTTGTTTTAAATGCATTTTGGACCATAAACAAAATAGCAATAATGATTATATATACATATTTTTGTTACAATATCAGTGTTTCACTGATATTGTTGTAAGTTACGAATAACCAAATACACTAGGATTTTGATATTCTGCACAAATTTGACATTTTCCACAAATAAGCGCTAAGCTGTAGGGACAGGGACAGGGACAGGAGGAGGGTTATCGCTGCGTGCAGCCACAGCACCTGCCAGAGCTGCACTGGGGGAACTGGTGTCGTCCTCTGGCAGCGTTCAGACGTTTCCAGGTAGTCAGACCAGACTAACAGGCCTGGAATTATATCTGCTGTAAGATAAGAGACACAGACACAGACACAGACACAGACACAGGCGTATACAAGACAACCGCCTGAGGCTGCTGCTACAGATACTGTACATCTAATAATCTACTGTTGGTTATTACCCAAACAACCCCAGTCAGTGAGAACAGACTCTCTGTGGACTCTGCCGCAGCCAAACAATGTGATTCTTCATTTATATGACTGTGCTATAAATAGAATTTGACTTGACTTGGGAGGAGGAGCAGGAGTCCCTGAGGATATGAGTTACATTTTGCTTTTCACACATGTTTCCAAACAGATAACGGGGTTTATTTTAGAACAAGAAGTCTGGCTAGATTCCTATTTGTCCTGTGATTTAAAGGAAAACTTTTTCAAACTATTTCCATATCTACCGTGCTGTGAAAAGGTATTTATCTGCTTTTTAGATTTCTGAGTTTTTGCACATTTATTCCAAGTTTCACATCATCAAACAAATTCTCATATCACACAGAGACAACCCAGGGAAATACAAAATGCACTTTATTACCGTATTTGCACGACTATAAGGCGCACATAAAAATCTTAAATTTTCTTCAAAATGTGCGCTGCCATAGTAGCCAACATGAGAACGTTAAAGGGAGAAGTGTGGGCGTTGTTTGGCTCCCGCTCTTTTTTTAATTACGCACACTTGTATGCTTGTGTTTGTGTTGTTGTTCTAAGGCGGACGTAGTAGAGGACACCATGAGAACCTTAAAGGGTGAAGTGTAGGTGTGGATTGTATATGAAACCTGTGCTTTTTAGTATGTTGTGCCTTATGTTCGTGAAAATATGGTGTGTGTCCCTTCTCCAACCGTAACTAACCAGGAGTTCGTCAACGCCTCATGAGGAGGTCTGAAAAGTATCTAGAACAACGTCCAATGAACTGCAGGAAGACACTGACCGAACTGGCATCCAAGGGACAGTCCCCAGACGAAAACCACTCCATCCATAAAAAAGAACACACACACTCATTTGACATTTGCCAAAGAGACATCTTGATGAGCCTCAAAGCTGCCAACTGTTCAATTTGGTGATGGGTAAAATGCAAAAAGTCATCACAAAGACAAGGAGTTTCCTGTCCTTTCTTGAACAATCTTCTCCTTTCAACTTGTCCCTTTTTCAGAGGTTGCCCCAGCAAGTCAACAATTTCCATCTCACCCTGTCCTCTACCTTCTAGTCTGAATCCAACTACCTCCATGTCCTCTCTCACTGCATCCATCAATCTCTTCTTTGTCTCCTACCTGGTAGCTCCATCTCTAGGATCATTCTTCTACCAATGTATCCACTGTCCCTCTTCTGAACATGTCCAAACCATCTCAGATCGGAAGCGC
>JAFBJS010004584.1:346245-366057 GCA_016785265.1 Paraplagusia blochii
AAACCTTCCTGTCTGTGTTGTCCCTCTAATCACCTCATTCCTGATCCTGTCCATCCTTGTCTCTCCTAAAGAGAATCTCAGCATCTTCTCCTCCTCCACCTCCAGCTCCGTCTCCTGTCTTCTACGTGTTTATAGTGTCTCTAATCCATCCATCATGGCTGGTCTCACAACTGTCCTGTAAACCTTACCCTCCACCTTAGCTGACTCTCTTCTAGCACAAAGGTCCTTCGTGAAAACTCATAATGATCAGTAACTAATATTCAGGATTTGCTGTTAGCATGAACAATGTTAAAAAAAGGAATGTTACGGGAAAAAAGAAGGAAAAAATGAATAAAAAACATATGTTTTAGTCTTGGAGGAGGAAAGATCAATATTCAAAATATCAATCTGGCTGAATCTACTTGTCTGGTTCATCAGGTCAGTGCTAATCTCTCAGGATTAGGATCAATACAGGAACCAGAAATAATCCAGTTTAACGTCAACGCCTACACATGTGCTTCTGTAACTCTGGTCTCGTTATCTCATCATCTTCTCTAGCTTTTTCTCCAAACCTTCCTGTCTGTGTTGTCCCTCTAATCACCTCATTCCTGATCCTGTCCATCCTTGTCTCTTCTAAAGAGAATCTCAGCATCTTCTCCTCCTCCACCTCCAGCTCTGTCTCCTGTCTTCTATCTATTCCTAGTGTCTCTAATCCATCCATCATGGCTGGTCTCACAACTGTCCTGTAAACCTTACCCTCCACCTTAGCTGACTCTCTTCTAGCACAAAGGTCCTTAGTGAAAACTCATAATGATCAGTAACTAATATTCAGGATTTGCTGTTAGCATGAACAACAGCATAAAAAAAGGAATGTTACGGGAAAAAAGAAGGAAAAAATGAATAAAAAACATATGTTTTAGTCTTGGTGGAGGAAGGATCAATATTCAAAATATCAATCTGGCTGAATCTACTTGTCTGGTTCATCAGGTCAGTGCTAATCTCTCAGGATTAGGATCAATACAGGAACCAGAAATAATCCAGTTTAACGTCAACGCCTACACATGTGCTTCTGTAACTCTGGTCTCGTTATCTCATCACACCCACTCACCCACTCACCCACTCACTCTTACATGCTGTTCATACAACACCAGAATCATTGGACTTTGGATCGGAATCATTGGATGGACTTAATAAGAACATTTTGTCGTCCACGCAGCAAAGACACAGAGTGAAAAGGAACGTCCTTGCAGCAAGTTTGTCTACAATAATAATCCAAATGCACCCAAGTGAACCAGCGACAGCTGCTGAACTAAAACCAGTGTCACCAGTGACAGCGGCCAAGTGACCTTTATGAAGTCCAGTTGGACGGAGGTCCAGCTCCTCCAGGCTGAAAAACTCTTCACCTGTTTCCTCCGGCCCAACAGTGTGTGTATTACAGCTCTGCATGTGTGTTCACAGCTCGTAGCAACACACACACACACACACACATACACCTGCACCTGAGCACAGAGTAGAACCTCACACATTAATCACATTAGAGATGTTCTTGTCTTCTGCTGAGGCGGTCAGACTCTGTGGGCAAACCTGTGGTTGACAGACACTTTCTGGATAAACAGCTGAAGGAGGCAGCTTTTAAAGGCCCCATCATGCACTTTGATAGACAGACACAGAGGAGTAAACACTGTTGTGTTGTCGTAATCAGTAAAAGAAAGATTGATCCTCGCTCTCAGCTCAAACAGCGAGTGAAGCCCTCTGGGTAATGAGTTTTTATCAGGACTCAGCTGGAATTAGAGGTCAGACTGCTGTGTAGGTTTAGTCTCTGAACAACAATTCTGTGTCATTCCTACGTTATTATCTCTAATTGGTGGTTTTGATTGATGTACGTCTACGTTAATTAAAATAAAAAGATTTCAATCATTAATATTATCACTAAAAAAATCTATTCCGACACACATTAAATATTCACCTACATCCAGAGCTGGAGACTGACAGACGAAAAGTCATCAATAACACATATCTTTGATTCAGCACATGCATATTCAACAAAATAAAACCCAATACAATATTTTTAGTTTTCTGTTTCCTGTCATTTTAAGTGTAATAGACGGTTTTTGATAATTTCAAAATAAAGTACAGCTAAACCTTCAGCAAAGGTTGACTAGTGGGTTACAATGAGTCCTAAATTGTGAAAGGGAGGTTGGGTCAGCAGCAGGTCAATGGGATGTTTGTGTGAACTAAGAAACTCAAAATTTACAGAAGTGTAAAAGTCATGCATTAATGCTAAAATACTGAAATCTTCCAAAATAAAATATAAGGAAAATGCAGGATTGCAGGAGAAAAACAGAAGTTTGATGTTAAAATAAATGAATATCACTTCCCTGTGTTCTTTTCTTCACTTTTACCGGAGTTGCCAAAGCAAATTAAAGTTTTCCATCTCCCCCTGTCCTCTGTATCTTCTACTCTAACTCCAACTACCTCCATGTCCTCCCTCACTGCATCCCTCAATCTACTCTTTGTCTCCTACCTGGCAGCTCCATCTCTAGGATCATTCTTCTACCAATGTATCCACTGTCCCTCCTCTGAACATGTCCAAACCATCTCAATCTGTCTTCTCGAGCTTTTTCTCCAAACCTTCCTGTCTGTGTTGTCCCTCTAATCACCTCATTCCTGATCCTGTCCATCTGTGTTGCTCCCAAATCGTATCTCAGCATCTTTAACTCCTCCACCTGTGTCTCTGCCTCCTGTCTTCTGCCTATTGGTAGTGTCTCTAATTTACTAAAATATCTTCATCAATTAAGAACATCCTCAAAGCACCTGAATCTCATTTGAAAGAAAAAACCCCTTCAATTCCCAGGAAGATAAAATGTAAAAATAAGTTTATTAGAGTTCAAGTTGTGTTTACCATCTTACCTGTTCTCCTCTGCTCTCACTCAAACAGTTTTGTACATTCGCAGCAGGATCTTCTCAACACAGCCACAGTCCTCTGCTGTCTCCTTGAGCAATTACATATTGATTTCCCGGCTAAGGACTTTGGTGATGCAGTCGTTGACAGATAAGAGGAATTTACGCCAACGACCGCGTTCCAGTGCGGTCAGTCAGCAGGAAACAGACAAAAAAGAACAAATGCTGTGCTTCCTTATGTATGTATTTAAACATAATAATAAAATGTTTTGTGATTTTGAATGTCAAGCCACGGTATGTAATCAGGTTTCCATGGAGACAGATGGAACGTTGATGTTCAGTTTGCTTATGAAACTGGGTGTAAATATGTGGGATAAATATTTAAATGTGGGCAAATGGAACAACTTGATCAATGCTAGTGGACAAGTCATTTTTGTTGTTTTGAGAGTAAACATTTTTGATACAGACATATAGCGTCTGCATGTGTGTGTGTGTGCAAGACGTAATGAAGACATGTGTGGGTGTCTGAAACCCACGGAGGACAGGATTATTTATCCTGTGTCAATGTTAGAAGGTGGAACTTCACCTTTGCTGCTGTGAAGCAACAAGTACACAGTGCATATTAAAGTGTATTATTTGTCAAACTGAGAACACACTCATCGTCACCGGTGATGCGTTAATACCTGCATGTCCTGCTCGGCTGTTCCGTCGCCCTCCCTCCGCTGTCATTTTTTACCACGCAGAGACACGCCCTCCTGTCCTGCTGTAACCTGGGCTTAAACAAAGGCAAACATTGACAGTAGTTATGTCACTGAGTCATGATAAGTTCTCTCAACCCCGAGCTCTGAGATTTGCACAATTGTATGCGAAAGCTGTAGCAACAACAATGAATCACGATTTAACAATGAACACCGCGGAGCGTGTGATGAGTGGCAGAACGGCAGTGTGACAAGAAACAGTAATAACTTCCACGATGAGTCAGGACCAAAAGTACACACTTAAGCTTCAACACATAAAAATGCACGAATGTTTCTCCATATATCAAATTTTTCATTATCCACATTTTTTAAATATTTAATTTTGGGGGCAGTTGGTGGCCTAGTGGCTAAGTGGTTAAGGAAATGGTCATGGTTAGAATCCCCCATTGCCCCCTACACTCTGAATTTTTCTCGGATACTCCCGAGGAACTAATTTCTAAAAAAAAAAAAAAAAAAAAAAATTGGACACATTTTTTCTGTTAAATTATTTCCAAACTCTACATCCAAACATGTTCCACCATGTGATAATGAAAAAAACAAAATGTTTTGGAATTAAATAATGAACTCTGCAGGTAGAAGCAGACTTAAGGGTCCGTAAGGCTCTGGGTTCGAATCCACCAGCTGCCAGGTTGCCACTTAGCAAAGCGCTGTCCTGACCCACATAACTACCACCGGGTTCAACGCCCACAGGAAGACTCGCAGTGTGGTGCAGTGTGATTTGGGTGGCAGTTGTGGAGACTGTTGCCCATAAACCAGAGGTTTTTACGAGGTTATCTAGGGTTCTGCCCAATTTATATATAATCTCTTAGCTATAATGATCTTAAACACATGTGTCAAACCCAAGGCCCTGGGGCCAAATGCAGCCCGCCGTGTCATCTTGTATGGCCTGAGGGAGTTTACAAAGCTTTTCATAATGTCAATGCAGCAGAGTTTCCAAACCTGATTAATAAAAAGAAGAATTTATGACATAGCAATGGACAAAATGAATTATCTAAATAAATAATATAATTTGTAACAGAGTAGCAACATCTATGATCTTCCATTTACATCTGACCCTTTAAGGAAATTGTATTGTTGATGTGGCCTCCTGGGAAAATGACTTTGACATCACTGATCTAAAGAGAGCAATAAATTATATAGATATCCTGCATTTTATACTTGACATAAATCAAAGTATAAAATGTTTCTGCAGAATTTCACTTTGAAATGAAATCACACACCATTTAAGGAAAGTCAGAAATCCGCTGTTTGGAGTATCGTCTGACATAAAGGTCTTTTCTGACTAAACCTACCTACCTGGGACGTCTGTTGCTCTCTGTGTTCTCTCATAAAAATACTGACCGTTAGTGCTGATGGGTTGCAAATTCAAATAAACGTTGGGGAAGAGTGCTGAATTGCAGGATTTGCATTTTAAAGGGAGTGACTGATGGCACAGGAAGGAAATGGGGAAATGCAATCATGGCAGTGCAATAAAAGCCTTGTGATGCAAGTTGAGCTCAGTAACCTAAATAACACACCTGCTCCTGCCAGAGATCCTCTAATACCTACAGCCCAAGACAGCCTATTAGGGAAGTAGTTCTAGGAATATTTATACCGCTGATAACCGCAGCACAAGGTTTTCTCCTAGAAACGCCTTAAAATGCTCCACTTATAGAAAGGAACTTTCTGCAGTTCTGTCGAGGAAATAATTTTTTTTTTTTAGGAGTTGGAAATGAAAAATGACCCTGGCTGCAATAAAACCGCGGACCATCCAGAGACATTTACCTTGTCTTTTGTATTAAGGCTTTTTATGTATCGTACAAAAGTTAAACAGATTAACGTCTTGGCAGTGGGATAAAAATCACTTTCTCAAAGTGCCCGGAAATTGCACTGGTCAGATCTCTCCCTGTTCTTACAAAGTGCAGCCGCGGCAAGATTTCAGGACAAAAATGGTTTTGATCTCCAGAGCACAGAGTTGTCTCTCCCCGAGGGACCTGTCAGGGTTAAACTCTGATGTGTACACTGTGACATGCTCAAGGCTCTTTATGTGTGAGCGTGTGTGTGTCTGTTTTGTGTGTATTGTGTTATTAAAAAGAAATATTGCTTCATAAAAAACCCAGTCCACTGCCGCCATGACTCCAGCTAATGCAGACCATTGGTGGAATATGTCTCTGGAAAGAAAGGAAATTGGATTATTTTTTTTTTATCTCTGATTGCTCAGGCAATTAGTGCTTTGCATGTGAAGCCGTGACCGCGTGTGTCCAAAAGACGGAGAAACAACAAAGACTCGGATGTTTGTTCGTGATGTTGCTTTGAACAATTCTAATCATGGATTTGTGCAGTGAACTCAGCAACCAAACGCCATTGGTAATACAGACGCCAGCATTACCCTCCAGTGGTTATTTGCATGGCAATTTGCAATTAAAACAGTCTGCAGTGACCATCTGGTCACCGGGCCACTCTGAATGAGCAGAGGACAATTTACCCTTGAGTCCTGTTGGTGGGGAACTTGGGAGTTGAGGAGGCAACAACAGAGGAGACTGCTGTGTTTCCTCTTTGTTTGCATTGTTGGAATACAATCAGTTAAAGTAATTTATGTAGATTTCACACACTGTTATGTTTCCAAAGCTATGATACAGAAAACAAAGTGTTATTTTATGTGTTTTTTTTTCTTTTATTTCAGTAGTAGTTAGAGGTTGGACCACACTCATGGTACGTCATCCATCCACGGAACTGCGCCATCATCGTCTTTTCTTTTTCAGCTTTACTGTTCATATCGGACCTGGGCACAAGTGGTACTAAAATTTGAGTCACGGGCCAGGATGATGAGTAAAGTATTGAATAAAGGCAATGCTTTTAGGCTCTTTGAGACTATCTATTGGCTTTGCAAGGAAGAGGTAGAAGAATAACGATAATATAAAATAAAAGTAAAATTTGGACAGGTTGTGCAGGCCGGATTTAAAAACCAAACGAGCCGCATCTGGCCCCTGGGCCTCAGTTTGCCCAGGTATGGATCATATGGTTCCGACATGGTTGATGGCTTTAATAAAATGTGTTGGAGAAGCTGGAAAAAAAAAAGTGACAACTGTGTGCTGCATCAGCACTGTGTTAGACACTAAACATAGAAAGAGAAATATTTTTAACTAATTTATTTTCAATTTTGTCGTAATTTCTGCATATTGTTATGCTGGATGGNNNNAAAACTTAAATAAACTGGTAGTAATCTATGGGTTCATGGGGACTTCAAACCCGCCTCCAAAAGACACACATAGTCTCTAAATTGTGTTTTTAAACATGTCCAGTACAGAAAGAAGAGAGAGACTGGTTGGACGTAGTGGAGCGGTCGGTGCAGTTCAGTCCGGTAGGGGGCAGTGGATGTTCTCAGGTGGGGAGCGCAGGTTTGTTGAAGGGGGAGTGTGTTGTGTTGCTGTTGCACAAGCGCTCCCATGTTGCGTCGTCTGGAAACCTGACGTGGAGAGGAACCGAGTCCGTCTACGGCAACGGCGGCGTGTGTGTGTGAGTGACTATTCGGGTGTCTGTGTGTGTCTGGTGTGCGTGCGTCAGTGTGTCTGTGTCTCCGAGTGTGTGAGTTACGGCCGGACAGATCTGAAAAGTGTCTGTAGTCTCTTCTTTTTCTCTCTCTGTGCGGTTCACACACCGCCGCCGCGCCGGAGCGTTCACACCGCTCCCGAGTCCTCTCGGCCGGCCGCCGGTCACCGGGGGTTCCCGCCGTCAGGAAAAACGGAAAAGCTGGAACTAAACTACATTCACTGACTTGTAAGCGATGCACTGGCAGCATGGCCAAGTGGTTCAAGGAGCACCTAGGTTTCAAAACTACCAAAGCACCCCCTCCGGCGCCTCCCAAACCGGACTACCGTTACTGTCACACTGGTGTACCCACGGCGCCTGGCTTCCAGCAAACGTGCTCCGGTGTCACCTTCCCGAACCCGGCACAGCCGGACATAGTCGCTGCCTACAAACTTCAAAAAGAGCTCGACTTCGAGGACCCCTACACTACCGGTGCGAACATTTCTTTCGGGACTACCTCGAACACGGGCGTGGGGACGCCGGATATCAAGTATGTGTCGCCGAAACACCGACTCATCAAAGTGGAAACTGTGGAGAAGAGCAGCCCGGCGCCGGGCGGAGGAGTCACCGTCACCCAGACCGTGGCAGTGAGCAGCGTCAAGTCTCCCACTTCACCTGCCCCGGAGCTCGACAGTAAGGAAAAGGTGAGTGGGGGGCAAGGAAAGTTTGTGGAAGAGAATATAAAAAGGTGTTATTTGTATTCACACACCAAAGCAAGGATAAATACTTTAATTTTTCTTAAAAACTTTAGAAAGTGGCAATTTTACAAAGGAAGGAAGGACAGCAAACTCCTTGACATTGTGATCACTGCTCACAATCAAACATTTAACCCATCACCAAAGTGACCAATGGTCAGTTTTGGGGGGCAGTGAGTTGGTACGGTGCCATGCTCAGTGGACCTCCTTGGTATTCCGGTAGCTGGTGGATTAGAACCTGACACCCTTTAGACCCAAGTCCAGTTAAAAACTACGTAAAGTGTATATTTTCTAGAATTTTCTATAACATTTGTCTTGATCATGATGTGTCTTCTTTCTTCTTTTCCTTTCGGCTTGTCCCTCTCTTCAGGGGTTGCCACAGCGGACAATTTCCGTCTCCCCCTGTCCTCTGTATCCTCAACTCTGACTCCAACTACCTCCATGTCCTCCCTCACTGCATCCATCAATCTCCTCTTTGTCTCCTACCTGGTAGCTCCATCTCTAGGATCATTCTTCTACCAATATAACCAATGTCCCTCCTCTGAACATGTCCAAACCATCTGAATCTGTCTTTTCTAGATTTTTCTCCAAACCTTCCTGTCTGTGTTGTCCCTCTAATCACCTCATTCATGATCCTGTCCACCCTAGTCACCCCGAAAGAGAACCTTAGCATCATAGGGTCATAGGGTTTACCTCCTGTTCCTAGTTAGACTGATCGGCTTCCAGTGGGGTCACTACCCACAGGATAGTACGGTGTGGTGCAGTGTGATTTGGGTGGCAGTTGTAGAGAGTGACCCAGTAATGGCTAGGTTAAGACAGATAGATGGAATACTACACAAGAACCTTATTCTTTTTTACCTCCCTGGGTCAAATAGGCCCCTGCGAATGGAGGTCACTCTCCTCATACCTAATGGGATGTGTCCAAACGACAGCTTTATGGAAATAATTGTGAGAGTGACTGTATTTTTCATTTTCCTGACCGTGCTTTTGTCCCTAACCCCAATGACCAATCTACGTTTCATTCCTTCCTCCTCCACAGTCCACTGCCAAAATCAGACGTTTCTGTATGTTTTGACGTATCAACTTTACAAAGTAAAGTTTACATTTTAAGTCAAGTAGGGCAAAAAAAAAAAGTCAAACAGAAAATACATTTACCCCCGAGGGCGAAGCAGTGACAGCTTTGGATGATCACACAAACCAGAAGCTTAAAACTTTTAAGAAAGACAGGCGTTTACTCTTGTTATCGTAATTACTCAGAACCCTGCTGAACATCTCCCCCCGGAGTCTCTCTCTAGTCGGAGAAATACAGCTGTTTCTCCCGAGACTGTTGTCACTTACGGCAGCGATTGACGAATCGCAGTAGGGAAAGCACAGGTGTGAATAATTAAATTAATGATGCCGCCGTTCCATCTCGGATCTAGAGTGGGAAAATGAATGGGATTAGGCTGAATTCAAATGATCCCGAATTACATGCTACGACTTCTCCCTGACCCAGTTTACACCCAGTGGTGTAAAAATGATTTGAGAACTTCCTTGCCCCCTCTGGGTAATAGTAAACCTTCTCAGGCCTCAGGAAATAGGAAATCCCTTCAGACTACAACATTTACTGCTTCACAAAGTGCCCTACACATCATAAAGCCATTTTTTCATTGTTTATAACTAGGACAAAAATATCTTTATCTTTAAATTAGTTATTTGTAGCACCTGTATTAGTAACTTTCAATTATTGTTACTTCAATAACTGTTAAATACCTTCGTTCCTTTTAGTCATTTTATAATATGGCGCTCTACTTCATTTCCTTACATGTGATCATGCTGTTTCCAAGTGAAGACAGTCACAAATAATATTATTAGACCCTTGTTTTCTTCAATTTCTGGTTCATTTTAATGCCTCGTACCACTAAACAGAGATTGACTGAATTATGCAATGAACTTGAAAATATGGAATCTCTAAAAACTGGTTACATCAAGCAAACTATGGGAAAAAAAATGCCAGATATCAGCTCTTCGTTTAAACTCACATGAGCTTTTATTGTTGTTATTATTATATTGGTACAAACAAATGCACATTTAGTGGTACCAGGCATTAAAATGCACCAGAAATTGAAGAAAATAGCAAAGGTGATCTAATATTTTTTCTTTTTGCCGATGAGGACATTAACCAGGAGGAAGTATACAGAGTTATAAAGAGGCATAATATTGAATTGCTTTTGATTTGTTTTAGGAGAGTGTAATCGCAACTTTTTACAACCGTGCTGTTTGTGTGCTAGAGCTAGAACAGCAAGATGTTTTTGACATGTTGTCAAAAACATTAGTCGGCTTTAATCACTAATAAATCAACACGTGACTTCATATCCGTGTATTTTAATATTTAGTGGAAGAAATTAAAGTCTGCTTTTATAGCACCACCTACTGGGGAAGGGGAAATGCCACATTTGTTGAGTGTAGCCTTGGTGTAACAGGTAACTTCAGTGCCAGTGAGTCCAAATACCAGCTTACTAAAAGGCCTAAAGTTTTGACTGTGACAGGAAACACCGCCTGTATTTGAAGCACTTGACCTCATCCTTACTCGTGTCAGGAATGAATCCTTCCAACCGGCTCGACTTGTTATCACAACCGCACAACGGCTGTCCACACCAGTTGCAACACACATCCAACCCCTGTCAGATAAGTTACCTACACAAACAGGGAGTGCTGCAACGTGGCGTGCAGCGGAGGAAGCAGACGGCGTCGACATTCACTGGAGTATTTCAGCCTTCGACTTTTATCAATGCTGAATTAATGTCTTTATTCCCAGCAGCTTAAACAAAAACCAATCAAACTTGTGGTTTACTTCAGGCAACTGCATCATGTAGTTTTAAACCCTGCCCCTAATTTAACTTTGCCGTAATCTTATTAAACTAGACAGATGTATTTAGTGAATTGCGGTGATGCTGCTGCTGCTGCTGCTGCTGCTCTTGCCTTGGGGGGATTACTTGTGATGGGTTTGTAGATGTATGCCTCTAATTTGAACCACTTTTGGCACGCTCCTCTGATCAGCTCCAACTGTGGGTTCTTTGTTTTCCTTTTTTTTTTTTTCTTTTTCCTTTTGTAAAACTGTCCCCAGTTGATTGCTCTCTAATCAGGACAAAGAGAATGCAGGGATGTACGAAGAACAATGCGTGCAAACCGCTGTACCGTGGCATCGCATTTAGCGAGAAAAAGAAAAGTCAGTGCTGGTCAGTGGAGCTGGAGGGCTGAAGAATGCATCGTCAGGCTCATGTACGGGACATATCACGAGCGTGTGAAAATACTGTGTGTGCCAGTCATTCATCCTCTGAACACACCTTTAGTCACTCAGTCTCCAGAATTTTTGTGGTGGTCCTGGCATCAACTTGGTGTTACTTCCTCCTCCTACTCCTGTGTTTGTTTTAACTCCTGTCCTGTGGTGAGGTCACAGTTGGTTTTTAACTTATAGTTTTTCATTTCTCCCCGCTGTGTATGGAACCTTTCTCTGAATTGCAGCTCCATTGTCATCCCCACTTTAGGCCTGACATTAGGCAACCGAGTATAGTCCCGGCAACAATCTGCTCTCCTGATCTTTGCTTTGTGAAAGTGTCAGCTGCTGCTGGTGATGCTTTCAGGTTCATGTACCATCCATCCATATTTTATCAGCAACACAGGAAGCCAGAATATCTACTTTTTTTTTTATCTGAGTGCTCCAGCTGTTCAAGCCGATTGAATAGATTACCGTCGTCTTCAGTTAATTGACGCGTATTTGGTTTGTGTCAGTCAGGTATATGGCCGCCCTCAATCTTCCTTTCCGGCGAATGCGTTTAATACCTGCAGATTATGAAATAATTATATAGTATTGTTTAATTACCTCACACCTCACAGAATCAATTGGCTCAATTATTGTTCTCAGCTCAAGAGCTCATGTGTAAATTATGGTTTAACGGTTTTTGGTGGTTGATGAGGAGAAAATACATAATATGTTTGAAATGAGAATACAATAATATAAAATATGTATTTTTGTAAAAAAAAAATGCATGTACCTTGTAGAATCCAGGTGTAGTGTTCTTTAGGGTTATGAAGCTGGATCATATATGATACCATATGTCTAAATGTTGCTTTTGGTCCTTGCTGTGGAGATTGGGTGATTGGGGACCACAGTGTTTATCAAAGTTTGAGTTACGTGCCAGGATCAAAAAGAGTATGTGACCTAATTAAAAAGATGAGTAAAGTCATGAATAAAGGCTAAAATACTGAAATGCCTTTAGTATATTATTCATTACCTATTTGGAAAATGAGTGATTTGCAGGGAAAAGGCAGAAGTATATTAATAATAATATTAATTCATAGTATAAATTGAACAACTTTTGTGTGCCGGATTTAAAAGCCAAACGGGCCATGTCCGGCCCCCAGGCCTCAGTTTGCCCAGGTGTTCTATAGAAGCTACGCATACACAAAGACTTCTGTTGTTGTACGATAATCGCTAATAAATCACAGTTTAGTGCTCATAGATAGATAGATAGAACTTAATTAATCCCTGGGGAGTAACCTTCGGGTAATTATGAGTGTTTTGAGTATTGAAATGCTGAACTTGACTGTTTGGCTTTAGTTTGCAAGAGTGTAGCAACATGAACAGCATCACCATGGTCTTTGAGATCTCAGACTACAGATTATCTGAGATTTAACTGCTTTTAACCATTCCTTTAAAGTCACACGGCAGTCGAGGTGAACTATATCCTGATATCAGAATAAAGAATCAAAACTGTTTCCTTTCATCATATTACACCCTCATCTTTCCCTCCTTCTTGCCTGTATTTCTATATATTCATGATAAAATTAGGATGGTTTATTCAGACCTGTTTTTTAGGTTTTTTTTGTGCTGGCCAGACTAAACACTGACTTGTAGGAGTTGGTGTCTTAACAGCACTGCTCGGTCTCATTGATGTTTTAATTACTTGACTCATGAATGCTAATTATATCACTGCTTAACCAACGCCTGAAATGTCAATAGCAACATCAAGCGCATTTCCCCAAGTCCATTTGTATTTACCAGGCTTTCCACTGGGAAAAAAAAACAAAAAAACAAAAAACAAGAAAAGAGAGGTTTAGAAAACATCTCCATTTGGTGTGCTAATTGGAATACGGGCTGAAATACACTGGCTTGTCTAACAATCGCGTGGATATGGATATTGTCAATAACACTTAAAAGTTTTCACGTCGTTGTTTTTTTGTTTTGTTCTAAATGATGCCAGGCCCTTCACGCTACAGCAAGCTGAGGGAGATGATCAATTATCAACCTGCCAGGCAGCTAATTAAAGGCCTCATCTCCCAGCTCATTGCTCCACTCAGCACTAACTTATCTTCTCTCAAGGACACCAGAAAGTGATGACCGACTCCACTTGGAAATGTGTAAACAAAGGCAGTGATGCAGAGCTGACGGCCTGCTGCATCTTTGTGCACCGTGGCCCGTTGTCATCAGTATCTGTCCGTGCACCTGCAGAGCTGCTGCTCCTTATCTAGCTGTAACTCCCCTCTGGGCTCCGGGTTTGGTTGATACAGTTCTTCCTCTATTCAAAGTGTTCTTCAATCTTAAGAAACATTCGGTTTAATTAAAATGTTATTTAATAAACAGCCCAAGGGAGACATCTGGATTGACAGTTGTCCTCTCTACTGATTTTTCTTTACGCTGCAAGCTCAGCACTTTAATTCTAGGTCATTAAAAAGCATTGGTGTTTTTGATAGAAGAAAGTCCTCTAAGGCAGAGACTCTGAACCGTTGGGCCCCGGCTCAAAGTTGGGCCGCAAGCGCCCCCTAGAGGGCCGTGAAAAATATAAACTGCAATTATTAAGGGCCCCAGGTGACTCGACACTGAAAAAATTGGGCCTCGGTGCCAAAAAGGTTAAGAATCCTTACTCTAAGGTGAAGGGAAAGGTTTACAGGACAGTTGTGAGACCAGCCACGATGGATGGATTAGAGACACTAGGAACAGGTAGAAGACAGGAGACAGAGGTGGAGGCGGGGGAGTGAAAGATGCTGAGATTCTCTTTAGGAGAGACAAGGATGGACAGGATCAGGAATGAGGTGATTAGAGGGACAACACAGACAGGAAGGTTTGGAGAAAAAGCTAGAGAAGACAGATTNNNNTTCAGAGAAGGGACAGTGGATACATTGGTAGAAGAATGATCCTAGAGATGGAGCTACCAGGTAGGAGACAAAGAGGAGATTGATGGATGCAGTGAGAGAGGACATGGAAGTAGTTTGAGTTGAGGATACAGAGGACGCGGGGAGATGGAAATTGTTGACTCGATGTGGCAACCATGAAAAAAGGGACAAGCTGAAAAGAAAAGAAGAAGAAAAGCATTAGTGTTGCAGCTACACTGCAGTGCAATTTATAGAAAGATGCTGTAGAAATGATCCCGAATTATTAAAGTAAATTACCTCTTACTTATAGGATCTCATAGCTCTTAGCTACGGTGTATTCAAAATGACTCTTTTGTGTCTGACAATTAAGTGAAGCATAAACCAAATCTCCATACAGTAGCGTCGTTACTGGTAGTTAAAAATCAATTAAAACCCTGATGGTAAAGTAGTTTTTATGTTGGTGAATCTTGAAGACTTTTACTCTGAGGTCAAAAGACTCAGCAATGCAGATGAACACTAATAGGTTTGGTTTGATGTGCCTTCGGTGAAGGAACTAATTTTCTCCAACTTCCTAATTTCTAACACTTAGGTCCCAACACTGTGATGCTCCTTGATCATCGATCTAACTTTTAGAAAACAAATATAAGTAAAAACTTCATCATTAACATCATTAAGAGTTCTGATGGTGCAGGTTATTCTGTTTGGTGCACTGATTGAGCCAGACCAGGTGTCTCCACACTTTTTTGTCTTGTGAGCTACTATTCAAATGACCAGGCTGAAGTGGTTGAAAACTCTAAATATATTTTCTGATGAGTCTCACTTTAGCCCAGTGATTAGCTTCTTTAAATAAAATTACATCTCTTGATTTTATTACTATTAATTTTATGTTGTTGTTCAGGATCTACCAGCACTCCTTTGGAGATCTACTGGTAGATCCCAATCTACCTATTGGACACCCCTGGTCTAGCCAATATTGCGTTAATGTTGTGAACCAGACCTAAAGTGAGAAAAGGCGAATGATGACTGTTGGTTCAAGGTTAAAATATTTAATTTGAACAACAACATTAAGACCTATTTAGGAAATACTTTGGATTTTTGGAGAAAAGACATCTCCAAGAGTCACATTTGGTTTTTAATAAAAAAAACATGGGCGGTAAAATTAAGAATAAATGAAGCCAGCTTTGAGTCTCATGTACAAAAGGTTGAATCAGCAAGAATTTTAAGTTTAAATCACCCGTGTGAGCTTTTACTGAAGGATTTAAGATATGATCAAATGAGAGCATCAGTTTTGGTTCTTCTCATCTCAATATTCTGGGAATTTTTGTGGATGGTTTGACCCTGGTGCACAGTTCTGAGTGTTTGTCTTTCTGTTGACCAGGTAGTTGTGTTCCCTTCAGTGGTGTAACCAACAACACTAACAGAATACCACTGTCAGTCCTGTGGCCAAATTGCTGTCAGGAGTGACCGTCGAGTCTGACCGACTGAATGAGGTGTCAGAGAATGCCATGTATTTCCTGAACTATTTTAAGCTTCTGAAGCCTCAGAGTCGGTGAGGTTCATGGAGAAGAGTGAAGACATTCAGGTTTAATCACTACATTGAAATGCACTTCACATGCCAGGCATTTTTCAACACTGCTTGTTGTTTTTTTTTTTTACAGCCTTAGCGTCATTGACAAAAGAAGCCACCGTGCATTCCTGTGACCTGAGCACAAAATCTGAAAGAGAGACTTTGAAAGGGAGGAACAGGAAAGGAGAGGAAGCATAGTTTGCTGTGGTGCACAACCACCTCATACTGTGCACGCTTAGAGCCCCGCCTTCCCCTAAAAACAGGATGAAGTCATCCGGTGAATACACTGGAAACTTTAATGTAATGTTTACCAAATTATCCACTACGGGGTTTTAACTTTTGGTAGAGATACAGGACGTCTCTGGGTCATGCAGAAGTTCTTTTACTTTTATCATGGGAATGTATATCTCAGTCTTAGCTTAATTTAATAACAAGCAAAAGTTGGTTTTATATACATCTCACCCCATGCCCCTGAAAGTTAGAGGTCTTTGAAATAATGGCCTTCAGCTATTGTTTGCTTATTTTCCTCCACTCCCTCGTCTGGGAGCTTTCGCTGCTGCTTAAAGAGTCCCAGTGGAGCCTGTTATGTTTGTTGCTCCATTTGCTTTTTCTAGATTTGCACTGGAACATCAGTCGCATGAGTCCACCAGGTTACAATTAGCCTGCAGTCTACTGCTGCAGTTTTGGCCGCTGGGGAGTTGTTGACACATGGCTCTGTTTTGCTTAATGACAGTGTATGTGTACCCGAGTCCAGGAGGAGGGAGTCCTAGTGGGCAGGCACATCGTCGCATACCGATTAAAAGGAAACAAATTGCGCCCTACGTCCACATGCAGCTTTGAGCACAGAGGGAATATTGCTTTAATGCACTAGCCTTTGCTCGCATTGTTTTTATGAAAAACATTTTCTTTCTCCTGGCCCCGTGGAAAGCGTGCAAACTGTGACCAAACAGTTATTTTTGCCTGAAAACACAGCACGGTTTAGAGGTCACCTCTGTGAGTACAGGCTGTTGTTTTTATGACACACTGCAGCAGACAGACTTCTGTCGTGCCATGTGATCCCAGCAGCCACCAGGAAGCCGAACGCCTGCGTTTCTTCACACAGGGATCTCAGACTTCCATTTCATGCTTTCAGTCAATAAGTCATGGGTTAACAAAATAACGGCGATCCAGCTGTAACGGCACTGCTTCATTATGTGAAGCACCGTCAGAGAGTGAATGTAGGGATTTAATGCTGCGCAAAGTAAATGAATTTCAAATTCTCTTGTGACGCTGTTTCGGTCCCTGATCATTTAGTTGTGACAGGAACCCAGTCAGAAGGAGAACTCCACTATCTGCACTTGGGAAATAAGGAATGATTCAGCTGCTCCAGGATTAAGGAAGTGCTCCCTTCCTGAAAGGAAGTGTTTACCACTTGGTGACATTCCCTTTTTGACAAGACTGTGCCTTCGGATCAGTGTAGTCTCTATGTTCTGGCTGTTTTAGGTGAGGTAAAACCAGGGTTAATGTCTGCAGCTGCTTTGACTGAGCAGTTTAAATGTTAGAATTAGTGACAAATGGCTGATTGCTTTGGTAACTGCCAACAGCTGCTGGTAACAGCATCCTGGTGATTGTGCGCCGGAATGTACTGTTGCTTTCTTTTGCGGTTGAGGGGTGAAAGGTTGTGTAGGGATGGTGATTGGTGGGATTACGTTTCACCATGTTCTGTTGTTATGCTGCCCCAGTGAATCTAAGGCCCTTCTTAGGTCTTAATGTGTCAAATATCCCAACGATATTTACAAAAACAAACATCAACTGCAGAAAGCTCTCAAGAGTGATTTGTGATAGAAGAGAGTCAGCTAAGGTGAAGCGAAAGGTTTATAGGACAGTTGTGAGACCAGCCATGATGGATGGATTAGAGACACTAGGAATAGAAAAAAAACAGGAGTCAGAGCTGGAGGTGGAGCAGTTAAAGACCTGCGATAACGCTCCTTCAGACATTTGGGGTGTTTCAGTCTGTTACTGAAGGAGCTGCCCAGTGCTGTGATGGTGTTCTGCAGGGGGTGGGAAGGATTGTCCATCAGAGATGATAGTTTGGTAACCATTCTCCTTTCTCCCACCACCTCCACTGGGTCAAGAGGACATCCAAGGACAGAGCTGGCTTTTTTAATCAGTCTGTCCGAGTCTTCCTGTCTGCAGCTGTGATACTGCTGCCCCAGCAGACCACTCCATAAAAAATGGCCGATCCCACTACAGAGTCATAGAAGGTCTTGAGGAGTTCTCCTTTCATTCCAAAAGACCTTAGTCTCCTTAGCAGGTAGTAGAAGTATATTAGTAGAAGAATGATCCTAGAGATGGAGCTACCAGGTAGGAGACAACGAGGAAGGCCAATGAGGAGATTTGTGGATGCGGTGAGGGAGAATATGGAGGTAGTTGGAGTTAGAGTAGAAGATACAGAGGACAGGGGGAGATGGAAATTGCAGACTCACTGTGGCAACCCCTGAGAAAAGGGACAAGCCGAAAGAAGAAGAAAATAATGGTACATTTCAGTTTAATGTTCTGTACATGATCTGAATGAGCAGTGCAACCAACACACTTCTGTATTGTCTTCTGTATTGTGTCAGTTGCTGCTTGAAATGGGGAAATAATACGACCACACATTCATTCATTTTCATCTTCTTCTACTTGTCCATTGCCTGGTTGCAGGGGCAGCTAGCACCACCCGAATTACATTGCACCATATTGTGAGCCTTCCTGAGGGTGGTGAGAACGGTGCTATGATCAGAGCCCCTCAGTGGCAACCTGGCAGCTGGTGGATTTGAACCTGAAGCCCCGTGAACTCATGTCCACTTCCTTAACCACTAGGCCACCACTGCCGACAGTCATTATTTATTAAATCTACCAATTTTCATTCACCAAACTTGAATAAAGAGTTTGTCACTAAAACTGCTTGTCCTGTATAGCTAACATACAGGCCAGATAACAGATTAGATCCATATCACTTCTATTGTGAAACTAAACTGACTACTGCTATGATTTTTTTTAGAAAATTCCCATGTCTTGGTTAAACAAAGGGAAAATAAAAATGACAGATTGCTCAATCACATTGGCTTGAGGTTATTATATTTTTTACATTCCTTCAAAGCACCTGAATCAGTCTTGAGTTTTGTGCCGCCCCAGTAACTGTATGTTGCAGAAACACTGCCAATAACTCAGTTTCATGAGGACGGGGGGACAGAGGAAGGAAATTGGATTTTGTCAAGCGTGTCCTTAAGTGCTTAATCTTGAATATCTGTCTCACATTAAGAGCACCTTCATAGGGTGTGACCCACAGGCACCTCTCGTCTCCACTGGAGGTCTGAAGTGCCTGTGTGGAGAGCCTTTCAATGAAGCCGGTCCTCTGGGACACGTCGGGTTGCTTTTCTGTGCTGCAACGCCTTAGGTGTTTAAGAGTGATTTTTTTTTTTTTTTCATTCATGGGAAGGTGCAGGCAGTCCGAAAAAAAAAATTAATTGAAAAGTGAAGTTTTATATTTTTTGTGAAACAGAAAGAATTATGGCGCAGGTAACTTTCTGCAGGAGAATTCTGAGGTATGAACACAGTGACCAGGCATTCCCAAACTGTCACTTGCCAAACAATGTCACTTTGGCTGCTGGTTTTTGTTTCAACCAACCAAGAACACATAGTTTGACCAATCAGCTGTCTGATGAGTGAGATCAGTCGATAAGACCTGTCAACTCAGGTGTGCTGCTGCTTGGTTGGATCAAAGACCTGCAGCTACAGCAACCCTTCCTGAAACAGTTTGGACACTTCTTCCTTTGACCTTTAGTGTCAAAGAAATGGATAACGTCTTCTTCTTCTTTTCCTTTCCTTAACTTAAACTCACCCATCAATCTCCTATTATCTTCTACCTGGTATCTCCATTTCTAGGATCATTCTTCTACCAATGTATCCACTGTCCCTCCTCTGAACATGTCCAAACCATCTCAATCTGTCTTCTCTAGCTTTTTCTCCAAACCTTCCTGTCTGTCTTGTCCCTCCAATCACTTCATTCCTGAGAAGATATGGAACAGGTCAATGTCTTTATAATCTTTTAAATCCAATTACGTTGGTCATGCATATGATTTGGAAATGATTAAAAATATCCAGCAATTGTTGATTTACATCAGTGATGCCAAATAATTTGTACCAGTGCATCTCAAAGGTTAGGGTTAGGGTTACTAAGTACTGGTAGATG